>JAVJGJ010000032.1:25760466-25777923 GCA_035590215.1 Microhierax caerulescens | reverse complement strand
CCGCGGGGCCGAGCCAGAGGGCGGCTGTGCGGCGCTACCGGCCGGGCGGCCGCGGCCCAGGGCCGGCAGGACCGTGGGGGCGGTTCGAACCGAGTTGTAAACGCGGCGGCGGCCCGTCGCGATCGGGGCGGGATCTTCCTAGAGCAGCCGGGCCGGCGGAGGAGCGAAGGGGCCGCGGCCGGGAGCGAGAGACCAGCGCGGTTGGAGCGGGTGAGTCTGCCCGGTCACCCGCCGGGCCCTTCCCCGTTCGGAGCCCTGGTCTGCGCCCGGTAACGCTGCCCGCGCTGGCCCTCCGGACCGCACTGCAGTTCGCCAGCGGGAACCCCAATTACAAGAGAATCAATCAGGAACAGGCTTGCTTTTTTTTTTTTTTTTCCCTTCCCCCTCCTTTTTATAAATACAAACTCCGAAGGCCTCACAGCATTTTGTTGAAATGAGCTTGTACCATCTTTTCCCCCTGAAGTCTGTAGGTGAACCGCAGCGGGACCCTGGCGCTCCTGCTCTGAGTCTTAGCCCGCTTCTGCTGGGTAAATGCTGTCTCCTTCCATCACACAGAGTGAAAAGTTTATCTTTCACTAAACCTGAGCCAAAGTTTATTGTAAAGAAACAGGGAGCTCTAGTCACTTGGGCTTTGAGGAGGCCAGAGGATGAAGTCCCAGTTCAGCACTAGCATTTAAAGGCGTGCACCATGCAATGGCCATTTTCTCCTTCCAACAGGTGAAACTATAAATTTGGAAAATGGATGTTTGCAGAAAAGACACTGAGATCCTAACATTAACAAATCGTTCATACTTTTTGCTAAATTAATTGTAGCCATCCCATGATACTTAAATATTTCAAAATTAAAATGTGTAACAAGAACCAGAGAACTCACTTATTTTAGTAGGTATCAAAGCAGGCTTGATTTGGCAGGTTGAGACCATTCAACAATTTGGTTGCTAGGCTAGGAGAAACGATGGCTGGTCTTTGGAGGTCAAGGTACGTTTTGAAAATAATACACAAATTGAAATTGAAGGACAGTTGCTGTGAAATCTTTGTAAACTGTGCAGTTTTTTAAGAGTCAGCTTTGTTTGTCCAAAGCAAGCAATATATTCCTGAATGTATAATGGCAGTATACATTAGACATTGCCCTCATCAGAAAGAATGTGCCATAAACTTATAAATAATTAATTAGAGAACAAAAAGTTACAGAGATTAGACACTTATGACCAACTAGCACACACAGTTATCTAACCAAAAAGGTCCAACACACTAGAAAATGTCGCACGCAGGAGATACAGCCCTGTAAAAATTTAAGGCACCTTTTGCAGTAATAATATACCCTGCGCTTCCTTAGTTTGTTACTCTGTATTGGAGTGAAGGGGTGTTGAACGTCCCATTTCAGTTTCTCTTAATAAAACATTTTTCATAAGAATATTTTACTTTTAAGGTTTGTTTAGAGATTTCTGGTATAGGTTCACTACAGAAAGAAGGTATACTTGCTTGCCTTAAGAAGACCCCTAAAAAACGTGCCCTGGAAACTACTTGGGTCAAGCTTCAAGAATGCAAGATAAATAGTACTTCTGTGTTGTTTCCCAAGTCTTCTGAAACTTTATGTAATCATTAAATAAATCAAGCCTTTAAAACAATTTAACGTCATTTTACAAAGCAGGATCAAATGTGCAGTAAAAGGACAAATTAAGAATGAGAAGCTGAGCATAAAAATCTTAATTATCTTCTGAGCTCAATTCTTTAACCCAAACTTCCCATCTAGCATGCTGTTTTTTAACTCTCTTTCTCAGAAGCACTAACATTCCAGATATTTTCAGTATGGAATGAACTACATTCAATTTTCCTTCCTGTTAACATGTTTCATATGGTGGTACATACTTAAAGCATCTAAATTCCATGTATTATGACATTTTCTGTATTACTTTAGTTGTTTGAGAGCTGGCTTTTGCCACAGGTAGCACATTGAAGATTTCCTCTGTAATTGCTGTTACCAGTACAAGACAGCCTGCATGTGCGCTTTGGCTATAGAGCTTGGCTATTTTACAGGACTCCAGAGCCCTTTGCTCCCGTGCATGAGCTGTAAATAATAATTAACAGTAGCAGCTGTGCTTTTTCAATATACTTGTACAATCACTCTACTCTTTTAGCTTCAGACATCTTCTCTGATCTCTGGTATCTCACAGATACCCATAACAGTGTTTCTAAATGCTGAAAAAGTTCCTAAACCAGCTAAATTTGTGATTTTCATACCTCTATAACATTGCTGTTTGCTGTAAACAGATGTGAACTTAAGGTCGCATTGAGTTCATCTACGGTAGCTAGCCTTATCACCTCATTATATTATATTATACTATACCAAGCAGATCCCTCAAGCAAGAAAGGAAAGGTATTGCATAACAACCTATTGCCACTTAAGCAATACTTGCTGCAAATATTGTGAGGGAAGCCTAATGTATCATCTTCTATGTGGTGATTAATCAATTCCTCTGTATTTTTTTCTAGCTCTGTGCTCAGGTGTCTACTTGAAGTATATCATACATGTGAGCCCAACCCAAAAAAATATGTAATCTACGCAGAAAAAACTGACAGGAAAACATCAAAAGCGATTAGCTCAGCCTTTTAAAGAATACAATGTGGTTATCAATACTTCTTTTTCCTGACATAGAGAAAAGCTGAGAGGAATGGATGATGGTTTTTGCAAGTGTGAGAGTTATTCTCCTGTTTGGGAACTGAAGGCATCATGATTTGCTCTGATGTGTGCTGGGGAACAGATGTAGAAAACAATACAATACGAAGAATGTCAGGACATGTTGTGTTGAGGAGAGGAAGGAAGATGTAATATATTTTCTTAAATCAAGAGTAGTTAAAGTAATGCAGAAAGGATGGTGAAATGTAAATAAACTGACTTTTGCATACAAGTGCAGTGTTTGCAGTGACTTGAGTATCATTAGCCTATTCTGTGTCCACAATTAGGCCATCTACAAAAGCCTATTTTATATTTAAACAAATTAAAGTAGTGAGTAAAGTTGCTGTTCTCATCCTTTCTAGTAGCCTCATACTTGAGTCTGGGCACCAACCAACTCTGTAGGTTTGATCCTGAAAAAATGACCTTTGTTCAAAATGTACAAAAAATGAGTATTGTGTATAGATACATCCTTTCTTAACATTTCTGATAAAGAGTTTCTGCTGCTGCTGTTCTTGTTTAATGCCAGATTTTATTTTAGTGAGAACTAGGTTCACTGTTACACAGGGCATGGATATTTGAAAAATCTTGTCTAAAATGGCTATGTATTTGTTAATTGTATTTTTAAAAAAGTCAAAGCTCACTTCATTGCTACTCATTGGCAGTAACCCACTTTCCCCTTCATATCCGCTTAAACTCTATCTGTTTTGCAACGTTATGTAAAATATTTTCTTCCTTGTCTTGAAATGTACCAAGTTTGCTTTTTGTTTCTTTTCAGCTTTCAGTATGGCTTCTCCGGCTCTACTCATGCGTGTGGTCGCCTCTGCATATTCCATTGCAGAAAAAGCTGCAACAATTGTTAGAAATGTAATGGCTGCAGGAGATCTGGGGATAGTGGAGAAGGTATTACTTTTACTTTGCTCTAATTTAATTTCTCATATTAATACTGAATTAGATACAGGTCAAAGTGGTATTTTCAGAGATCAGCAGCTGGGGAAAGAAGTACTGTCCTCACCTCTCTTGATACAAGAAATATTCCTTACTAAAGGATTAAAAGAGCACTGGAAGGAAATAAAGTCCTCACCTCTCTGATACCAGAAACATTCCTTATTAAAGAATTAAAAGAGAATTGAAGAAGTGTTTTTTGACCAATTTTTAAAGAATGTTCAGACACTTAAAAGAAATGCACCATAATTTTGTCCTGATTCCCTCACAAAACACAAGTTTTGGATAGCATGTCAGAATTCACAATGCAGCATCTTTCTCATTAATTTCCATGCCTATGTTTTAACATCTGTAGTACAGCTTAAAGTACTGTGCCTTTGATTAATTTTGGATTAGGATAAATCAGTGCTGAGTTTCTTAAGTTATAAAGAACTTTATATTTGATTGTAAATCAGTTTTCAATATAAATTTGAAGCTTCAAATTTAATTCTAAATAGGAAACAAAACCGAAATTATTCAATTTCACATTGAATTCAAATTCACATCTGTGTGAAGTTCTTAATTTGCTCTGAGTTAGTAAGATGCATTGATAAGCCAGGATCTTTGTTTTGACTACAGTACTAGAATAGATGGAATTAACTTTTGAAGTTAATTCCAGCTTTATAGGTATATCACAATATTATGGACTGCATTAAGTATCTATATTATTTTTAGTCTTTACATTGAAGTAATTGCTGGTATTTACATTTTTTACATTTAAGCAAGCACTTTCAGCCAGTTTTGAAGAAAAGCCTGATCCTTTATGACTTTTACTGTCAGTTCAGACAGTAGATACAAAAAGATTATTTCCCCTTTTGGTCAGTTATCTTCACCACTATGAAAACTTTTGCAAGTTTTTCTTACACTGTTTTTTTTCCTAAGCAATCAAAATCAGATATATAGGAAGAGAATTAAAAAAAAACAACAACACCCCAAACTGGAGACTAATGATCTGTGTTTTCAAAAGTATTTAGATGCATAGCAGGATTCTCAGACACTTGTATGTACAATTATACTTTCCCACATAACCTTTTAGGTTCTTGGAAAAACTAATGCAGCTTCACTATAAGAAAGCCTTAGAATACTTGCATCCAGAGGTACAAAGGAAGCACTATCTGTACTATGATTAACCCGTTAATTTTAAATGTATAATCAAGTTTCATTAAGCTTATTTTTTAAGAGTCCAGCAAGTTTAAGGTAATTTTAACTACAACTAAGTGCTGGCTTCGATCAGTTTAATTCACTTTCACTTTTAAAAAAATTACATGTATTAATATGACTTCCCAATAAATCAGAAATGCATTGCTCAATCATATTTTAATATAATAAAACAGCAAATAAACACATCTTAAGCTCTATAACCAATTAATAATTGTAAATATAGTATAACAAAAATAATCAAAAGCAACAGGCGATACTGGTTCTAAACAGGACTGGTTATACCTACTTTCTATTTAAATGAATACTACAAACACACAAAATTAGGTCAACAACAATGACCAACAGAAGAAGTTCCTGTTTTAGGGACTAATAATTTCAGAATTCCTGCAAGCTTATTGTCAAAGGTAGCTGATGAAGAAAGAGGAAAAATGCAAGAGAGAACACCTGTTATGTGTCTGTGCTTTATAGTCTGGTGGGAAGAGATGCACAAGAACAGAAAGTGGTGCTTCTTATCATTCTCAGCCAACAAACATCAAGACCAATTTCAACCGGCCTTACTGGAAGCTTTAGAAGAGCTAGGATGCCAATGTTCCACCTCCTCCCTCAAACACATTGACCTCCCCTCTATTTATCTAGATGAGAAATAATTCAAATACAGTTGAATTTTTAGCTAGCTCCTCTCCTGATGTCCAGTTTTATTTCCACCAGTCAGCTCTAAGCTCTCCATTTATATCACTTCTCCTTTAGCATTTTTACTTTTTTTTTTTTTCTCCCCTGTTTGTTAGGTAGACATTTTATCCAGCCATTCTTGCATTGTTGGTCACTGTTTTCAGGAACTATTTTATATGGTTTATGTGCTGTGCTGAACAAAGGACATTCTCTGCAATAACTTGATCTTTCTAAGCTTAGTTAATTAAGCCAAATTCAACCCAATTTATCAGGGGATGAGAAGGAAATTCCAAAGAAAAATATCAAGTTTCATAGAAATAGGCAATCGGATATGGGACAGACTCAGTTTTAAGCATGCAAAAATTAACCCATAACACAATTCTAAATGGAATATTCCGTTCCTATCTATGGCTGACTTCTGTAGTTGGATAGAACACACTTCATGTTGTCACCAAATAAGATATAAGCAGATAAAATTTTTGTTTGATTCAACTAAGATGCAAATCCTTGGGTGAACTGACTTTCTTAATTCCACTGCTAACAGAAGTATTTCTTACTAGTATTCTGCCTCTGGACCTAAAGGGCTTCTCCATTGATAGGTAGGTGAAGATTATGGCAGGAAAGTATTAATAACTTACCCACTTCCACTATATAACAGGTTATTAATGTTTAAGAAGGAATTACTGTAACCCATCTGGCCACATATGTTTGGCTGCACAGCATCTTTTGGGAAGGCTTTCAGTCATTGTTTCATGTCATCTTCAGAGACCAAATCCACTGTTTCCTGTCTAGTATTTTTGCTGGAAAAAAATGTATGGGTGTTACTGTCTAGTTAAATTTCATTGATTAGTTTCTGGCCCTCCTTGGTCTTTCTCTGCTAAACTAAGGAACTGTTCACTACTTAGAAGTGTATACATCATAATTGCTTCCATTTTTTCTTTTTTTTTTTTTAAACCAGTTAATTGGACCTTTGAATCACCTTTTACTAACACCTTCCCTATATTGACCCTCTGTCCTAATTTGCCGTGTCTCCCCAGTGAGCCTTAAAATATTTTTTCCTGTTAACTTACTAATTTTTGTTATATCTCTTCTTGTATTTATCTGGGTTCATACATGTATTAATTTATTCTGTACATAGTGTGGTATTTGCACAAGTACGTATTCCGTACAACTGCACCAGCGCATGAGAAGAACACAGCATATAAATATTGTTCTAATATTATACCAGTCTGTCTTAGTTCTGGGGTGTACAGGGAGTCTCTACTTTCAGTTTTTAGCCTGCCTCTCTCAAGATCACTTACTAGGTTGATGATTTATCAAATTAGACTTCTTTTTTATAACAAGGTAGATATTCAGAGTGATATATGGACCATTGCACTGTGAGGCTTGTTCTTGTTCAGAAATACAGAAATTCCTATCCATCCTTTCACAGACTGGAGCCAATGACTTGCAGACCAAAGCTGACAGACTGGTACAAATGAGCATTTGTGCTTCCCTGGCACGGAAGTTTCCCAAGGTGACAATCATAGGAGAAGAAGTAAGTACCTGCTTTATTTCATACTAACAATTTAACTTGCTATAACTTGCAGTAGAATTTGCCTTGGCAGGTTTTAGGAAATTGTTTGGTGGTTTTTTGCTGATTTTTTTTTAAATAGTATTTTCATCCCATTTCATCTTGCCATTGCATTAGCTTCATCAGGTAAGCTGCAAGCAAATCCACAGTTCTAAGGCAAATTCAGGTGACTCCAACACCTTTTTCCAAATAATTCTGAGAATCCTTTTGTTAGGAACTACCCACTGATGAGGTAACAGAGGACTTAATTGAAGATGGTCACTGTGAAGAAATACTGAAGAAAACTTGTCCTGCTCAATACATAGGAATTAAAGAGGAAGAGGTAATGTGGTAATGCTATACATATGTTTTCCCATTTTACACTCGATAACTTACTGATTTTACTAAGGATGACTTACTGATTTTAGCTAAGGACGTATTAAGAAAAAACATGATTTCAGGGTTGCCAGTTTTTCTGATTAGTTTGAAAACTGAAATGTAGTGACGAGAATCACAGCTCCAGAGCTGGAAATGCTGCATAGCTCTGTGTGCAATAAAGGGAAACGGAAATTTGATTTTTACAACTTGTGATTCAAATTAATTTGGAAGGAATCTACTCTGGACATAAGAAAGTAATGTCATTTCCATGTTCAGTTTAAGCTTCCTATTAAGATATTTGCTGAGAAGTTCCAGTCAGTTTTTAAGCTTTTTTTGTGTAAAATACTATTGTGGGCTTCAGCCATATCATAATGGTGAAAATTCAAATCTGTATTTCCTTGCTGCTATAAGGAAATAAAAGCACTAAAGTAAAATGTATTCATTGCATGGTAATTTACATGATTTGCATTTGTTTTTTTTCCTTATTTTTTATTTTTAAAGCTTGTAATATGGGTTGATCCCTTGGATGGAACCAAGGAGTACACTGAAGGTTGGCTTCTCTTTTTAATTCTGCTAATTAAAAAAAAAAATTACAGCAATGTAATAAAGTAGCACATACATGCAGATAGTTTTATGACAGAAGTTACACAGAGTATTGTTTCTTTAGGCTGATGTTTTTTCTGTGCTTTTTGAGTTCTATGGAATTTTTTAATCATTCTATTCAGTTCTAACCAGTACTGAATATTTCTGACAGGCTACTGGGTGTCCACTGGTATTTATCATTTCAGGGAGCAAAGGGCTGCCTTTGCTGACAGGTTGTCTTAAGTTTTTAGTTAGACTCACAAATTTTGCATACTTTGAACTCAGGGACTAAATCTCCCATTTGCACATGAATATGCTCAATTACATTTACATCCTCCTCTTCAAACAACCCAAATACCACAGCTGTATTTGTAGCCCTTCCAAATACCTTTCCGAAAATCATAATTTTTCAGTTATGGGAAGAAACTGTTTTCAGGAAGGCCTAATTTGTCCCCATAGACATAGACTCTAAAATTAATAAAAGAAACCTCCAAAATCAATATGCTGAAACTAATCTCCTGCTGCATCTTTTAGTGAAAAAGATGTACAAGTGTCAACACATTGCTAGTTTTGAATGCCATTAAAGAATTCACACCACAATTGTAGAAGAATGTCATCATATACTGCTATTCAGTTGTATCTTTAAAGCTTTCTCATTATGTCTTAATTAGAATTCTTTTAATAGAACTATGTTATATCGGGGGCATTATTTTTGCAGACCTTAAGGCTAAAAAAAAACATACCACCCAACCTATTACACCTGAAAATCCTGATTAGTATTTGCATTTTTAAGATACCACCCTGTGTAACAACTTGTGGACTTTAATTGAAGGGTTGTTTTTTTTAATATATATTCTTTTTTTTAAGCATATCTACATTCATATTATTTCTGTACAGGTCTCCTTGACCACGTAACAGTTCTTATTGGAATTGCTTATGGAGGCAAAGCAATAGCAGGAGTTATTAACCAGCCATATTACAACTATGAGGTATTAAATGTATTGATTTGTTTAAAAGTTAGGTGATTTCTAACTGTCACTTCTAAGCCATTTCCAGTTAGTACCTTTCAAATGACAAGCAGCGTGTAGTGGAGTTAATGTTGCAATATAAGGTCTTGGGTCTTTATTAAATATATACAGTTTTGAGAAACTGAATCTGAGGGACCTATTAACAGCCATACTGAATCCTGAGGCTTGTGTAATACAGTATATATCACATATATACATATATATTACATATATATATATACATATAAAGTACATACTGTAAAACAAGTACAGATCAGTGCTTTTGCAGTGTTTACTAGATACTCTTTAGTAAATCCATGCAATAGGTGGATGTGTGCTATGAATCTGCAGCCCTAAATAAACCAAGAGTACTTGTCACTGACAGCTGAGTTAGAGTGTATCAGGCCACGTTCCAGGTATAAGTCCAGGATGGCATTTACACATTTGGAGATAATTTCAGTATTAATCTGTGAGGGGGGAAAAAGCTCATGATACAGCCTGATTAATTAAGCTTACTAAAATTTAAAGAAAAAGCTCTCGAGCTGATGTAATGCATTTATATGTGGTATATGTATGATGAAACATTTAAAATCACAAGATACGTTCAGTTACAGATGGTGCCTGAAGTATGGAAATATACAGATATTAATTTGTCAGTCAATGGAGGCAGGATGTAATGCACCACCTCAGTGTCACAGATAAACGAGTAAATAATGTCATTGCCTGAGAGGGAAAGAGAGCTGGTTTCTCACTGTGGGCTCTAGAGTAGTTATTTTTACGTGCCACTGTTTAAATGCATAACCCAGTATTAATATTATACTCCCTGATACGCAAATATATCTCTAGGTATTCCTTTCCATTTCTGCTTTAAATGCTGATCGCTATGATTACCCATCACCTGAAGCTGTGTACCTTTTTTGTAGGCAGGAGCTGATGCTGTGCTGGGCAGGACAATCTGGGGAGTCCTGGGCATAGGTGCCTTTGGATTTCAGCTCACAGAAGCACCTGCTGGGAAACACATCATTGTTACCACCCGTTCTCACAGCAGTACCCTGGTCAACGAGTGCATCAGTGCCTTGAATCCAGACAGCGTCATCAGAGTTGGAGGAGCAGGAAACAAGGTATGAAACTCCAAATCTTTTGGTTTTACTGGAGGGTGGTATCTTTGGAATAAGAAAAAGAACTTTTAAAAAAATAATTTGCTTACTTGCATGAACGTACAGCAGACTTCCTCTTCCCCAGCTCAATTTTGCTTCCTTCCTGGCATTCAGTCTGCTGTGAGGTAGACGGAGGTACAGGTACATTTTTAACAGTGGCTGTGCTGGTCATGGCTGAGGTCCATCTTCCCCAGCATTCTGTTTCTAGGGGAGAAAATTAGAAGTTATAACACCAGAATGACTGAATGGGAATTCAATTTAATGACAATTATTAGACATTTCCTTCTGTTCATGTTAATACAGTTCTTAATCCAACTACGTAGCAGCACATACAAAAGGATAAAAATAGTACACAGTGATATTTCCTTTGCAAAAGTTTTCTGCATATAGGGAATACTCATTTGCTACAGTTTGTAAAGCTTAGTTTTGTCATGGCTGTCATAAACAGAGCCTCCAATCTCTTTTCTCCAATGTGTGCAAGGCAAAAATAGCAACAAGACAACACAGAGATAGTTTCCACTTAATTTTTTTTAGTACTTGCACAAGATGGGAATTGTTGTTTCTGAAACTAAAAGTACACAAACTGATCTAATCCCTGTTTCCTGGTGTTATTTTTACCCATTTCTAAATGCCTAGATCCTTTGCAATGATTGCCACTCTCTATTCATAACAGATCATTCAACTTGTAGAAGGCAAGGCATCTGCTTATATATTTGCCAGTCCTGGGTGTAAGAAATGGGATACATGTGCACCTGAAGCTATTCTACATGCCGTGGGAGGTAAGTTAATAGTATTCAGAATTCCAAGATAAGTAAATTACATCAATTAAAAGCTATTTATACTTTTCATAGAAAAAAAGTTTCCAAACATGGAAAATATTTTTAAATAGTCATGAACCACTAGGAGCTTTGAGCCCTCTGAAATCAACAGTAACTCCAAAGGGACAGCAAATTACGCTCTGGAAAGCATGAATGATCTGCTCTGTCCTGGACTAATATGGTCAATAACTGTCAGATAATTAAAAAAACAGGTCAAGGGAGGTGATCCTCCCTTGCTACTCCACTCTTGTAAGACCCCACCTGGAGTGCTGCTTTCAGCTCTGGGGCTCCCAGCATAAGAAGGACATTGGCCTGTTGGAGCAAGTCCAGAGGAGGGGCACGAAGATGCTAAGAGGGCTGGAGCACCTCTCCTGTGAAGACAGGCTGAGAGAGTTGGGGTTGTTCAGACTGGAGAAGGCTCTGGGCATACCTTATAACGGCCTTCCAGGAGCTAAAGGGCGCTTATAAGAATGATGGATCTGACAGACTTTTTTAGTAGGGTCTGTAGTGACAGGACAAGGGGGAATGGTTTTAAACTAAAAGAGGGTAGATTTAAATTAGGTATTGGGAAGAAATTCTTTACTGCGAGGGAGCTGAGGCACTGGCACAGGTTGCCCAAAGAAGCTGTTGATGCCCCATTACCAGGGGTGTTCAAGGCCAGACTGGACGGGGCTTTGAGCAACCTGGTCTTGTGGAAGGTGTCCCTGCCCATGGCAGGGGTGTTGGAACTAGATGATCTTTAAGGTCCCTTCCAACCCAAACCATTCTATGGCAAAAGCCAAATTCCAAAAATTTGGGTATATTAATTTTAATATTTTCAAAATAAATGTGTGTGTGTGGGGTTTCTGTTGGCTACTATTTCACAGTAAAATCACACTGTCCTACTAACTGGATATAATAGTGTGAACACTGCCAAATCATGAAGTTGTTCCCTCTGATATACTCCAAAATTGAGGCATTCATTTAATTCAGTGGTGTTCAGCCAGCATAAGCCACTTCACCTTTCTAGAGGGTAAGAGATTAGAGAAGTTACAAAAAGTCTCACTAATAAGAATCTGAATGTGTTTTATTATTGTTATACTTTTTCTGCTTTTCTTTATGATAGATCTTTTACCACTGTAGGCTAAAGCTGTGGGGTTTGATCTCCTAAATTCTGTCAAGTGAGGATAACAGGGTTCATAATGACATTATTTAAGTCCTCTGCAGTCTCTGGTGTTGATAACTGGGATGGCTTTAAACAGGTTAGCTCAGGCACAAAACCCCACCAATCTGGGGCAGCAGTACTCTATTTAGTCTCCTTGATATATAGGTATCTTGTGGTTAAATTAGCTTGCATAAAGATCTGCATTGCTTTTGCTAAGTGGTTCTAGAAAACTAGTTTAAAACCAGCTGGGGTACTTCTATATTATGTTAGAGTTTGTTGAATAGATTTACCCTGGCTTTTACTTGAACTGAGGATTTTTGTCCTTCTTATCAACCGTAAATGTAAAAAAATACTCAGGAAGTATTTTAATTAATCCATGTGAGAGAGATGTTATTTTCCTTTTCCTGAAACACAAGTTAAAGTATTGTTGAAAGAAAATTAAACTATTACTTACTTGGTGTCAGTCAATGAAAAACTGCTGCACTTTAACTGGGAGCAAAGATACTTCACATCTGGAGACAGGCATGTGTACACCAAAGAGGCTGTTTTGTTTAGTTATTACCATTTGTACTAATAAAATACTTAATAATAAATAATTAATAATAAAATAATAAAAGTTGTACTCCAACTTTTGCTTGCTGGAATGTTAATTTTTATTTTCTTTGCAGGCAAGATAACTGATATCCATGGAAATTCATTTCAGTATAACAAGGAAGTGAAACATATGAATTCAGCTGGGATCCTTGCCACTTTGAGAAATTATGACTATTATTCCAGTCGTATTCCTAACACCGTTAAACAATCTCTAGTACCTTAAAGCAGCAAAGCATCTTTGCTTGGCCTGGAAGCCTGAAAAGTGAGCTTGGAAAAAAAGAAAGAAGATAACTGAGGTTGAAATTCTTTTATAGAATCTGAACTGAATTCTTACATTAAGGCATTCAATAATTTCAAAATTACATACAGAATCTCTAGGTATACAGTGGATCAGATTGTTTTGCTGCATTTAGCAGACAACATCAAAACAGTCACATTTCTTCAAGTTATTTTCCATATTCTTTGGAGTATTCGTTCTTCATTACTGTGCTTAATATACTGTTAATCATAACACTACTATCCAAAAATAATCTTAATATTCAGGGCACAAAATCACGTTAAGTCGTTTACCTGATCTTGCTTAATGATTTTTGTTGTATGTAGTCAACAAGGGTTTATTGTGTTAAATACAAATGCACTAAGAATTTGCCTGGATGGATTAGCCCATTTATAAGAAAGTTGACAGTTTTGATTCTTAGAAGTGAATCTTTGAATTTTTTGACCTGCACTCAGTTTTGGGATGGCAGAGATTGCTATTTGTGAACTGGGTTGTCTGAGTTTTGCAGGAGCAAGGACACTGTCCATCTGGGCCTCTGACATCTCAAGTAGGGGTTCTTGGATCATTGATCCATTGAAGATCAGTGAAGCATTAATACAGCAGGGCTCAGGACACCTCAGTGTTGTGGATGGAGTGATGCACTTCACTCGTATGAGAGTAGAAATGTTTATTGGTATAAAACAGCAATTTAACAAAGTTTGGTAGTAAATGCAACAGTGGTTTAACAAGGTTCAAGGGCAACATAGACTTGATTATTTACTGCACAGAGGACAGGGTCAGACAAAACTGTCAGTGAGACCCTCCTGTTGAGTCCTGAGGTTCAGAAAGGACGCCCTTGAGTTCTAAACTCTTTCTCAGAGGGGAGTTCAGGTGCACCTAGGTCCAAACTTAGTCTCAGACTTGGTCAATGGTTTATATTTAAAGGACATGCATCCTGCACAATTGATCCTTTATACTACTTAGCCAAGATTTCAAAAGTTTAGCATGCTATTAATCACTTACCAAGAATCTGTTGCAGCAAGGAATCTCTCAGCCTTGAGGAGTAACCTTGAGAGGTGTCCCCGCTCCAGGGGAGATCCTGTCGTGCAGCCTGCCGCCATGTGGGAGAGCTCAATGGGCCCTGGGCTGTCCACCCTTTATGGAGTAAGATAATGGACCCATGGTCATTGTTGCATACTGACTATGCAAGTTAGTTTCATTCCCACTTAGCTCGAGTCAGACCTTGACGAGCACTGTTAGGTGTGCACATTGTCAGTGTCTGTCTCCCAAAAATTCATTTTGAGTTGGATACAGCCATCATAACCGCCACAGATAGTTATCACTTGAGCATTGTCACGGAAATCAAGGGCAGGATGGAGAGGCAGGGGGAGCACACCACCACACACAGCTGAGGAGAACCTGAGGGAACAGCAACAGGGGGAGGAGTTCCCAGCACCTCTCTGACAATCTGAAATGCCTCTGTCAGGGTCTATACAACCTCAGTCTTCAAAACTTTGGGCATCCTAGGTCACTTTGTTATACGTGGGGACAAGGGATGCCAGAACTTGAAAAATGTCATGTCCAAATTTTGAGAGAAATGAAGTTCAGGTGCCTTTCCAACAGCCCCAAGAATTGAGAAACCTGACACTACCATTCCCCCCTCCTGTGGAACACAGGCATGTTAGGGGAGGGGAGAGAGCAGGGGACAAGATTACCTAAGATGAACTTAAAAATTGGAGAGCCTGTTTCAGTCAGCTTTTCTATAGGTGTGGGTTAGGAGAGCAGGATTCAACTCTTCAGTCCACTTGAACACAAAAGAGAACAAGTAGTAAATCAGCTAAAACTGGCAACCTTAGCCAAAACAGATGAAGTCTCTTCAAGCTAAACTGAGGATTCTGGAGTATCTTGAACCATTGAGGCCCCTATGTACTTTGTTTTCTCCAGAATTTGTGACCCAAGTCCCTCACACTCAGATTAAGGGATTCTTAGGGCCTCCCTTTCCCTAACAACGTGACACATATTAAGGCACACCATGAAGAGAGATCAGTTTAAATGGACAAACCATAGTTGTGCTTATATCTATGCTTTTCTTTCTGTTCTCTGTGTGGATACAAGAGTGGCATATGTCAAGGTCTCAGGCTTGTGGTGTCACAGAGGATGCCTGAACTTAAGCATTTTTTTGCCTTAACCTCTGCTACACTATAAATGGCAACGTAGCCTGCAAGTTACACTGCACCTGTTCTCATTTCCTCCCTGCCCACAAGATTTAAGTCCTCTGAATAACTACACTCTGGGTCCACTCGAACCATCTTTACGCTAGCACTCAACTTCAAGATACAAAAAGCTATGTTTTCCATACAGAAGAAAACTTCAAAATTCAGTTTTCAACAGCGTGTTCAAGTTACCTCTTTCTCATAGAATCACACAACATATTTAACAACTCTAATTGTCCTTCCCTCACAGCAGGGTAACACCAATGTGACTTCATTGGTTTAAACCCGGCTCTATTTCCAGCAAGCAGGAACACCTTGACACCAAAAGATATGAACAAACAAGACAACTCTTCCTAAATTGTTCCCAGTCTCTCCCAGTGCACACATGGAAAAGGATCTAAGGAAGTTCCTTCCCTAGTGAGGTCAGTTTATCATAACATTTACAGACAAATCAGCAAGATTGTCACTTACCTCATTCTATCATCATCAGCTGGTCCATAATGCTATCATGACACTGGATTAAAGCTGCATATATAGGAACAACGCATGCTTTTAATCCTTTCATCTACTGCCTACCTTTCTTGTCCTTCCTCAAGCACATGACTAGTGACAGATTCAGCCTGCTTTAATTACAGCCTTCTTCATATTTTGACCCATTGTACATTTATTCATTCCACATATCGATTGTGACTTAAGTTTGAACCACGTAGCAAATACAAGATTAATCTATTTTCACTGCCTAAATTACATGTAATTCTCACCTTTATCTTCTGCAGGATTCTTGGATATAGATGCTTAGCATTCACACCAAAATCTTCACATGAATTTGCAAAACACATTAAGATAGAACATAGAATGACTTAAACAATACAAAGCCTGCCATAATAAGTCTTTCCATGTAATCATTAAAATACAAAGCCATGTACAGAACTCAATATAGTAATCTTCATCTGTGTCTCAACATCCTTATTTTCCTCTGAAATCTACTGTTTGAAAATTTCCTCAGCACAAGCTTCTTTCTAATTCTGTAATTTATGTGCTTGCTCATTTAGTATTACCTCACTGGCAGCAAAACACAGCATGTATCATCACCTTCTACCTCATGTATAAAGACACTTATGTATGGAACCATTTTCCATGCTTACAGAAACTGTAAACCTTCTAAAACAGGAAAATATTAAAGCAAGTTGAGATAAATTCCATCAGGAGGGATCAAGGATAAAAGCCAGCACATAAAGTTCAGTCATGCTTTAGCTATACCGTGACGCCCACTGCACAAAAAAGCACTGGTCCACTAATCAAGCATTTGGTAATTTCTCTGCTAGCACATTAGGTGCTACAGTACCATCCATAAAACAGACTGGGGGAAAAAAAAAAAAAAAGCACAGTGACACTGCATTGTCCTTGCAACAATGTGAACTTGAGTCTGTCGCCTGTGAAAAACTGCTGACACAGCATTTTTTTGCAATTCATTCCAAGGCTCGTTTGACCCACTGCAAAATCTGTGCATTTGTGAGGAGCGTAACAAGTAACACTGTACGAGAACAGGTTAACCCACTGTATTCAAACGTGTCGGTACACATTGCGCCGTTTGTTTCACTATATACAGAAAAGGGATTGAAGCTACCTCTACGGCTGCCGCCAGACACCTAGCTCACGAGAGTTTTTACGGTTAATTCCTGCAAAGCTCTCAGGAAGGCTCTGCCTAATCGCCGGTGCAGCTGTGAGAAAAGAAGCAGCGGCCTCCGGCCACGCCGAGACTACCGGCACACCGAGAGGCAGGGCGGCCTCCTCACAGCCACCGGCCGCCACCGAGCTCTCCTCAGGGCGGCTCCCTGGGACTTCACTTAGCGCAGGCGGGCGGGCACCCCACCAGCCGGCAGAGCCCTGTGCGCAATCCGCTAGTCACCTCCTGCGCGGCTCCAGCCTCACCGCCTGTCCCCAGCCGCAGCAGCCACCACGGGGACCCCGCAGGGCAGCGACAAGCGAAGTACCCCCCACCTTTTCCCGCCGCCTCACGCGCCCCCTCATGGCGTCTCCCACCGGAAGTGACGAGACGCGGCTCCGCCCCGCGGCGGCGGGCGGGGCCAGGGGCGGGGCCCGCCCTGGTGGCCCTTGCCGAGCTGGCGCCGCCGCACGCCCCGCCCCACTCTCCCCTTTGGTTCCGGCTCGGTGCCGGCGGCAGTGGCGGGATGGCGGTGCTGAGCCTCACCGTCAGCGCGGGGAGCCTCGCGCTCGGTAAGTGCGGGCGGGGCCCCGCTCCCCCTG
>JAVJGJ010000032.1:25748716-25760070 GCA_035590215.1 Microhierax caerulescens | reverse complement strand
GGGCCGGGGCAGGGCTGGTCCCGCCGCGGGTCCCCCGCGGGCCGCTGGTCGGGTAGCGGTGACAGCTGCCGGCGCTCTGCGCCGCCTCACGCCGGAGCAACCGAGACGTCGGCAGACCGAGCCCCTGGGGTGGATTAGCAGGCTGGGGCTGGGTGTGCAGGGCAGCCCCGGCTCGGACCGCTGCCGTGTGAGCTCAGCCTAATCGCGGCTGGCTTGCGCTGTCACTTCTAATCTGCTGCTGAGGTTGGGCTCGCCTGGGGAGCTGGGTCCGAGGTGCACTGCAAAACCCTGCGTTGTCAGTTGCTCCCTGTTCTTTGGTGTTATTTTGCCTTTAAAAATCTCAGAACCTCCTTCACTGCACTTTCTGCCAGCTGGAAACAGCCTTTTATACGTATTCTATACCGTTTCTCCATTTTGTTACAACTATTTGAAATACGTTTTCTTCCCATTCTTCATTTTATTGATTTATTTTTCATGCTGCTACTCCCAGGTGTGTTTCAGAGTTGAATACAAATTGCACAATTACTGATGTAAAGTGTAATAATACATAAGTTTTAAATTTCTACTGATACTTGTTTGAGCTGCTTTGCTAGAAAAGATATGATGCAACACGATCTGTGATTAACATGGGTTTAGGGGCTTTGGAGGATTCTATTATTTTGATAGCTAGTGAACGGTACTGGAGATTTAATTCAGGAGATTGCATAATTATGTCAGAAATATTACAGATTAAACACTTGGATAAACATTTGTATTGAGAAGACAAGCATACTCATCCTATTAATTCCAACCTCATACTATTCACCATAGTTGTGCACTGGGAAAAGTGTAGTAGCTTTTGATGTCATTAGTATTAATTACATAGCTTGGTGGGCATAATACTTATAGTTTTCAAAGCACTTCGTGCATATTATTAAAATACTTCTGTGTCTTACAAACATATTGCATAAGGGATGTCATCCTGACTTTCACAGATGGATAACTGAGGGATGGGAAGAAGAGCCTTACTTACTGTGGATAAAAGCTTAATGCCACAAGAAGGGTTTGCAGCTGAGCAGGGGTGAGAGCTAGGGAATTCCTAGTGCCAGTGCTTTGTATTTAGGCCAGTGTATTAATAGCTTACAACATCGTCTGCCATGGGTAGTCTGTGCATTGCTCTAGGGAAGATAGTGTGCCGTACAATTTATGAAGACTAGCAGGTTAGATGCCTTTTGAGACCTAGAGTATAGTTCTTTGCCTAGCTCAATTTAAGTAATAGTTGCCTATTCAAAAGCTTGCTGTCTTTGTATGTGCTTCTGAGGAAAGTAAAAGAACATGAGCTCCTCTACTTATGCTCAGCAGGCTGAATCTGGACCAGAGCCAATCCAGAAATACAGCCAAGTTAGCTCGGTGCTTTGTTTGAGCTGCTGTTGTGATACAGAGCATCAAGATCAGAGCAGGTTTGCATCAAGCCTCTCTGGATGTGGGCAGAGCTGTCTTCCAGTTGATGATGTAGCCTAAAAACTTCTATCATTCTTTTACTTCTAGAGGCCGTCCTTTGCTGTCACTGGTGAACCACTTATTCTGAAAAGCCCGTGTAACCCTCCTGCACTTCTACATGGATAGAATTTCTTGAGTTTTGAATGGCTAATCTTTCCATAAACATTAAATCAGGTTAAAAACAGTCTCATTTTTGCTCAGAAAGCACTGGTGTATTAAGTAATTGATCTCTTTTGATGGATATATCAGAGCTGGGATAGAGTACATTACTGTTCAAAATTAAAAGCAATTTGATTACATTCTCTACATATATTGGGGGACAGGACTAATATTATAATACCTTTAGGAAGCAAAATGTACTGCTGCCAACACTTGCTGAGCTCACTGCAGGTTATTGTATGCTGGACGTAATCAATTTGAAGCTGTAAGACTTGCCAAGAATAAGAAGCCTCTTGCATATGAGACTGAACATTGATTTCTTCCCTGGGCAATCTTACTTGAAGGAGCCAGTTCAGTCACCTGGTCTTATTTGATAAGAAACATAACTGTTTTGTTGCTACTATGAAAGATACCTTTCCTGGAAAAAAGTTCAGTATTTTTTCTCTTGTTTTTTAAAGGAGTTCTGTTGACGGTAGAGCATGTGAAGAATGATATTGAAATTTCAGTGGAAGAAGGCAAAGAAACCATCCTCCATGTGTCTGAGTAAGTGACTTTGCATCTCTCCTTCTAGCTTTGGGTCAGCAGTTTTAAAAATCACATGCTTGTAACACTGACAGTAACCTTTTCAGGTAGAGGAAAGAGAAGAATACAGTTTTTTTCATCACTGCATTACTGATGCCTCCTTGTAGCACAGGCAAAACATTTACAATATATTCTAAACTTGATCTTTGAGGAAAGAGCTCTGGTATTCTTATTTGCATGCACTTACCTCTGATCATTTGTGCTGTACCAGTCAATTCATTGTTTTTAGATATTTGCCTTTTTGAAGGTGCCATTATGGTACACATGATTCCCTGGACTTGTACATATGTGGTGGAAGGAGTTCCAAAGGTTTATATGGCATTATTTTGGGCTTACTGCCGCATATAAGTGAAGGCATGATGTTATCTTGGAGAAGTGCTAATTAACTGTGCCATGCTATCCAGTGTATCCATCTGCATCCTGTAGGAAGGCTCTTGGAATTTTTTGTAGAAATCTATTGTTTGTCCTTCTAAAAAAACTCTGCCGTTGGAATAAATATTTCCAAGTTCATGGCATGAAGGTTGTTTTTATGATCTGAGTGCGATCATATGGATATCAGAAATGCAGGACTAATGCTGTTGGTTTTAGGAAGCTGCATTGTCATCTTAGATTCCATATCAGGTAAGATACCTGGATATTTCAAGAGGAGATATCCTGATATCTTAAGTACCAGTGACACATCAGTGGAAATTTCCTGATGTCTAGTATCTACAGTAAGGAACATATTTTAACCCTTAAATATTGCAGTCCTAACTTAAAGTATCTTAACACTATGATGAGTTTGGAATTAGTGATTATAAGTGTAGTTTTTGAATACTGGTTGGTTTTTTGAAAGAACGGGGAAAATCTGTTGTTTACAGACTTGCTGACAAACTCACATTTTGTAAGCTATTTCAGTAGAAGATGCTGTTAAAGCCACCAGCGCATCATAAATTGGTATTCTTGCATGTCTATAGCATGGCTATAAAAACAACATAGTATTTTTATGTTGTGTTGCAGAGATCCTGACTTGATCCTCGTAAATTAACTCAGACTGAGCTTTTACCGCTGTCTTCTAACCTCAGGGAAAGAGTGCCACTATATATGTATTTCTACAAAAAAATCAAAGCGCAGGATGAGTCACAATCTTCAATCATAAGGATTGTTTTACTGGTCACAAATATTGCTTTCTGTTTAAAATGTTGGACTTGAACTCAGATACGAGTTCTTTCCTTACTGTAATCTCTGATTTTACGTGTTGTCTTTTGTTGTGGCTAGTGATGGCACGAAATTGTGATTTTGAACTGAAGCCAGAGGAATGTGGCAGGTTGAATTGGTACAACTTCAAAAGATTTCAGTGCGTGTTATGCACATGTGGGATACAGCTTACATAAGAGAGTGAATTGGGTGGTTTTTTAATTGCATGAGAGAGTTTTCCCCTTAAGTTGCGTTAAGTCAGATTTTGGTTTTGTTTTCCTTTCAGAATTCAGGCATTTTGTGTGTATTTATATACCAAAAGATAGGCATGCACATATACACTGCTGTGACACACAGGGATAATCTTGGAATAAAACAAATTTATATACTTGGCTTTTAAATAATATTCTATTAAATGATGTTACAGTACCATGCCTTCTTCCCACTGCATTACAAAAACACTCATTGTGACTGTAATGGAAATTGTCAGAAATGTAAAGCAAAAGCTCTTTTTGCTTTTTGGCCACGTGGATAATATCTAGAATCATGGTTCTATCAGATGGAATTTTTTTGTGTGTTAATGTCCTCTCATCCCTGCCATTGGATTAGGCTTCAAAAGTTATTCCAAACCTCAATATTGCATTAATTTTCTCTTGCTCAGTTGAACAATAATTTTAAAAATTGATTCTCTATTTTAAAGTCTGTTAAAAGTGTATCTGTAACTTGAGAAGCATCAGCCGAACTCATATCTCAACTAATGCTTTTGGTAAATGGATTTCATGGCATCATTTCTGCTGAAGCCATCTTATTTTGGCATGACTTTGAAATTCACTTAGGATATTTCAGGCTGACTTTTTTTTTTTTTTTTTCCAGGAAACCATTAGTTCTAATGACTTGACTTAAACAAGAAAAAACATTTTATTTACTATTTTTCTGGGTTATATTTTGAAGTTCAGTTAAAATCTGGTGATAATCTTTCCAGCTAACTAGCTGAAATTTAGCTGTCAGCCTGTTACCTGAAAAGATTAACGCTAATTTGAGATTATTAATTTTACTTTAAAGGTTATTTTTGATGGTTTAGCTTCAAAACTTCATGCTCCTAAATAAACCACTCTGCTAAATGTTGATGGCTTTATAGAGTGTTTTAATGTAGCTGTACCTTATCGGATAACAAACTGCAGTACAACTTTTCTGGTGTTGTGAGCACGTGCGTAGTTCAGAGTAGTATTACTCTTAGCATGATGTATCTAACCTCTGCACAGAACAATTCTGCGATGCTTTTTACAAATTAATTCAAAGAATGATTTATTACATTTGGAGATTCTCTGTGTTTTGGTGGGAGTTTTTTCTTTCCTCCTCCCCCCACCCCCCACCTTGTCTTTTGCTTCTTGAATATTTGCCCTGGTATTTAATTATGTGTCATTTCATGTTGCTTTTGAGAAACTTACTTTTTTCCTGTAACATTATGTTGTCCCGATTTTATTCTTCTGTATTCCTGGAGTTAGCAGGCACTAGCTGCAAGGAGCAGCCTTAATGTTTTGTAACTTCTTCAAAGAAAGGAGGCCAGTTAGCACTGTGTTTTGGTGGAAGTAGATCTTTCATTTCCCAAAGAAAATAAACAACTTTTTAAGCACAAGTTAGATGTTAGTCAGAGCAACTTGTTACATTTCATGTATTTATTTAGTCTTGCTGGAGTCATCAAGGGGATGTGTTTTGGTATGAACTACTGAAAACAAACCCCCCAGATTTCACACACTTTCTGTAGATGCAGGTGTGTTAGAAATGTTTTTTCTTCTCAGTTTGAAAAAGCTTCATTAAAATCTGATAGCAGTGTGAAATTATAATAGGACGTACATTGTGTATGTTTAGCCGTCCACTGTGGCTTTTGTTTTCAGTTATATTTTATGACTCTTCTGTATACCGGATCCTAGAAGCTTGAAAAGCTAGAAGCAAAAAAACCCTACAAATAAACTGTTCCTTAGGTTTTAGTGCAGTTAATGTGACTGGCTGATCTATTTGTGTTAAAAATGGGAATCATTATAATTGTTAATATATCAAGTAATCTTCTGTATCTTTTCCAGAACTTTAATTGAATTTTTTCAAGGCTTTTTGAGGGCTTTTTGATTTTGAAATAAAAAATTCTTTTGATTTTATAAAGGACACAATAATGGGAAGTACAGAACAATGGCAGAACAGAAATGAAACCTTGTTTGGACAAGTGTAGCATTCAGTCCATTAAATTGAGTGGAACAGAACACTTACAGGAATGCTTTTTGTTGATGTCAATGCTTGCTTAGAAGCAGTTGGAGCTCTAATTTTGTAATCTACACCTATGTGGGACTGTGTTATCTGGAGAACTGATGGTTGTGATGTGTCTTTCTTCCAAAGCTCTTTAGTAAATATTAATGAAAATACATTTATCTTAGATGAGTTGGAAATTAGATTTCTGACAGTACACAGCTTTTTGAAATACTGTATGTGAAGGTAGAAAGGGAGATTAAACCAGGAAGAATTATGTTCTTTGGAGAGCCTTTTGCCTGCAGATCTATTGAGAATTTCCAACAGCAGAATGGGAAAACCAAATTTAAATTAGCCTTTTATTTGGAGAAGACTGGGTAAAAACCAGAAATACAGACAAGTTTGTTCAACAGGGGACAGTCTCTATGAAGTGTGAATTGAGTAAAGTGAGTAACAAATAAACAAGGTTTTTAACCCTGATGCTAACCCTTTAAAACCATAGTGGAGACCTCTTGTTTCCTCTGTAGGATTCTCTAGGAATCCTCATCAAAGGCAGCCTTCTTGTATGAAAAGAAAAGAAAACAAATGTTGATTTAGCTGCTTATATTCTGGAAAATATGTAGCTCAGGTTACACTTCTGCATTCTGTCAGATGTGGAGAGAGTTTTATTCTTTGAAAGAATAATTAGAGTTTTATTTTCTTGATTTTTCTCTGTCTGAACAAAATTGTTTCATGTTTAGAAGCTTGTTGTTCCATCTGGTGATAGAAAAGCAGGGACTAATATATCCTTTTGCTAGATTATTTTTTTTCATTTTGTTCTGGTGATCTGATACCTTTTGGTTAACCCAGAAATTATTTTGCATTTGCTTTACACCTGTTTCAACTATGTGTATGATTAAAATTGAAATCGAACTGGAGGTAGTAATTTAATATACCATTATCTTGCCTCTTTCTTTTTTTAGGCATGTTTCATTTACAGATGTGAATTCAATAGCTCGTTATCTGGCAAGAGCTGCTGGTTCTGCTGGGTTGTATGGTTTGAATCTGTTGGAACACACGGAGGTGAGGAGTCATGCCTCTGTTTTTTTGGTGGTGGTTTTTTTTTTTTTGTGTGTCTCTTGCTCTGCGTTTTATTATTAGACTGTTTCCAACTATGGGATGCTGAGGTTTCTTCTTAAGCTTGCTCCTACTTATAAAGAAGAGTCATAAATTTGAGCTGTGAGAGGGTTGCCCTTTCCCACCCCTGCAAGAGCAACTCCTAACCTAACAGTTCACTAACTCAGGTTGAAGGTGGTATCTGCAATTTTCCCTCTTCACTCAGTTGCTACCTTGTAACAGTTAGTGTAACACCAAGGAACACTACTGAATTAGTTTTTGCTGTATATGATGGATAAACCCCTGACCCCAGTTTCATTCAGTGAAATGTGTTGAGACATCACCACATAGATGGACTCTTCCCTCCTGCACGGTCCTGTATTCTGTAATGCTTCCCTCATGATGCCGTGAGGGCATCAGAATTTTTGTGCCAAAGAGGGAACTTCTTTGGTCTGCCTTGGTTATACAGGTTACAAAAAATTATTAGGAACTGTGAGTATGATATGAGAGGCCATTCATCTTGAGCCTAGCTCAGAATAATCATATGCTGAATTTTAAGTTGGTAGCTGAAACTTACAGATAAATTGAAATTTATTTCCTCTGAGATCTGGGGAGGGACTGAAGGTCTTGATTTAGCTCTTTTCTTCCACTACTTGAAGCTAGTAGTAATCATTCTTCAGCCCTTATAGCTGGTCTCAAGTGTCTTAGTATAATGCTTGTAAGGCATTTAAGAAGTTGTAGGTTATTTTGTTGCTATTTAAACTTTCTGACCAAAGCCCTTCTTTTAACTTAAGCCCCAAGAGCTCTGCAAACACACTTTCTAGACTGGTATTTTTGATAAAATACTACTTACTCACTTCTGCATCTTTCAAAAATAAAGTTGTAATTTGAGAATTACAGTGACAGCTGCATTTGTGGTGGAAATATTTTAAAGTATAACTGCAAATGACTGAAATGAATTCTGTGGTGGTGTAATTACATCTGTGCCTGCCACGTTGGCTTGCATGTTGGAAGGATTCCTGATGCAGTTTAAAACACTTGCACATGAAATAGGGCCAGAGGACTAGAAGAGACATTTAGCCTCTTCCAGGATTGAAGGATTCAATTTATAGACAGGGCTGCATTATTAACCCAGGGCCTGATTCTTGATTTGTCTTTGTTTATGTACCAAGATCTATTTCATTTTATGGGAGAAGACTGTTTTGCAGGAGAGAGGGGAGGCAAATGAAATGGGGGAAGGATTCAATTTCTTAAAATCTAGAAGGAGATGAAGCAGAGAAGATAGGGACTGAAGGGAAAATGGTATACGTATGCACTAGCAGTACCAGGAAAATCAAATAGGTTGCAAATCCGGTATCTAAATAGTTAAATGAGAATGAAGATTATTATATACTCTGTGTGATAAATAAGTACCTAAAACCCACTGATTATTTTTATCAGTGGGAATAGCTTCAGTAAAGTCAGTATTTTCAGCAGTTTGAACACATCCTGAAGGAAGAAATTAAATTTAATCATTTAGTATAGTTCTGGGTTAATGTTTCAGTATATGTTATTTTAAATGTTCTTTAAGCATATATTATGATTTATTGTCCAATATATTTAATGTTAATATTCCAGTTAGTACTTTCTGTTCAGCTATTAAATGGATTGTATATTACTTCAGTTTTTTTAACAAGCTGCTTTCTTATTCCTGTTGTAACTTTGACTATCTTTTGTCACTTAAAACTAGATTGACCATTGGCTGGAGTTTAGTGCTACAAAATTGTCTACAGCCAGCCAGTTTCTTTCGGCACTCCAAGAGCTCAACCACTGTCTGTCTCTAAGAACGTACTTGGTCGGGAACTCTCTGAGTCTTGCAGACTTGTGTGTCTGGGCTGTACTAAAAGGTATCATTGCATGTTCTCACTTTCACTGGCTTGCAATCGGTGTATGCAAGTAAATGTCTCCAATTTACTTTTTTGTGGATGCTAGTAGGAAATCTTAGCTGTGTGCCAGACTGTATACTATTGTGCATACTGCTCTGGCCTGTGCATTGCTAGTGATGGCAATAGTATAGGAAACACTAGAATTTTTTTAAGTGGCTGTCATAGTTGGAAATTTATGGGATGTAATCAATCGTTGATGGGAATTTTATAACTTCTTTTGTGTTAACTCTAAGAGTGTCTTTTTATTACATGTTGCCTAAATATGAAAATTTGCTGTGGCCCAAAATCTTGCATTAAATATTTTAATTATATTGTAATCCAGAGTAAAATTATATACACAGACCTTTCCGTGACATTTTCTGAGTAGAGGAAATTTCTTTGGTGTTTTGTTTGAATTACTAAAAGAGGTTTATGTTACTCTGTGAAATACTCTTTGGAGGTTAAAAGAAGCTTTGATGATCTGTTTTTATGGGTTTGGGTTTTATATTCTCTTAGATGTTTATCTGAAGTTGATAGGTGTCAGTCTACCATTCGTTATAACCAACTTCCTCTTGAAAATAAAATGCATGTTCAAGAGTAAAAGCTAACATCTTTTGGTATTTTCTCAAAGTTGTTGCTCTTGAGAGAAATCTGAAGGGAGTGTACTACTTTTTTTTTTTTTTTTTTTTTTTTTTTTTTTTTTTTTTTTTTTTTTTACTTACCCTTTCAGAATCTTTCTAGTGAAGTTATGTTTCTGGAAAATTAGATTATGGAAATACAGACCCTTAGAAATAAAGGGTACTATTGGTACATGCTTCACTTCTGATAAAGCTTAGAAAATTAGAAAATGTTAAATGTAGTCACACTAGAGGGATATCCTATATTTCTATCTTGAAAATAATGTTGTTATTAATTTTGAGGTGGGTGATAGAAATAAAAGTGTGTGTTTCCCAGTTGCTCCCACCTTCTGCTTTGATGAATCCAAGAAAGAATGCAGTATGTCTTGGGTTTGGAAAGAGTTTGTTTAATTTGCTTTAGAGTTACCTGTGTCCCTGTGACTAAATGTCTTTTCAGAAGTGATCATAAGTAGATTTTTTTAAAAATCACAATTTTTTTATTCTTAAAAATTGCTGTTGGTAATCAATCCATTTTTCTAATTTAATAGCTTGAAAAATGATTTGTTTTGTAACAGATAATAACATATGGCAAGAGCAATTACAGCAAAACAAAGCTCCTGTCCATGCAAAGCGATGGTATGGCTTTCTTGAAGCACAGCACGCTTTTCAGTCAGTAGGAGCCAAGTGGGCTTCTGGTAAACCAACGGCTAAAATGGTAAGATGTACTCAGATCCTCTGGAGGGACTAGCTTTATTTGTGTCAATACACTATAAGACAAATATTTTTTTTTTTTTAAGTTAAGAGATTTAAAATTTAAAAAGAATCAGTTGTAGAGTAAATTCATTTTTTGTAAACTCTTGTTTAAAGATAAAGCTGTCACTTTCATGTTTAGAAAGGTATGAGTGGTGTAGTCCAGTGCTTAAATGGAATAATTTAAAAATGGCACCGCACCTCTTAATCAGCACTTCTCTTTAGTTAGATTGTTTGCTCTTTCTAAAGAGGATTTTGAGATCCAGATGGACCTGCAAAGATTGCAGTCTTTAGTTGATTGAACTTGTTGATCACATTTCAGTTCAAGAACATTAATATAAAAACTTGGCTAGCATCTGTTTTCGTCTATGAAATAAATAGAACAACTTGGTGGGACTTCCAGTCCTGGATCAAATTTGATGACAGAAAAATTTAAAACTCTAGAATTAATCTTATTTTAATGTACTATTAATAATACGAATGTTGCGAAGAGATTTATTTGGGATCTAATATGGCAGCTTTTTGTCTTCTGGTTTGAAAGGAGATTTTGGTGCAAAAGGTGTTATCTAGAGTTTTATCTGATCATACAGTTAACGCATTCTGTAATTATGTCTCTGTTTATTTTTAAGGCAACAGAAAAGAAAGCAGATGTTGGGAAGTTTGTTGAACTTCCTGGTGCAGAGATGGGAAAGGTCATTGTAAGGTTTCCTCCTGAAGCAAGTGGGTAAGAAACACAAATGCTGTGAGAAGGTTCTATCTGTGCTTTTTCTTAAAAAGAAAAAAAAAAAAAAAAAAGCATGCTTGGTGAGGATGTTAATCAGCTTATCAGACAAGACTTTTAAGACAGATGAGTATTTAAAGCTTTGTCCACATCTACATTAGAGCTGAATATTTACTTTTTCTGTATACCTCATTGCACTGTTGCCTGAACTTGGAATAAGGAGGTTGGTTGCTAGCAGCTGACATGGTGGGACGAGGAGAAGCACAAGAATGGCATTTGCATGGACAATGGTGGTGTGTGCGCTGAGAGAAGCTGTGATGTGTGAATACAGTCTTTGTGAGCTGGGTGAAAGGACTCACGGTGCTTCTTAACGAAGCTTAGATTTGGGAAGGGAAAGGTGTATGGGATAGCCTCCCTTTGGGAAGCTTGACACCAGATGTGTAATGGAGGGCTTATGCCCAGGGGTGCAGACTGTATGTAGTCCCAAAATACAAACTCCTTAAAAACCATGTAGTGGAGATGTGATGAGCCAATTTACTAAATATGAGTTTCAGCCAGCTTCTAATTTTCTGTTTCTATTTAGAATTGCCTGACGAGCTGTAGAATTTCCATTATTGCATTTCTTCATTAAAC
>JAVJGJ010000032.1:25723417-25748710 GCA_035590215.1 Microhierax caerulescens | reverse complement strand
TTCAGCATCATGTGACTTCTGTAGTAGTGTTCCATACTCTATTAGTGCAGTATAAACTGGTGCTCAAGTATCATAGGTTATGTATTATATGCATGTATGTATACAGCATATATTGTTCTCACATTACTTTAGTAGCTTTTAGTGTCTTAATTCTGGTGTTTTACTTAAAACACTGTTCTTTAGGGACACTATTTTAAATTTTCTTTGAGAGTTATTTTTGTTTTGTGCATTTGTTTTTTTTATATTTAGTTCAAATTGACAGTAGCTTTTTAGTTTGTTAAACATACACAGCAACCACCATTTCAGAAAATTCCACTCTTCTGAATGTGGTAGGTTTAGGTTATCTGGTAGCTACTACTGAGTATCATCAACAGTTGGTTTAAGTTAGTCTGTAAAACTTGTGCTAAGTGGAGTCCTGTCTTTATATCCATAATGACACTCTAATTTACAAATTTAGGTATTTTTGAAGAGTTAACTATTACATTTGTGGTAGAAAAAACATAATCTACTTTTCATAAATGTAGAGTATTTCAAGAAATACCCTGGGTTGTTTTTTTTTGTTAGGCTTAGGTATTGCTTTCCATTCTTTCTCCTTCCCTCACACACACACACAAAAAATAAAATTGGTTGAAGTAGTGCTGGTGTATATATTTATTTTTTATTTCCTTTTCAGATATCTGCATATCGGTCATGCCAAAGCTGCCCTGCTAAATCAGCACTACCAAGTTAACTTTAAAGGAAAACTTATTATGAGATTTGATGACACAAATCCAGAAAAAGAGAAGGAAGACTTTGAAAAGGTATGTAAGAGAGCAGGGAAATCCACTCACTGTATAGCTAATTCAAAGGTAAATGGCATGCAGATCTGCTCTTGCACACTTTTTGTGCACTAGATTATTATGTTATTAGTATTATACTTATGTCTTAGTCTTGGAAGAGATTTCTATCATATATACCCTTAAAGCCTTTTTACTGTTAGCTTATTTCTGCTCTTTCTCCAGTGTTTATTCTAAGTATAAAGCTACTCAACTCTTGCAATACACTGTTTTTTTCATTGTATAGATACTGCTTAGTCAATAACAAGTGATTTGTTTCAGCTTTCATCTCCTTTTCTCGTCCTGCCTCTTTCTTGTATTTGTTTGAAGTCTGATCTCATATAATTATAGGCTGTGAATGAATGGTAAGTGCCTGCCTCTCTTCTTTCACGCACGTCATGCTATTCTTATGGCTTATCCTTCCTGGACAATGGAGCATTCAAAACACTACATCTAGTACAAAGAGGATAAAGTTTTAAGAAAACTAGCTTTCCCAAATGAAAAAGTATACAATTTCACACTTTGCAGGTTATTCTTGAAGACGTTGCGATGCTGCACATCAAACCAGATCAATTTACATATACCTCAGATCACTTTGAAACAATAATGAAATATGCAGAGAAGCTTATCCAAGAAGGGAAGGCATATGTGGATGATACTCCTGCAGAACAAATGAAAGCAGAGCGTGAGCAAAGAATGGAATCTAAGCACAGAAATAACTGTAAGATATTTTAAGCTTCCGTCTTGCTTTCTTATTTTTTTTAATTTTGCATCAAAACTTCATGTTTTCTTGACAAAGATGGATGAGATGACTTAATTGCGTATCTCTACTGACAGGTGCAGTAAACTTGTGTATGTATGAATTCATCACCATTCATTACTACTTTTAAAAAATTCAAAATATAAAATGCATAAAAATGCATGCCAGTGTGGGAATCCCATAGAGGGGGGTGACATTGCATTTTGTTACTGCAGTAATAAAATGTGGTTCTGTATCAACTTCATAATACCTTACAAAATGATTTATATTTATTATGCTTAGGTGTTAATAAGAATCTACAGATGTGGGAAGAAATGAAAAAGGGAACAGAATACGGACAAACTTGTTGTCTACGAGCAAAAATAGATATGAACAGTAACAATGGATGTATGAGGGATCCAACTCTTTATCGTTGTAAAAACCAGCCTCACCCACGTACTGGAAGTACCTACAAGTATGTCCGCTTCCTCCTTGTGTGGCCTGTGATTTTTGCTCTTTTCAGGGCATTTACCATTCCTTAGTAAACTTCTTTTAATAGTTGGAACCTGCTACCATTTTTTTCAGTAAGAATATATAATGAGTCTCTTGACTTTCTGAAACTTCTGCTGATGAGGCTTAAAACCTCTGAGTTGGCCATTATGGTCAGCAGTGAATATTGTTTCAGTTTTGTCCATAAATACGTTGTGTCAGTGAAGATCTTTCAGTCAAAACATGAATTAAGACTTAGTGGCTCTATCTTGGACAGCAAAGCTGTTTGCTTTATTTCTTGGAGCTTAAATAGAACCATGGCGATTCTGTGTTGCTACAATTTATCATAGCTGCAGAACATCCTTGATCTATATACCTGAGTGGCTACTTCGGTTTTCACAACAGCTGCTGTCTTTGTGCAGAATGAAGAATCACTCTGTTGTGCATTGAAGTAAGCCTACCCAATTGTTCAAGGCTATGGTTTGGTGCTTATTTGAAACCTCTGTTTCCAGCTATACAGCTCCCTTTTTGGAAACACTGATTTAACTTAATGTGTGTGTAATAATAGAGCTATATCTGTGGGTAGGGGTTTAGTTTTAAACGTGAAGGCTTTGCTCGTTGTTCAGTTAACTAATGATTCTTTTTGATATTTAAGGAAGAAACCCCTGTAAGTCAGCATTTTATGTGTTTGAAAAGAACAGTAGCAGTGTATGATTTGATTTTTTTTAGTCTTGAATATTAAGGCTACAATGAATTAATTTATTGAAGGTTTTCTTGTTTTAAAAAGTTACTGCCCTCTGGATCCTTTTATGGACAATTTCTTGTGTATGATCTATTTTAGTCTTGATCTGAAAGTTTTCAGGATCATAGATTATGAATATTTATAATATATAAATATAAACTATCCTTAGTTTAAATGTTTACATGTGAAGAAAGTGTTTTGCTCTTCTGCCCTGCTAATTGAAGGTCTATATTCACAGGGTTTATCCCACGTATGATTTTGCCTGCCCCATTGTTGATAGTATCGAAGGTGTCACACATGCATTGAGAACAACGGAATACCATGACAGAGATGAACAATTCTACTGGATCATCGAGGCACTGGGCATAAGGAAACCATATATATGGGAGTATAGCCGCCTAAACCTCAACAACACTGTGCTCTCTAAGAGAAAGCTTACGTGGTTTGTCAATGAAGGGCTTGTGGATGGATGGTATGTTATGTGGTTGTCGTTCAGCGTTGTTCCTTAAGATACTCATGACTGATGCATGCATGCATTCTCTGTTTTGCACAATGCTTTAACATCAAAGCAGCATGAATGAATATTTAAGCAGTATTTAAGAACACTGTTTAATTACAGTGGCTTCTGCCACTGGTTGTGCCACTACTGTCTCAGTCTATTTACTACTCACAGTAAGTGTGTACGTACATGTTCATATCCTGTAATAAACAGGAGGTAGCTTATTTTTGGACTCTGGCTTTTGCCTGTGGATGCTACTTACACGTTTTCCACTCTGAGTCATTGGATACATTCCTGAGCAATGCCAGAACAGGGCCTGAATTGAAGAACTTCTGGACCTATCCATCTAGTCAAACCTGCCCTACTTCCTTCCTGCCAGCCCTCCCCCTGCCTTCTTTCTGTTCTTTTTTTTCATGTTTAACTGAATTTCTGCAGAGAGTACTTGGTGGTATAGTAGCCTAAGTATTTTCCTGGAAAGAGTGGGCTGTGGGTTTACGCTTATGCAAGTAGTTCAGGCTCTAGAGAGGCTCCTTTGTTCATTCCCATGATGGGCTAGCTGTGGGAGCATCCCATCTGAAGTCATCTCTTCATAGTACAGGATGTGAAGAAATCCATGGATAATGCTGTCACACAACTGCTTATAGTGTTTTTCCTGGGTTAGTTTTAGGTTATTCTGTGCTCATTCTATGAAAGCATCATGTTACACAAGTTTCTAGCCTGCCTGGTTGTCTTACTAAGGTGTGACAAATGTGGGGCTTTGGGTTTTTTTGCTGGTTTTATTTTTTTTATTGCGTTGAAAGCCTGGATTCCTAGCTTATGCATGGAGCCACTCAGCTAGAGCCAAAATTCTTAGCAAGATCTCAGCAAGGTTTGATTTGTGTTCCCACCACTGCATATTTTGCATCTCAGATTAGGCCTTTTTATTTCTTGTATAAGAGAATAAAATAGAATTCTATCACTTATGTCACTGAGAGATAACATTGTTATTGTCACTCACCTCTTTCTGTTTTCTCTTGAGCAAGAAAGAAGCAAGCCATATTGTTTCAGGTTCCATTATTTAGGTACCATGAAAAGGAAGTAATATGATAGGGGCATAACTTTCCTTTGCCAGTTTTTGAGAGACTTAAGATTGAATAGGTACAAGAAAAGAGCTACTTCACCAAGAGGTGGCCTCCGGCTCGGAGATGAACTAGAAGAAAACCTGTTCATACATTTTTATATGGATAAGAGCTCAGTCTTTTCAGTTAGATCTTCTCATCTAGCTCTTAATTCATGCAAGCAAAACACACTGAAGCTGTGCCTTTCATGTGTGGCAGTATTAGTAAAGCTTTTGATCAGTGTAACCAACAGGTAGAACTTAGTATGTGACACTGATGAAACATCTTTTTCTACTAGGGATGACCCAAGATTTCCCACTGTGCGTGGTGTCCTAAGAAGAGGCATGACAGTTGAAGGGCTAAAACAGTTTATTGCTGCTCAGGTGGGTGTTCTGTTCTGATTCTTTGAATCTCACTTGAAAAAGGATAAGTTTTTGTGAAGTTTCAGTTAAAGTACTTGTCATCGGGAGGTTTCTTCTTTTGAAGATGTGCTGATTTCATATGTACCACTTCAACAATATTAACACCTGTGAACAGGGCCGGGCAAAATATGGTAGTAGGTTTCTTACTTAAAGAAGTGTTTATTTTGCAAGCTCAAGATGCTTTTCTAAACTGTTCTGATGAATACAAACTGTAGAGGGCTTGTAGTCTTTGAAGGACTTCGTTTTAGGTAAGTCAGAGAGCTGGAATGTTTATATTAATGTGAGTTTGTGGTTTTTTTTTCCAGGGCTCCTCTCGTTCTGTTGTAAATATGGAGTGGGATAAAATTTGGTCTTTTAACAAAAAGGTATGTGCTTACTTTAATTTGTTGCTACTCCTGATAGCCTCTTTCTGGGATATGTAAAGAATCCAGCATTCATTGGAGTGCTTATCACAACAAGTAGCAGTTGCAGTATGTTGCATCATTTGGCACACTTTCAGGAAAATGCAATGTCCCCCCCGCCAGTCTAACCTGAACTAGCACTAATGCTAATGATTCTCTTATACCAACACTTACTTGCCTTACTTAGTAGTATGGGAAAGGTAACGGTATTTGCTGTAAATCTGATATGAAAACTGCATTTCATTTTTCTGCTTTCAAGCTGCGAGCTATCTGTAAGAAGGTATTACTTAATGCTTTTTACCTTAGCGTATAGCTTACAGTGCTGTAAGCGTACATAACATAAGCGATCATTGTGCAGCTTCATAGCACAGTCACATTTGCTTATATAACAGGAGCTCTACAAACCCACTGAAAATGCATTATTCCTAGTTTTAAAAGGCTGCCCATTTCTGGTTTGGCTTATTTGTTAACATAAACAGAAATCTTAAATTTGACTCATGTTGGCCGCTTTTCCGTTCTGTGGCAAAAGGACCAGTGCGCTGCGCATACTGCCTATGTAGATAAAGCCAGCACTGCTGATGTTTCTGACTGAATGTCAAATAAGGAATATTGCATCTTGACATGGTTAGTCGCTGTTTGGCAGTGGATGCTTGGACACTATAATAAGGCGAATTGTTATAATGCTGATTGCATATTTTGTGTGATTGTGGAAACACCTGTTATTTTGCATTGGGATTCCTGCTTGGATTTGCTTAGATAGTACCTGGGTCTGTTCATTTAAGTAGTTTTTGCTTGTCTGGCATGTGTCTTGTATTTCTTAATTTATTTTGCATTTGGTCTGCTACATACACAAAGGATTATGAATTGGTTCTTTCTGTTGCTGCATAAATATATTTATGACTAAGAATTGGATTTTGGGGAAAAATCCACAGTGGACTTTCAGGGCTCATTTTTTGAATTGGCTTTTAAACTGAGTTTCTTAGACCTCTGACTCAGCTCCTTGGACAGCACCATATTTATTAGCCAATTTTGTTTACATGTATCTGTGCAGATAGTTTGCAATTTGCAATATGAGCAAAACCAACTGGTTGCGTGCAGGTAGTTCTGAGCTCAAAGACTTATCAGTGTGAGAGCTCTTACTTTATATGTTATCCTGTAGTTACATTACTGACTTTTTAGCACCTGTTGTCTGAGTAAGGAATGTGAGTTCTAATGAGTGAAGTAAAGAGCCTGGTAATAGCATTGTAAAATTCAGTCATTTAGTTATCAAAATTATGATATTAAATCACACAGTACACCTATATTTTGAGATAGGTACACAAGTCCTTTTTTAATGTGTGTCTAGCACTTAGGAGTCTGACTTCAGTGACTACAAACTTAAAAATTTGTTACTTCTTACAAGTATATCATCATATCACCTTACTTGCTAATGCCATGTAATTAGTTGCTAAATATTTTTTTTCTAAAATTGCTGTGTAGTTTTTCACTTGAGCAGGAATAAACTAAGGAGAGAAAAAAAGTAACTTTATATTAATAAAAGCAGGTGTTTTCCTTTGGTAGTTTCCAGTTAAACTGGTAGATCTCTGGTATTCCTTTTTGACCTAGACAACTGGCTTACTTGAATTACGTTTTTAAGTGCTTCTGAACAGTTTGACAGACCAGTGTTTCAGGTATGAAAAAATGCTGTGAAAAATTAGGTCAGCTGAGTTTGAAAATGGGCAATAAAAATAAAGGAAGACATTTTAGTGATATCTTTTTCTTGCCAAACTCATGTCGTAGAAATCCTGATGAAGTCAGTGTTATGGTGTTGCCTTATTATAGTATCTAATGCATCTGTATTAAAATGCCAGATTTAATTGGTGCTTCCTCTATAGCCAGGCCTGTCCCTGATGCTGCTGGAGTACTGACCTGGAAAATTAGTATGGGATCAGGTCTTGTGCTTCTGGAAAAAGAACGAACTGCACTGATAAATTATTGCTTTAAATTTAGCTACCTAGAGAGAAAGTGGTCCAGATGTAATAGCCTACGTGCATAGTAAAACTATGTCAAAGTACATTTTGCTGTCTTTCCTATGAGGCATTAGCTTGTAATTTTGGTTACTTCTGGTATCAGTAGTACCCAGTCCATAGTTTTTACTCAAAGTATTTCAGTAAAGATGAGAAATGGTGAAGTATTACCACTGTTTTCTCCCTTTTGTCTTCTATAGCTTTGGATTAAAGTAACATTAAAAGAAACATAAAAAAATGCAGTAACATAAAGAATACCAGTTAATATTCCATTTTGGTGGTGGTTGTTTTATACAACATCTTATTTCTCTGTCAATGTCATATATTCATGATCCACCTCATTTGTTTTCTGTAGGTTATAGACCCAGTAGCACCTCGGTACACTGCTTTACTGAAAGATGCAGTGGTCCCAGTAAATATTCCTGAAGCTCAAGAGGAGATGAGAGAAGTGGCTAAGCATCCAAAGGTTCTTGCTTTACTCTCTTGATATTCTTGTATTGCAGATCAGTAAGGTTGGAAGTATCTTGGCTTGGAGCAGTCAGCATGGAGAGTCCTGCTTTTAACTTGCTCAGGCAGCATGAGATAAAACCAAGGTGTATTTTTTTTTCACAGAACTGTCAAAAATGGGGCAACTACTAAGAAGATGTAGGAAACTGCTTTTGTAAATAAAATATGGAGTGCATATAGACAGTGCATTGAAGGGTCTCTCTGGGAGTTTTCAGAAGAGTATGGAGTGGTGCTCAGACTGTTTTTATTATTGCTTAATACTAACTTGCACAGAGTAGTTTAAATATAAAATTTTATTCAAGCTTTATGGGTATAACACAGTAGATACTGCTTATCCATGAGAGTGAAGAATGCAAGAGACTTTAAAATAGTTTTTAGAAATAGAAAAAGGGGAGTGCATTACTGATATAATTCTCTTCCAGCACTACTACTAGGAAGGATGCTTTCCTTTGAGCATGGCATCTCTAGGAAGGATGCTTTCCTTTGAGCATGGCATCTCAAATTGTACTTAAGCTTCACTGAAAGCATCCCTTAGATATCACACTGAGGAACAAGTGAATATTGCTGAGGTTTTGCTTAATTTCTTTGTTTTTATTTTGTCACTGACAAACTTTGTGTTCCTGTAGCTGTTTCTTGTGACTGAGAAGTGGGCATCTATTTTGCCCTCTTCTCTGTGGCAGATACACAAGGAAACAGATTTAAACAAGGAGTTTAGAGCAAGTGATGATTGTGACTCTTTAAGAGTCAAAAAGGAGTCAAAAAGTCTGGTTTGGGCAGATGCAAGCCAACATACTAAAACATTGGTATTAAAAATGCTGCCTGATATGTAATGAATATGTAATGAAATAAATACTGACCAGAGGAAACAAATTTCCAGATCAGTTGAAAAAGTCTAAACTCCCAGCTGACTGGCTATAAAAAAAAAAAAAAAAAGAGAGAGAGAAAAAAGTTGTATCTCCACTGCTGAGATGTTTTAAAGCTGAGTATTTTTAGTGTTATAAGTGACATATTTCCAGTTTCTGCTTTTAAAAATCTATGCAGCTGACAAGCTTCACATTTGTTTCCATTTTAACTATATAAAAAGAAAAAATGAGAGTTACGAAGATATTTTTGAAGGGAATTTGCATAGCAGAATGGAAACTTGAGAAAAACTGACTTAGTTTTTACCTGTAAGATCTTTAAGATGTATGGACCTTAAGGAGACGGGATATGCTATCAGTTGTGTTGCAGCTAGTATTTGATAGAAGAATTTTCTTGAGTGTACTGTCAGAGGAACGCATGCAACACTTGTGAACAGGAAACCTGAGAGAGTTGTGGAAGAATACTGCAGCTTTGCATTACTGTTATTGTCTGTCTTCTATCTTCATCTATCTTCTATCATAAAGCAGTGTTTTGGCTCTACATTAACTTTAGTCGGCTTCATATAATAACACTCTCTCCTTTGAAATTAAAATCATTATTCACAGAATGCCGATGTTGGGTTGAAACCTGTGTGGTATGGCTCCAGAGTCCTGATCGAGGGTGCAGATGCAGAGACCCTAACAGAGGGAGAGGTGGTTACATTCATAAACTGGGGCAATATTATCATCACCAAATTGGACAGGTAACCCCTTTACTAGGAGGTGAAATTAATTTTTGCTTTTCAGCTTTTGGTTGATTTAATAGGTAGATTGTAACAGTTAAATAGTAATGGTTGTCCATATAGGTCTATTCTGTGATTCTATATATAGATATCTACTTTGAAATATGCCACAAAACTGCATTTTAGCATAGAATGTATTTTACTGTATCTTCAGGTCTGAAATTGCCAGTCAGTCCTGATACTGCATGGCCCTCTCATCCAGCATTCTCCATGTTTCTACAGCCTTATTTCCACTGTGAAACAGCTTTTTCAGACAAAAAAACCCAACCACCTGGAATTTTAACCAGTTGCACCCTGTAATGCATACTGTTTTTGCATACTAAAAACCCAATCCTATCATGGTTTCTGTTGCAGAACTGTTGAGGTGGGAAAGGGGAGACCATGCATAATGTCTTTGAAATGGATGTATTGAATCAGTGCTGGAACGGGGTGAGCTGGGGTAGGGAACATAAATATGTAGAGAATTTTTCCCCATGGTTTTTACTGTTTCTTGATATTTTAGATATCAAAATTAAAGAACTTCAACAGGAGTAATACAGTCTTTCATTTCAAACATCTCTCACACTTCAAGACTGAACTCTAAACATTTGTTTTTCAGTTAATCTATTGATGGTCTGTAGTTCTGGATGAGAACTAATCATTTAGGCTTTACTCTTATTTCTGTTTTCCTGTAGAAATTCAAGTGGAAAAATTGTGTCTATCAATGCCAAGTTGAACTTGGAGAATAAGGACTTCAAAAAAACAACTAAGATCACTTGGTTAGCAGAAACTCCACGTGCACCACTCATCCCAACTATCTGTGTTAATTATGAGCATCTGATCACTAAGCCAGTTCTAGGTAAAGATGAAGATTTCAAGCAATACATCAACCAAAATAGTAAGGTAAGTTATCTTTGTCTCCTCTATTCCACAAAGCTTAATGTATAGAGGGGTGTTTTGCCATCACTATTTCCAGTTACTCTTTTTTTCTAAAGATTTCATTTGCCAAACAAGTAAATCCTGTGCTGTCGTATCTAGTTTCCGTGTTTCCATTTAACCGCTCATAATTTCAAAATTAAAATTTGACTCACGTTTTATTTCTCAGACATTACCTGGTTTTTACACATCTGGGACCAATAATCAGAGTTTTGGGTTTGATGCATTCTTACGATATGGCATCTTCTTGCTAGTACTTGTTCTGCTGCCCCTGGAATTAACTAACATTTCAACACTTCCAGAATCGGAAAATCACCACTATCCTTCTACAGCTCTACTGTATTTCTTACTATTTCTTGTGCTCTGTTAGATTTGGACTGATTTCTTTTAATACTTACAGCAAGAAGAACTGATGTTGGGTGATCCTTGCCTTAGAGAGTTAAAAAAAGGGGACATCATACAACTTCAGAGAAGAGGATTCTTTATTTGTGATCAGCCCTATGAGCCAGTGAGGTAAGCTACCTAAGAATGGCCTGAGCAGACTTCACAGAGTTTGCTTTAGCTTTTTTTTTTGCCCTTTACCATGATCTTTCTGTGGAATATTTCTGTGGACTGGCATGACTTTTAGCTTGTACGTTCCTACCTCTTCAAACTGTCGAAGCCAAGTAAGTACATGGCACTTCTGTGTACCCCAGCTAACCCACTTAAGTGAAGAGGTCGTGCTTTCCTTGTGATTCTAAGTATATAAATTAAGAAACCATGTTACGAAATAAAACAGGCATTTCCCCAATTGCTGTGCACATACTATTTAATTGTAACAGTTCTTTAGCAAGCTACCAAACATCTAAATTACACTGCATTTCAGCATAATATTGTAACGTAAAGAAAACTTGTGCATAACAGGATTCTATGCAGATCCCCAGTTATGTAAATCTGGGTAACTACAGTTGTGTACAAACGTAAACTTGCAGTTGTGTTAGAGCGTGTTGTAGAAAGATTTGTTTCAAAAAACATTTTGTATGCATCTTGTGTTTCCTTTATCGTTGTATTTTCTATAAACCTATTTATAGTCCTTACAGCTGTAAAGATGCCCCATGCATTTTGATTTACATCCCTGATGGACACACTAAGGAAATGCCAACATCTGGGTCAAAAGAGAAGACTAAAGCTGAAAGTGCAAAGAAAGAGGTAAACTTGTGTTTTAGTAAAGTGACAAATAAAATGTATTACTGTACGTCTGTTACTGTACAAGATTATTATGCTGAATACTTGGCTCTTTGTGGTTTTTTTCTTCTCATTATTAAGGCTAGTTCAGCTGTAAAAGGAAAATCTACTCCACTTGTTGGTGATACCTCTACTCCAGCCTGTACTTCATCTGAAGGTCACCTGGTCATGTACAACAGGGTGTCTGCACAGGGTGATACAGTTCGTGACTTGAAAGCTAAGAAGGCACCAAAGGAAGATATTGATAAAGCTGTGAAACAATTGCTGGCCTTGAAAGCAGAATACAAAGAGAAGACGGGCCAGGAGTATAAGCCTGGAAATCCTCCAGTATCTGTAACTGAACAGTCTTCAAAGCTTGAGACCTCTGGTACTCTGAACAGTAAAGCTCTGTATGATAAAGTAGCAGAGCAAGGAGAAGTGGTCCGAAAACTGAAAGCTGAGAAGGCACCTAAGGTGGCTGATTAATATTTTTTTGTTTGGGTTTGCATAGCCCTTTGTCCTCTCTGTCTGGAGATGAATGGGTGCTTATGGATCCATGTTTCTCTAGTGGTCATCATTTGGACTGGGCTCTGTCCTGTCAAGACTTGTGTTTTCCAATACTTCTCTTTTAGCTAGATATGTTTGACAAAATTTGTGTCAATATTCATAAAGATGCAAGTAAATTCCTGTATTTCTTAGACTGCTGTTCTGAAATGTGGACAGGATTCACCCCACAGCATAAGTTGATTAAGTATCCACATCTGGTCCTTGGGGTTAAAATGTCCTGCAGTATTTATGTATTTATTTTTTTATTTATTTAACTCAAGATGGTCAAATTATGTGATGTCATAGGATTGACTTGTTTCTATTTAGAACTTAAAAATAAAAGAAAACCCAGAAACCAGAAAGGAAGAAAAAAACTAAAGGTCCAAATAGAAAACATAGCTACTCGTAGCTGTGTTCTTTCCATCCTTTCTAAAGCAGAACAAGAAAAGATGTGAAATAACACTCTTTGCCTGATGGTTAAATACTGTTCATAGTAGTGTCTTGGTGGCACCGTAAAATCTAAATAAATGGGAAGGTCTGAACTAACTTATAGGGTTATTAGGGTTGTATATCACTTAACTGGAATTACTTTGTTAAAAGTAGGAAACTAACAGAGAAAACTTCTCTGAACAACTCTATTAAATAGTTAAGAAAATGGAATAGGTGCACATAAACTGCAGATCTTTTCATGAAAGTATTTAAGATGCACTTCAGTCTTACATACCTATGTCTTTGTTCCTCCCTCTTTCTTCCCCTTCCTTTCTTTTTCAGGATGAGATAGGTGCTGCTGTGGAAGTCCTTTTATCCCTAAAGGCAGAATATAAACAACAGACAGGCCAGGAGTACAAACCTGGAAGCCCCCCTGTGGTCTCTGTCCCTCCTCAGTCTTCTCCTGTTTCTACTCTTCCATCCCCGTGTCCAGTAGACAGCAAATCTCTGTACAACAAAGTAGCTGAACAAGGCGAAGCAGTCCGCAAACTTAAATCGGAGAAAGCTTCAAAGGTGTATTAATAGTGAATGCTTCTGAGTAGAACAATATTTTCAGTTTAGACTAAAACCTCATTACAGGTTTTGTGAAGCTTGGGGAGCAAAATATAAGCAAGTACTTTCAAATTTCATAAACTGCTTTCCCAAATTCTCTTAAGCTGATGTGACTGACTTAATGAGTTCTGTGATAGTGTATGGAGAACCTGGAAAATCAACTAGTCCTTTTTGTAGTGATACAAGATAAGTGAAGTAGAATATAAGCAGTACCTTGAAAAAAAGGGCTGTAACTTGAAAGCTAGAATGGTAATAATAAATTTGGTAGTGGCCAGGGAACCATTCTTTATTCAGAGTATTTGCTCCCATTCTCCAGTGTACAAAGTCATGGACTGCTGTAACTGGAGGGAACTAAGCTGCCTGAATGGGAAGCTTTCGTGGCACAGAAATCAGCCCTTGCATATACTGCCTGATTCAGTCCTTTGGTGTGGAACTTGTCAGTATTCTGGCTGCCAAGTTTTACTACAGAACTCAACAATGACAACTTATACTAACGTTAGCTCTAAGAGTTTTATTATAACAGCAACATTAGTGTAATTCCAGTAAAGGTTATGTTATCTTACCTATTGTGTTGCATCCCTGTTATTTCTATCTTTATCTGCAACTGTTGTTTTTCCTTTCTTGCTTCAGGAACAAATAGATGAGGCTGTGAAAATTCTTTTAAATCTAAAAGCAGAATATAAACAAAAGACAGGTCAAGAGTACAAGCCTGGAAACCCACCTTCAGCTCCTTCTTGTATACCTTCTACTACTCTTCCATCTTCTGTATGCTGCAGTAACTTGGCACACTGTAACTTAGTGGATGGCAAAGCACTGTATGATAATGTAGCTGAACAAGGGGAAGTGGTACGCAGACTCAAAGCAGAGAAAGCTTCCAAGGTATAATAGTCAATAGAGTAAGCAACTGTAACTCTTGCCACTTTTTGCCACTGGGGGGAAATCTGTCACCAAATAATGATCAAACTCCCCTATGTTTGGATCATAGCTTAGCTATCAAACTTGCATGGTCTGGTAACACCACACAAGGCTATTCTGATGCTGGATACTTTCTTGACTCAGAGATGTGAATTCTAAATTCAGCTGGTGTAGAAAGTCAAACTTAACCTCTCACATCTAAATTAACAGACACATGCATGGCAGATGTCACTCCTGCAGAAGTTTTTCATGTATTTTACTTTTTCTTGCTGTATTTGGGACAGGTGAAGATAGAAGTATGTAGTGTCCTGCAACAATAGCAAGACTTCAAAACTTGACAGATTCAGGAATAGCTGTGGAAAAGAACACAAGACAAACCTATATGTTTTCAGGAGCTGCTGTTTTTTTTCTGCCTATATTTTACCTTGCAGAATTTATTTTGGTGTTGGATTGGGGGTTTTTCTGTGTTTGTTGGTTTGGGTTTCTTTAAAAAGCTGTTTTCTGAAATGGGTTTTGTATTTTTCAGTGTAGAGTCTGCTGCAATTTTTAACAGGCTATAGCTGGCCAGGTGGGCTAAGCAAACATTCCGGTACAATGTGCCAGCTCTCATATTCCTGCTGCTTGGAGAAGGGCTGTTACTTGGGGCCTTGCCTAATTATGAAGCGCTGTGTATTGCTAGATGGAAATATTATTTTCTTAGCCTGAAAATCAATGCTGCTTTTCAGTTCTCTCTAATTCTCATCAGTACATCTTGCTATTTGTCCTCTGTATAGGATGAAATAGATGAAGCAGTAAAACTCCTTCTTTCTCTAAAAGCTGACTACAAGGAAAAAACTGGGCAGGACTACAAGCCAGGACATCCACCAGTAGCTCAACCTGCTTTGCCTCAGGCATTGAACACAGTACCCAGTGGTCCAGACACATCTGAAGCTAAAGCTCTGTTTAGCAAAGTAGCTCTTCAAGGAGATGAAGTTAGAAAACTGAAAGCAGAAAAAGCAGAAAAGGTAAAAATGTACTGTAATCTAAAAATCTATTTTAAAATCAGTGTGATTATGGAATTAGAAATATACATTTAGAATAGGCAGCATTTGAATTCTGCAATCTGAAATATACTTCTAAAATGATTCCTATCAGATATGGTCCTTAAAGTGGTAATGCATTTAAGTTAAGTATCGGCTTTTGCAGATTTTTTCCCCCAACGGTGTATGGATGCCCACAATGCCATACATAGATCTGTTTTATTTCTTTTATAAGAGCCATTTTATTCCTGTGATTTCTGTATAAATTTCTCTTTATTTTTTTCTTCTTCAAGGAAAAGATAGATGCAGCTGTTAAGGAACTTCTTCTGTTGAAGGCCCAGTATAAGTCTGTTGCAGGAGTTGATTATAAACCAGTTTCTGCTAGTGGCACTGATGACAAAGACAAAAAGAAGAAAGAGAAAGACAACAAGTCTGAAAAACAGAGTAAGCAACAGAAACAAAATGATGTCCCAAAAAAAGAACCTTTGCAAGGACAGCGTGGCAATGAGCTCTCCTCAGATGGATCAGGAGAGGGTCAAGGCCCTAAGAAACAAACCAGGTAAAGATACGATCTTTAAGATATTCTCTAGAAACCTTAACTGTTTACTTCTGTTCAGATTTAGAGTTTTATAGGCTTCTCATTTCACTTGAAAGTGTGGACATGTGCAAAATAACTGCTCATATTTAGGATCAATGCTTAATTAGTGTCAGCTGTACCGTGGCATCCTACTAAGGAAAATCCTACCTGGCCTGTAGGAAGAGTATAAAGCAGTGTGCACACTTTATAACTATGGTACTGTTACTGTCATTGAGAACTCTGTATGCTTCTGCAAATGTGCTACTGAATCTTGCTCAGGATAAACCCTGGAGGAAAAAAATCCCTTATGCTTATTTCATTGTACCAGGGTTTCCAAAATACTTACTGCAAGTATCATGAGAAGTACGTATCCCAGCCCAGAGCAAGGCACTGGTGTTGTTTGTTAATGGTGGAACCAGTGATGATTGCTGTGCATTCCCTCACCAGCTACTACCCTGAAAGTTTAGAAGTCTTTGCACAGCATGTCTTATGCAGCACTATTTATTTCATGTTTCAGATACATAAATTGCATGTTAGAGACAGAGATGTGGTTATTTTATATAGAAATTATGCCTGAAAGATGTGGTTTTCACCCTTAACTTTTCTCTGTAGAGAGATAAAAACTTTACTTTTGTCTACTGTCATTTGAGTCTGGTGAGTTTAGCCTTCTTTAGAATCATGTAGTTTTACTGGTTATCTTTATCTTGATGGTAGGGTCAGTTTTCTGTCTAGAACAGTGTGACTGACATTCACATGAGTAGTGAATTCAAGTTGCATATGTTTCCTGAAATTGTAGCCACTAGCTAGGTAAGAAACTTTTAAAACAAAGAGTAAAACAGCTTACACCCAGGTCTGGTTAATCTTAGTTTCTTACTGGAGGTGCTTGAGATTCTTAATGCATCATTAAAAAAAAAAAAAAGAGGTGAGGGTAAATTTCACTGCTAAATACTGTGCAGCACAAATCTGGTTCTTTTCTAATACTGTAGGCTGGGTCTAGAAGCTAAAAAAGAAGAAAATCTTGCAGACTGGTTCTCTCAGGTAAGTGCACATCAGTTTGAATTAAAGTACTTGCTCTTTCCTGTTTCCTACATTTCTATCATAGTCTTATGTAGAAATGCCTGGATTGAAGGTCTGACTAACTTCAGGAAGCTGTAAAAAGGATGAGTGTCAAGCATTTCACCTCTCCCCCATATATATATATATGATTTTCTTAATTCACATATGAACTCCTCTTTCATTAAGAGTACAAAACTTCAGCGAAGAGTGAAGTGAGAGTATTTCACAGGCAAGTGCAGTTTGTTGGTTCCTGTAAATTAGCTACTGTCTCTTACTTGGATTCTTGAAATTCAGTTTTAGTTAAGTGCTTACATTATTTAGATCTATTATTAAACTTAATGTTTGTGCATAACTTTTTCTAATTGCAGGTAAAAAAAACAATATCAAAGCATATCTTTGCTAACTTTTGGGGCACAAAGACCTTTAAATAGGAGACTTTTCTTGAGTTGCATGCTGCACACGTGAATTACTGAATGTTCTTTCTGTATAAAATTGAAACATCAGTATCTAAATAATCTTTTGAAAGGTGATCACAAAATCAGAGATGATTGAATACTACGATGTGAGTGGCTGTTATGTTCTTCGTCCTTGGGCTTATGCTATTTGGGAAGCTATCAAGAACTTCTTCGACGCAGAGATCAAGAAACTTGGAGTGGAAAACTGTTACTTCCCCATGTTCGTGTCCCAGGCTGCCCTAGAGAAAGAGAAGACTCACATCGCTGACTTTGCTCCTGAGGTACACTTAAAAACTTTGTTCTAATCTGAGTACAAGAAAACCCAACAACTTAGTTTGCAGTTGAGTATGAAAGTAAGGTGGTTTTTTTTTCAAACTTACTTTGTTTGATTTTTTTTTTTTTTTTCTCTCTTCCCTCACCCCCTTCCTTTAGGTTGCGTGGGTCACAAGATCTGGGAAAACAGAGCTGGCTGAACCGATTGCTATACGTCCCACAAGTGAAACAGGTAGACCTCTTTTCAAGCAGTGTGGCTGTAAATAACACAGTTACAGGTATAATGTAGCTGACAGACAAGATTCCCTTTTGAAAAGCGGAAACCTGCTTTTTAGAATGTTTTCTATAACTCCTTACCAAAATTTCCTAAATTTGCTGCTGCTTGTAGCAAATGTCACAGCATGTATGTTCCCTTAAATGGACTTTTCTAGGAAATGTACACTCTAGGAATTTTTCCCTTAATATCCTGAAGAATGATTTAATTTGACTGAACAACATTTGGTTGTTTTATATTGTTCATAGGAAAATTTCTTCATCTCATAATTCGCTTTAGTTTTGCCTGTACTTTGACTATGGCTGTGAAACTAGCTTTTACTAAAATTTCCTCTGAGTAATTTAAATAAACAGTTTAAGACCTAAGGCTAGATGAGTTTTTAATTGAATCAGGTATGGTATAGCATCCTGAAATCTCTAGGTCAGTGAATTTCTATTTTGAACCTAGATGTATTTACATGCTCAAAGTCAGTGACTCAAATGTAGTTTTATTGGATGTTAAGCTTTGGATTGTACTTTGACTAGCAAGCAGTTTTGCAGAGAAACAGGATGACATGGAAGTATTCTTTTCAGTGAAAATAGTATGTCTTAAGATAGAAAATGCTTTTTAAAGAGAATTAAACATAAAAGCATAGTTTTTACAGCAGAGAATTACATATAACTTGTGTGTAGCAAAAAGAAAGGTTTGGCATAAACTGGCTGTATTGTGCAGAGACCCAAAGCTGCTTTCTTTTTACAGTCATGTATCCTGTCTATGCAAAGTGGGTGCAGTCACACAGGGATCTTCCTATCAAGCTTAATCAGTGGTGCAATGTTGTGGTATGTCTTTACATGATTTCTGAATAACTGTTGTATCTTAAGTGCAGTGTAGGACAATTATTGTATGTGGACATGGCGTGACGATACTGATCACAGCACGTATTTCGTGGCAAAAATATGGATGTGTTTTGTGTGATTTGCTTTTCTCACTGTTTCTAATAAAATGTACTTTATCAATGTATGTTTATATTGTTTAAGTAGAAATCTGTGAATAGTTGAATTTTTGTCTTTGTTAAGAATTTTCTAGTACTTATTTATAAACATTATATTTAACAATAGTTTGACACTTTAGTATTAATCACGGTATTCAGTTATTTTATTCCTCCCCTCCAGCGTTGGGAGTTCAAACATCCGCAACCTTTTCTTCGCACTCGTGAGTTCCTTTGGCAAGAGGGTCACACAGCATTTGCAACATATGAAGAAGCAGCAGAGGAGGTAAAAAGCAAATGTGCTGGTGCTTTTACTTTCACAAAATTACTTTACTCTGTAGCAACACAAATCTTTTTACTAGGACCTCATGGAAATCTGTCTCCTTTTCTTTGGGAGTCCTTATGAAAAATGTAAAGTGTTCTAGAACTCACTGTTTTCTTAGATGTAGCCCATGTCTGAGGATTTAGTCTCTTCAAACAATATGGGGAGTCTGAAGAGTGTGGTATATTGCTTTTCCTAAAAATTATTTTCCTTAAAAATCTATATAATGTGTTCACATGTTAACTGCTAGAAATTTTAACACTTCTTTTGCCTGAAAGGCAGATGTTTCATTGAGTATCATGGCATATCTTTTATTTCCTTAGCAGATGTTCAGACTTTTACCTGGAAACCAGAAATTAATGTAACCATTGGGCTGGCATTTCTGCAGTGACTGTTCTTGTTTTCTGTTGTGGTTTATATTTGTTGCCATTTGACACAGAACATAACAGCCAAAGTTTAAAGCAATTGCAAAAATCTTATTTTTCAATCACAATCTTGAGAAAGCGTTAAATTTTTAAGACGGTAGACTGGCACACAGAAGTATTTCATGATTTAGCAAATGCAAAATACTGAGTAATTCTTAAGACAATATATTCATCATAGGTAATGCAGATACTTGATCTGTATGCTCAAGTGTATGAAGATCTCCTAGCAATACCTGTTGTGAAAGGAAGGAAGACAGAGAAGGAGAAATTCGCAGGGGGTGATTATACAACTACTGTAGAGGCATTTATATCTGCCAGTGGAAGAGCAATCCAGGTGATTATTAGAATAATATTTTTTTTTTTTCAGTAAATACAGTAAGATGAAAGTCTTAAACTAATGCTTGATAGACTTAACTTTCTGTTGAGTAGAATTTTCTGTGTGCATCTGTTTCAGGGAGCAACATCACATCATCTAGGGCAGAATTTCTCAAAGATGTTTGAAATTGTATTTGAAGATCCCAAGAAACCAGGAGAAAAACAGTTTGCTTATCAGAATTCCTGGGGCATTACAACTCGAACTATTGGTGTAATGACAATGATTCATGGAGATAACATGGGATTGGTGCTCCCACCTCGAGTAGCCTGTGTTCAGGTGTGTAAAAATGCCTTAAACTATCATTTTGTTTCCTTTCCTGTTGTGGAATTCATGAGCATTTCATGTTGGACACCTGGAAGACTTAACATAGTATAGGAGCTGTTGCATTGCAGAGCTTGCTGTATGTAGTCAATACAAATTATTAGGGTACTTGTGCTGGACAAGCTCCCTTTAATAGTCCATCCATTTAAAGTAATTTTATCTGTGTCATTTGGATGAAAAGGGAAATGTATCCTTTACTTCTAAGAACTTGAAAGAAAGTACTGTGATATAGGGCCACAAGGTTGTTTTAAAGTTTTTTATAACTATGAGATGACTTTTTATAACATAAAGTACATGTCATGTTATATTGCAGGTTGTAATTATTCCCTGTGGTATCACAAATTCCCTTTCTGAAGAGGACAAGGAGGCTTTATTGAAGAAATGTAATGAATATCGTAATAGACTGCTTGGTGTTAATATCCGTGTACGGGCTGATTTAAGAGACAACTATTCACCTGGTTGGAAGTTCAACCACTGGGAACTTAAGGTACTTCTATTTTCAGGAGGTGTTTTGAAGCTTGTAGGTGGCAGGTATATGTGAGGCATGTTAAGCATGCCTTGTATTCAATAGGCAAATACTTCTCTTAATGAAGAGTTTCTGCCTGATAATCAGTGATCACTTCTATTAATAAATGAAGAAAAGATGTTTTGAGACTTGTTCTCTTTGCTAGGATTTACATGTCTTTAGCAATTTTTGAACTTGCAAGTCTCCACTTCGTGTAACTAGAAAATGAAATTAATAGCACAAATTGCTTGCATGTTTAAAAATTTCTTGCTAATACTTAAGTGTCCCCAGGGTCACAACAGTGCTGCACACAGTGGAACGGAAAAGATAAACCTGTACAACATCAAACCAAAACCACCCACCAAAATGCATTCACAACCACTGTCTACATTTCCAATGAAAAAATGTGTAAATGAAAATGAAAAAACAGTTGGGAAATGTGTTAGCAGGATGTAGAGAAAATAAGTTAAACTCAGTAGACTCCTAACTTATTAGTAAAATGGAAGCTCTTTCATCTGGTGTTATATGGGAGATGAGAAATTACATACTTCTTACCACCAAAGTTTATTTATGTAAAGCTTTTATGATTCATAAAGCAACTGTCTGTTTGTAGTCCAGTATTCTATGTTGATATTAGGGCTGTATTTAAGAGAACTTTTGCTATTTGCTGTTCATGCCGTTGGAAGTGTTCTGTAAAAACAGAATTAAAAGGTATTATTGGATGAACTAAAACATTAAAATTACTATAGAAGTCTTAACTGGATTTGCACTATCTGGGATAAGTGTCTTAGTGTAATTTTAGTTGTGGTTTAACTGTCTTAGCATTAATTGCATGTTGGCACAGATGCAGAATCCGAGCTAGTGAAGCAAGGTTGGAGCAAGGTATAATGCACAAGTGAAGAGAGTGTGGATGGAAAAGACAGAAATGCATAAAAGCAGTGGACTATATTTTGATACTTTTCCAAAGAAACTTAAATGTGTAGAGTGATTCCATATTAAGACGGGGCTTTAGAACAAAAAAAGAAAAAAGAGAGGTGGAGAGAGAGAGAAAAAAAAAAACCAACCCAAAGACTTCTGAGAATGACTTACTCATTGTAACTTCTATAACTCCTAATGTTTTTTAATGAAGGGTGTTCCAGTCCGGGTTGAAGTGGGACCACGAGACATGAAGAGTCAACAGTTTGTAGCTGTTAGAAGAGACACGGGACAGAAGCTGACCTTTTCTGAGCATGAAGCAGAAGAAAGACTGAAGCAGGTTTTGGAGGAGATCCATGCTAACCTTTACAACAGGTAAATTGAGAGGTACAGTAAACAGCTGTGCTAATCGCAGGTGCACTTTACCTGTCAGAAGAATTTCTCGCATTGTTGCTTCCTTTGTGGAGAAAGACGAGTTAGGCCCATCTTTGTGACATTTCATTTTTGTGCCTCTGAAACTTGTTCATGTACAGTGATAGAAGTTTCCTATTGTGCTACATAAAAAGAATATTAAAGGTTTTGAAATGATTTTTAAAAATATTATTTGAATTCATGTGAAGTATTAATAAACAAATGCACCATAAATAGTTAATGAGATAATAGTGCACAGGATTCATTCCTGAAAGATGCTTTTGGTAGGGGATTTGGAAAGACACAAAGCTGTCCAAGAAACTTCAGGAGTTGAAGTTCTGTGTTCAGAGGTATATTTTAAGACCCTGTAGCCCGTTGACTTTCATAGGATTGCTTTCTTAAAAGCAATCAAATGCTTTTGGAACTGTTATTAGCACTTATTGCATGTGCCAAAATCCCTTGTGTGACTGTCATTTCAAATTGTTGTTTGTAAGTACAGTAAGAACAAACAGGCTGCTGATCCAGCACCACAGCAGACGAGTTTTTCTGCTTTCTTCTGTGGTGATGAACGTTGCTTACAAGCAGAATATTTTTACCTGGCGTCGTAGTTTTCAACCTACTTACAAAGCGTTTTGCTATTTAGTTTTAGAACATGATTAAAAAAGAAAAATCTGCACCTAACTGTTTCTATCTACAGCTGGTTGGCGTTGAACTGACATGCACAACAGTGTGAACTAACATGGTGAAATGTTCAGCAGCCTGGAGAACTCCCCATTGGCAATTAGTCAAGATTTTGTCTTTGAAGGGGGAAATGATAGAAAGACATAACCTGATTCAAATGAATATGTAGCTGCTTTTGTAACTTTTTGTTTTGACTGACTCTGCAAACTTAGTTCATTTGGCCAGTGAGGTTATGTGTGTAAATCTGCCCTGACTGAATTTTTTTGTTGTTTTGTTTTCGTAGAGCTTCTGAGGATCTAAAAAGTCATATGGTGGTGGCCAATACTATGGAGGACTTTCAAAAAGAACTTGATTCAGGAAAGGTAAGGAACTTTACTTCATTCTGTCCCAGGAAGTGCCTTCACATACTTTCTGACCCTTATAGATAATCAGGGGCTAGAAATTTGAAAGCTCTTATATAATTAATGTTGTGGGGTTTATGGAACTTTCCCCTCACAAGCAGATGAAGCCTCTCCTATAGAGCTGCACATACAAATAATCAGCTTTCCCAAAATTTGTGATACACATCGCTTTCTTCTTTTGCTAAAATACTGTATTTACTAAATAAAACAAGTGTTTCAAGTTACCACTACTGCAAGTGTAGTCCTGTGCCAGCAGTGACAGGGTGTCTTGCAGTGACTTGCAATGCTACAGTTTGGTAATTGGTATTTAGAGTGTTACATTTTTATCAGAAAGTGCTTTTCAGAGAGATTAATGTAAATACTTAGATTAAGATAAACTTACTGTCATTATCCTAGTGGTAACAGTGAAAAACACTTGTCGAATCTCATAATAGGGTTCAAGTAGGAGTTTAAAGTACATGCTATTTACGTCATGGAGGTTTATTTTTATGACCTGAGTAGAAGCCATTGGGTTCATTAATAATTACTGCAAGTCTGAAACCTCCTTGGATTGATAGTAAGAATAGCTCATAATGTGGATGACTGAACTCTACTGATCTAGAGATCTGTGAAAAATCTAAAGTTCTGTCAGAGTATTTGAAGTCTAGGTGAGAGATTAAAGTCTTCAGTAGAGAACTGAGCAGCGGCTTCTTTTTCGGAGTTCCACTGCAGAAGTTCTTAACCTTGAAATTCTGTCACAAACCTCAGCTTGTGAAATTGTTCATGTATTAAGATTAATGTGTTCAAGTAGTAGGATCTCTGGGATCAATCATTAAGGCTATATGTTTTATAAAAAGAGATGAGGGTTTTTTTGTGTATCAATTAGATCTACTCTGAAAACATCAAAATTTCTGAAGGAAAATGCACAAATACCAAGAATTCATAGTACTTTTGTTAACTTTTTCTTGCACTTCTGTTGCACTTAAATTCAATTTATAAGAAGATTTACAGAAATAATTATGAAGCGAGGAGGGACTGATTTAGCATGCTTAAGAAGCTGAGGACATAGAATTTTCAGACATTCTGTGCGTGGGTGCTCTAGTACTACCTTATTTTCCTCTGCATAACTGAATACAAGTGTGAAATATTCTGCTTCCAAAGAGCTTTGGGCTCTTTCTGCTGACTGCACCATTTCCTTGGTGCAAGTGTGTCTAAAGCGTCAGGTGGTCAATTTTAAAACCCCAAAATCTTTAGTCTTGGCTTAACAAATAATTGTGCTCTGCATAGATTTTTCAACTGGTACTACTGCTCTCATGTGTTGTGATTTCAAGATGGCCCATCATGTACCCTTCGCTTCTGAATTAAACAAGCACACTGAAACTATGTTTGACTGCCTTCAAGACAAACATTTAAGGAAGAAATAAGCTCTTAAAAAAAACCCTTAACAATTACAGTAAACTTGTACATAAAAAATAAACTGAAATGAAGAATCAAGCTCATTCTGAGAGCAGCAGGAATGGAATGTGAAGCTAATTCTGTATTTGTACATGCACATAAATTGTTATTCTTTAATTTTGACTAAATACTGCAGAAACCCCTTCTCCTACCATAGAGGTTCCAGATGATACCCTCTGCCTATGGAGAGGGTAAAATACCTGGTCTTCAATGTCCAACATTCACCATTGTGTACAGCTAGATTTCGGTACTTATGTAACATAAGTTTATTATAATCAGCATCTCTGAATTGAAAAAAGTTACATCGTTTTATGACTGTTTCACTCTCTACTTACATATGTCATATGGACAAAATTTAGTAGCATATGTATTCTGTAATTTCTTGAAATTACGGTGTTAGCACTGACTGCTATTTAAGAGGAAAATTTGTAAGCTTAATTCCTGTTGCTGCTCTCCCCTTAGTATAATTGCAATGTAGACTATTAGCTCTTTAAAAACACAAACTGCTTCTGTGTTCTTTTAAGTTGCTTGCAAAGCTTAGTTGAAACTCTTCAAGAATAATTTCATAGATATTTTAAAAAAGTAGCATCTAACTAACTAAAGTTTAATGCAAGAACTGTGTAGTAGGTTGGTAGTAGTTCCTTTGTTCAGCTGCAAGGAAGTGAAGCTGTGAAATGAAGTCTAGTGAAGGTGTCTTCCAGTTCAAGGCAAATTGAGAATTTTGCGCTAAGCACGCAAGTTTGGTGAAAGGAAGCCACAGATGAGCAAACCTTATTCATAGTTTGGATAGAATTAAAATGAATTTAGTAGCTGAGGTTGTCCTCAGCTATCAGCATTTCACAAGTGTTCAAATGTGTATGGAGGTGTCTTTTTAACAGTAATGATATCTCTTGGGAGAAAAC
>JAVJGJ010000032.1:25712650-25723317 GCA_035590215.1 Microhierax caerulescens | reverse complement strand
GAGTAATCTTACCTTTTAGTAGTAAACAGAATTTTCACTCTGAAAGCCCACTAAAATGAAAACAATCAGTGAAATGGAATATAAGACTTGAGAAAAGAGATTCGCTACAACAATTAAGAGTAGGACTGAGAAGAGTGTATGGGATTATTATTTCATCTTTTTCAATTTTCTTCAGTTAAGCTAACGGAAGGAAAGAGCAGGAAAACAGTTACCACTTTACCCTGCCCCCAAGAAAAATGTGCTGTTGGTGATTGTTTTCTTAAAATATGTATGTTCTTGCCTTGTTCAGAAAAGATGAAAATTCATAGTAATGGAATTAAAAATGAAACTTCATCATGAAAGCACTGTCTTGCAGTATGTGAGCAAGCATTTGTTCTGCAGTTTGAAAGTATTAAACTTTTCCTGAAAACCTAAGTATTCCAGGAGAAAATAGTAATTATGCTTTGCACAGAAGGAAGATATATTGGGTTAAAAAACCCTAATGATAAAACCAGTACCCTGACTTGATTTAAATGCTGCTGTGGGTTGGTGTAGGTTTTTCCATGCTGCACTATGGAGGGATGACTATGTTTATCTATTTCTCTGACAAGAAAGAACTACTAAAATTTAATTGTGGCAATTGGAACTTTTCCAGATTTGACTGTATGTGAGATGTTAGGGTTTAGAAATCTTCCAGAGGCAAGGATGATTTTTTTTTTTTTCCAGACATATAACTGTTGTTCTCTTCTTCCCCTTACCCCTGTCCCCCATCCTTCAGATTGTACAAATCCCTTTCTGTGGGGAAATTGAGTGTGAGGACTGGATCAAGAAGACCACTGCCAGGTAAAATATAACTGAACTGGAGAGTATCACCAAAGTCAAAATCAAAATGTTTTGAGTATGAAACAGGAATACAAGATGCCTCTGGGTATAACGCTGATGTACAGTCCTCACCCTTGACTCTTGCTGTCCTGCATAATTCAGTATATTTACTCTCTTACTTGGGAAACTTTCAGACTGCTTAGTGTGCTTTTGAGATTTATGTGTAATACACTTTATTGCATCTTTATTTTTAAATAAAAGTATTTATTTATGAGTATGCTTTTATTTCAGGGATCAAGATCTTGAGCCTGGTGCCCCCTCCATGGGAGCAAAAAGCCTCTGCATACCTTTTCAGCCTCTCCATGAACTACAGAGTGGGGCAAGATGTGTCTGCGGTAAAAACCCTGCCAAGTTTTACACCCTATTTGGTCGTAGTTACTAAATTACTAGTGAAAGCACCTTCTCCTTTATCTGTGAATTGAACTTTTTTTAATAAGACTGAAATAACCCCCAAACTTAATCAGTTTTGCGACTTTTTAAATGATTTAAAAAACAAAGCCATAAACCATAAACCTGCCCCAATTGTCAGTCTTAGGCTAGCAGTAATTCACAGACTTTTCTGTAAACATCTCTAATAATAAACATGTATTGTGAGCTGTAATGTGCTTTGGTTGTTTTTTTCTGTGTTGCTCAATGGGGAGCACAGGTATCCTTTGCTCATCTTTTCTCCATTCTGATACATGTGTACATTGAGAAAATGCCTGAAAGATTGGAGATAATATCATGAACACTGTACGGTACAGTTTAGTGTGCTGACATCAACTTATAGATAAAACATCTGCTTTTAATTTTGCCTTCAGATTTTTCAGTTTTCAGTACAGACCTGCTGCTAACTTGTAGGTGTGGGAAACGCTACCCTTTTTGAAAACTCCCCCTGGAGTCAGGTGTTTCGAGGAGTATTTTCACTCACTTGTAAACAAATTTAAAAGCTCTCTTCCTTTAAGTGCCACATTGTTTGCAAGATGCACGTGAATGGCATTCCTTGCAGGTATTTAGCAAAGCTCTATTTCTCTTATAAACTGGCATTTGTACCTGTCTGTCTGCAAGGAGTAATGCAAAGGCAATCCAAAGAGAGGTATTTTCAGTGCTAAAGGTTTTAGGCTGTGGTTATATATGTGGTTATAGGTATGTTTCATAAAAACCTTTTGCTTTTCCTGCACTTAATATGTGTTGCTTCAGCAGAGAATGCTGGATGTTGCAGTTAGGAAATTATTTTAAAAATAAAATTACTTCCACTTCCCAATAAAATTACTCCACGCTCTGATTGACTTAAAAATAATAATAATTAGATAGCCCTGGCAGAAAATAACTTTTGGATTATACATGCTTAAGCTGTTACATTTTTCTCCTGTCTGTTTGAAGACTGTCTACTTAAATCCCTTTCCCTGAAAACAGCTGCATGAAAACTGGGCAATTAAAAAGTTGGACCAGTAGAAACCTCCCCAAACTCTTCCTGGGACAATACTACATGGCTGCCTGTTTTCAAAACCCTATTTTTATGTAGCATCAATAGTCTAAAAGTGTTTTAAGCATACAGGCAACTTACAAGGCTATTCCCAGATCTTCACACTTCTCTGCTTTTCAAAAGCATGCAGAATGTTTGCTTTTGCCCAGATTCCTGTGGTCAGCCTTCCTAATCAAAATTCTCATTATTAAATCTCAATCAGTGGCATGTCCATTTTAGGATGATGCACCTTGGGGTAATACCCTGATTCTTCATAGAAAAGTGAAAATTATTAAACACTCCAGCTTGCTGGGAGTGCTTGAGCACTTGGAAATTCTCTGTAATATTCCTTTCTTAACGGTTAGTCCTGAAGGGTTTGCTTCAGCTGCATCTTAAAATAAAATCTTTAAAAAAAAATCTGCCTTGCATCCACCTGTCTAGGTATTTTGTCACTATAAAGACAGGCTCAGAGGTAGCAATGAGCAAAGGATTTGGGGAATGATATGTCGGTGCATGCAGTCATCTTTTGTTTTCTGCTGACAATACCATAAGAGTTTCCCTAAGGTCTTTCTACCCTGGTATGCTGTCTGTAACACTGACCGGAATTATACTTCGAGAAAGAGAGTAAGCAGGAATATCGGGGTGATGTTTTTCCAGCCTCAAATGCTGGGTAGCTGACAAGTCTGGAGAGGAATTGCCTGCTGCAACGTTCTTGTGCTGGGGGCGAGGGGGAGGCAGCAGCCAGCAGTTTCAGTGTCCTCCAGCATAAGAGACAGGAGCATGCCAAGATTTTTTGATGGAGCAAAACATTATTAACAATACATGAGCACTTTCGACTCCCATCAAAACCTTCTACAACACCAGTATTTTAAAAATGAGATGTGGAAGCAGTTAATAACGTGGAACAAAAGGAAGGCAAGACTAAGTGCAGTCGCCAGCACTGCTGCAACTTTATCAGTTTGAACAAACAGCAGCCTCTCAACCAGTTGACTGGACCAAATTCATGAGCAAACATGTTGACAAGACTATTCTTAGAAATTAGTTGCTCTCAACTTACAAAAGGGTTCATTTGAAGCCAGGGAGTTCACAGGTCAGCCCTTTTTTTTTTTCCCCTCTCTTTCCCCACCCTCCACCCCCCACCCCTTTGCCCCAGCATGTTTCTTCCTGATCATAGTTGGGCTTGAAGTGTCTGGAATGTGGATGTGTCGCTGGCAGATCTCTCTGTGGTGATCTTCTGCAAAGAGACTAATGGCTGCCTGGGAGAGACACTTCCATCTGAGGTGTCCTTGCACCAGAAGCGCCATCCGAGCTATCGACAAAGCATTATAGAAACACCCATACTCTTAATTGTACCGGGGTGAAGACTTTTAGACTCTCAGTAGATTGTGTCTGTTAGAAAATAAGTATATGAATCAGAATAATACACTAGAGTTGATTAAATGATATGACTTTGTGTTTGTAATAGAACTGTAAATCTCTTGGTGTTCCTCAGTTCTTATATACAGATAAAATTGGGTTAAATAGCATAGTAAGGTGGGATGTAGGGGAACTCCCTTAATGTGGTGCTTCTCCTCATAGACAAAATAGAGCACACTTGAGCGTTTTAGCCGTGCTGCAAAGGGAATGCTTCATTTAGCTTGAGCTCCTGTTTTGATAGTCAAAACCTTGTGTAAGGCAGGATATTTGAGAGCTCTGAAGTTTGGCCTTGGTCTGTTCCCATTGAAAGATGAATAACTCTTGAAAAAAAATTTCTCACTTTTCACGCTGTGTTCTTCAGGTAACAAAGTAAGTAGTTGAAAAGGAAAAAACCACCACAGAAAAACAGCTGGAATAGAAGTAGTAACACAGGTGGGAGACGATGAAGAGAGCAAGTACCAGTTTCAGTGTTGTAATTAGTTCTACTAATTCACCCTACCAGGGTTAGTGGTGGTCTTGAAGTGGTGGCGGGGGGAACCCTCCGGAGTTGCAGCTGCAGTGTGTAGGTAGACAAATAAGCAAATTGCATCTGTTGGCAAGCAAGGCTTCCAACGAACTGGACTTTAAACGTAAATATTTTGGCTGTTGAAATCCTGTGAGCAAAAACATAAAAATTGGGGGTGAGTGTTTGAGTTTTAAAGTTAATTCACTTTGGGAAGCCTAAGGCCAGCGGGGACGGTTGGTCAGCTCAGGTTATCAATGTTATTATCTTATCTCTGTGGCTGTACTACATGTAATTTCCTTCCATTTTTTTCTTGTAACTAACTGTGTATATATGCGTGCAGATGGGCATTTCAAACAAAACCTGGATCGTAAACTTTTCAAGGAAGGCACCTGGTCTTATCATCCATATTGCCTAGCGTGCTATGAGCAGCTAGATTTCCTTGGCAGCGGTTTGTGAGTGTGCCTAAATCATGTATACACCGAGGAGCTTAACAGATACTAAAGCGACAGAAAAAAAGTTACTGCTTCAGATCCTTACTCTGTTCCAGAAATGGCACCAGGTACAAGCCAGGACCTCTGAAGCTCTTTTTGCCCCCTTAGCTTCTGGTTGTGCCTTCCCCAAATCTGGCTCTTTCTTGCAAGGGTATGAGGATTCCTTTGGGATTATGAGATAGGCAGGGTTTTCTAAATGGGAAATAAATGATGTGCTGGGGGTTTGTTGTGAAGACTCAGCCTCCATGTCTGCTGCCTGCGTGTTTAGAAAGTGGCCTCCAACTTGCTCCATTTCCATGGGCAACGTTAAAAAGCGCCACAAGTACAGGCAGTGGAGAGCTCCAGGCTGCTAAAATGGAAGATCAATTCAGTTGTCTTTGAAACTTGCTGTGTGGGCAATGTGTTCAATGACACTTTCAGGCAGTTCACGTTTACCATGTTCTTAAAAATAATGGCCACCCATCATGTCTTCATCTGCAGGCAGGTAGTAGTATTTTCTCAGTACTAAAGTTACTGGTAACAGAAATGGTTGAAATAGACCTTAGAGGAGGGTTTTATGCAAAAGAAAGGCCTTCTCGAACTGCTTAAAAATTCGAGCTGCCTTCTTATGCTCTCCTGCCTGGGCCTGATTCAGATTTTTAGGACAGTGACATTAGGTAGGGTGGCAAGTGCTGGTGCTCCCAGCAGTGTCCCTTGGTTTGTTTTTGGGTTTGTAGGGATAAAAAAAAAAACAACCCAGCCTTCTGAGGGTGGAACCCTTACAGGTCTGGAGCCTTCAGGCTGCCTTCATATGACAAATCTAGCTAAGCTGCCCTTTAAACTGATTTATTGCTTTACTGCTTCCTATAAAAGTAGCTCCTGCATGTGAGCAGCCCTGACAGGTGAAGGGCAGAATCGCAGGCAGTGAGTTGCTCCTTGCACGCTGCGTCTTGCAGAACCTCGGAGTAAGGGGAAGAGAGCAGCAGCAATGGGCCGCTACTCAGGCAGGAGCAGCAGGCTCATCCTCATGTGCGTGGTGAGCCTCATGCTTTTTGCCGTTGAGATCTCGGTAGCCTACGTCGGCAATTCTCTTTCCTTAGCGTCAGATGCATTTGCTGTTCTCTCTCACTTGATCTCCATGATCATGGGTTTGTTCACCGTTCGGTTCAGCCGCATCAGGTGGCACAAGGCTAACACTTTCGGCTTCAGCCGGGCAGATGTGCTAGGAGCTTTTGGCAACTCTGTTTTTGCCACCGCTCTGATGTTTAGCATCTTTGTCGAGGCGATCAAGAGGTTTATCAATCCTCAGAAGACTGAGAAAGCGCTGCTCGTCCTCATTGTCGGGATTGCAGGTCTGCTTTTCAACGTGTTCAACTACGTTATCTTCATGGACTGCTGTTACTGTCACGCACCCCAAGGAGACACCGAAACAGGTAAATAACTATCGCAGTTGCTCAACGTTCCCAGCCCTCTGCGCTTCTGCTTAATGACTTTTCTAGAGACTATTTACTGCTCCTCTGAGATGGGTGAGTAAAGCGTCGTTTTCCTCACTCCTTCGTCAGCAAGGGCAATGGATTTTATGCCTGCACCCATACATGTTTCCAGCTATCACCACGTGTGTTTCTCAGTACGTAACGTGTAAGTAGCGTAGGTGTTGACTTTCTAAAGCCTGCGGTGATCTACAAGGGAAATTTTCTCCCTAATCCACTGGCTGGCCAAACACAGGACAAAGTGTGCTACCACCCTAAGGAGATACTTATCAGGAAATACCTAATCCTGAAATACCAATTGTCCACAATCTCCTCTCTCAATGCTTTAGTAATTCTGCTGTAATTTTTGTCTAGAATGTAGTTACATTTGGAGAAATGTTCACAGTTTGCATGAGACAAAAGAATAGGTGAGGGTAAAAGGATGGTCTCGGTCTTCCTTAATTTGGGGGTTAAAACTGTTTTGAGACTGCCTAGATGCTGACTGAAAAACCTGAGCTGAAGCTTTCTGCTGACGTTTGTTAACCTGTGCTTGGGAGAGCAGGCGGGGGAGAAACTCTGCTACATAAATCTTTTGCACAGGTTCTGCTGAGTGCACAGAGGTTTAGCCTTTCAGCCTGTTTTTTCTTAGCATACGGTTTTGAAATTTTGACATTTGGGAGGAGGGATGGGGACTGGTTTTTTTATCCCTGCGGAAACGATCTCACTTTATTTGACATCAGACACACATGTGAGTTCTCTTTCTTTCCCTCTAAAAGTCTGTATATATATATATACATAGCCAAATATATTTCTTAAAAATAGAAATATTTCAGTTGGGATAGGAACCAGACATTTGTAAAGTGTTAACTGGACATCCTGGGGGGAAAGCTGAGAGAACCCATCTAATAAAGCAGCTGCTTTTATGTACTACTCTAGGTGAGGTAAAGTATATCTTATATTCGACTTTCAGGGCTTTGGAGCCAGAAATTACAAGTTTTGTTAGTTTACATTTCAATGTTTAATGTGTTTTCTTTAGGACAAAGTGGAAAAGATTTCTGTTCGTTATTAAAGGTACCTCCAGATGGTATCGAAACTTTAACTTTACTGGTGTATAATACTAAAACCAGATGCACAACTTACTTTGCTGCCTGAGTTTAGATGCCTAACTGCAAAATCTGAGCTGCTCTTAGGCTAAAGTTGTGGTGGTACGTCATTATCACAGGGGGTGACTGGAGTTTTTGTTAGGAGCCATCAGTAATTCCTGACAAAGTCTCTGGTTTTGGTGGCTTCTTGGAAGACAGCTTTCAAAATTGTGCCTGTGGGTGAAGTCAGGGAGGAAGGAGACATCAGCACTTAAAACCAAAGGCAGAGAGCGTCAGGTAATTAGGGAATTAACTGATGTTAATGGCAGCTGTGTAGGTAAATGCCATTCTCACTGGATTTCCAGGATCCTAACAGCTCTCTGGGAGGACACAGCCATCCCTCTCCTTCCGACACTCTCTCATGTCCACATACCTGGCAACTCCACTTTGCTTTCAACTGAATTTCCATAAGCCAGGGATGAATTTTGTACTAACCCATGACCACAGTGTGTAGATTTGTCGGTGGGTTTGTCTCTCTATTTCTGGTACGGTGAATCTCCTCTGCTTGCCGTGGTGCCTACAGACAAGACAATGCCGTTTTATACTGTAGAGGGAATGCTCCTCTCTTCTGGGCTTGATTTTATAGTCCCCACTTAAGGTAAAATTTCACAACTATTTCCTCTAATTCTCTGTTCAACCAGAGTGGGATTTCTATTAAATTTATTTTAAAAGAAATGCTATTCCCCAAAATGGCTGTACTCTGAAAAGTATATTTATCTGCTTTATATATATTTTATGTATATAATAAAACATGAAAAAAGGGGGATTCCATCTCTCTCTCTCTCTCTTGTTATCCTGTGTATGAGGAAAACATACTCTTTCCTGGAGAGTGAAGGCAATATTTGAGTGTGCCAGTGCCACTAGCAGAAATTTGAGTGGATGGGCATGGTCTCTGAATCCTGCTGGGGCAATCCAGCTGTCCGCAGGCAATGCCTCAGGGACACCTGAGCGAACTCCCGACATCAGTGATGGTTCACTGGAGGGTAAAGGTTTGTAGAGCAGCCCTCTGTCTCTTAGGCTCTCTGGGAAAGGTGGAGAGCTGCTTTCTGTTCCCGCAGCAGGGAACCGATTTGAACAGCCCTCTCCTCTCTTGTGTGTGATCGTTTGCATCGCTTTGAAAAATACAAAGCAAAAAATAAAGAGAGCAGTTCAGTTGTCTACTGCAGTACTGTGGGAACAACTAAATCCACAGAAACAAATACCTCCCCGTGTGTTAGTGCCACGATTAATTGCAACAGCCAACAGTTCATCCAGTTCCTCTGTTGCATGGTCTACAGTTAGGGATAGAAACATTAGCTGGTGGGTTTCCTGGCCGCTGCTGACAGCAAGGGCAGAGCTGGCCATACCTGCAACAGGTGTTGCTAGCCAGGTCTGAGATCCAGTGGTCACAGAGGGTGATGTTCACAGGTGCCAGCCCAGCTCTCTGTCCTTTTCCCTCGTGCTACTTCTGTACTCCTCATTTAGCTCATTGCAACATCCACACCTCAGGTTCTCAGTACAAATATTCTTATTGAGCAAGTATAAAGGCATTTTTTCCAAGTTGCATTCCCTGCTTACCTAGGCAGACCCAATTTTCCTCCTCCACCCATCGGCTGGGTTTGGTTTGCCTCTCACCCTTTACCTTCTGTCCCTCCTCCTCCCCTTTTTTTCTGGTTCTTGTTACCATTTTGCTCTGTGTCCAGCTCCCTGTTTTCATCTTTTTCTGTGTCTCTTTGCCTCTCTCTCTCTAGCATGTAAATTCACATCTGTCCCCTCTGCCAGCTGCAGGCACCCATCTCTTCCCACTGGCTGAAATTAAGGTCTCCCTGCCCTCTAGGTCTGTCTTCTGTGCTTAATTCAAACAGTGCATGTAGTTTCCCATGCTCTGTTGGGACCAAGAATAGAGGTCAGCAAGAGTACAGGGAGGACATGCCCCTGGTTCTTTCATTTGATGCTGGCCCGGAGCAGCTCTTACAGGTATAAAGTATTTCCACACTCTCTAAAGGAGCTGCCATGTAGGGGGACTCGGGCCAGCTGGGCCATCCATAGCAGTGTGGAGGGCAGAAGAGACTAGCTTTTGCTTTGACTTAAAATCCAGGAAATACTTGTTAAAACATAGAAATATTAAAGTTTCCCCAAGAAACTTTTGCCAGAAGTTAACATGAACAAAATGCTTTTCTTACTGTTGCTGTTGGAAATGACAGAGCAGCTTTAGCCTGAGTTTTCTGACGATTTTGAGGTCTTGTATCTTACGCAGAAAGTTTTGGCACGAAAATGAAGAATATGGCAAAGTAATAAGCAGCTGAAAAAAAAAATAAAAAATCAGGCTCTGATAATAAATACCAGACAGCTTTAATACTGGTCATACCCTTTATGGTCAGTCATAAAAATACAGAAGCCTGTTTTACTGCACACAGAGATCAGATTAGTCCTGTGTAGTTCTGTGTAATTGTCTCTCCTACTCATTTATGTGCAGTTTTGTACTGTTAAGGGGACCACAGTTTGAGAAGCACCAGGTTAGTCTGATCATAGTAAGCCTCTGTTGTTTGTCTTGAGAAAATGAATAAAAGATTTCACACGGAGAAAACGTTTGTTCTGTCATCTTGTGATCTGGGGAGGGGGAAGCAGGACATGGAGAAGATGCCACCCAGCCCAACCTGTGACACCGAGCTACCCGTGACGTGGCTGGGGCTGCGAGGAGCAGCTCTGGTCTTGTCTGAGAGACTTGGTGGTCTTTGCACAGTTCACTAGTCGTTACATAAAGCACGTTAAGCTCTCTCGTGTTGCAGTAGGCACCGTTTGGCAGGCGGCTGTGCGAGCTTTTTATGTGGTAACGCTGCTGGATCTCGACTCCTATCGCACTCCTCACCAGCAGCCGGCCTCTCAGATAAGAGGTGGCGTGTAAGCTAGCAGTCACCTAAACAGAAAACATGCCTTCTTTCTCCTCCGGGACCTTATGCAGAGGGTGTTTGTTTGTTCAGAGCCTTGCCGTGGGGCCTATCTTCTTCTCCAGGCTTTTGTAAGCAGGAGAGATTTGGGGGGTGTGGGGGGGTGAATGAAGGGAGGCACTAACTTTGGCTGGGTGGCTCGGGAAGGCACTTTTGCTATGATATTCTGAGCTAAACTTTGCATCTGTTGTTACAAGCATTGATCCCAAGGGAAGCAAGAACATTTATAGGCCCAGATAAGTGGGTCAGTGGCTGTTTGACCCATACCTTAATGCCACAGACCCTCCCAGCAGAGACCTGGTGAGCAGAAGCATGCAGGTACGGAGAAGCAGTTGCATCCGTGGTGATGCTCTGCGATGCCACAGACCCTCCCAGCAGAGACCTGGTGAGCAGAAGCATGCAGGTACGGAGAAGCAGTTGCATCCGTGGTGAT
>JAVJGJ010000032.1:25694724-25712550 GCA_035590215.1 Microhierax caerulescens | reverse complement strand
GCTCTGCGATGCCACAGACCCAACAGGCTGCACTGCAGGGGACAGGGATGCGCCAGGGATTAGAGATCCAGAAGAGAGGATTTCCGTCCCTTAGGCTGTCAGTGTGGAGAATTTCATGATCACTTAATATACCTGCCTTTACAAAGAGAAAAATCAGTTGGCCTGGATAGGTTTCTCTCCAAAAAGTGCTGCTGAAAGGGTGCCAGGCTGTGCCAGCTTGGAGGCCTTTGTAAAGAACAGGAAGGTGTAACACCTGTCACACCAAACCTCTGGCTTACTGTGCTTTTCACACCTGAAAAACATGAAAGCTTGTCCTCAAAGTCAGCATGACTACCTCTATTTTACCTCCCTTTTGAGCATATCTTCACCCGGTTGATACTATTTTTCCCTGAAAGCACCAACCCTTCAAGCAAACACTTTGTGCCAACTCATCCCCTGACTGTTTGCAGGCAGATGATTGTCAGATGCGCACACACTACATCCTCATCCATACAGTTTTATGCTGCTTGTGTAGTGCACTGTGGCACCCACCTCCTAAACTCCTAAAATCCCAGAGGTACTAGTGTGTTGGCATGCAGGTAACCAAAGCCTACTCAAACCAAATATTTGTTTTCTGGCTTTGATTTCTACCGCATTATTGGACATTGTCCTCAAAAATGGAATCAAAAAAGCCAAGAGAAACTCCCAAAGTAATTGTGTTTATCAGGTACATAAGTCTGAACGTGTATCTTTTCCAAAGGTCTACTTCAGTCTAATAGTGTGCCAGGTAATACCTGCAAAATTCTTCCAGAGCTTTTCTGAGCAGCTACCCCCAAGGTAACCAGATCTGTGTTAACTTACATTATCTGAAGCTCTAAGCCAGAGTCTTTAAGAAAGATCAGACAGATGGTAAAAGACCGTGAAAGTTTATTTAGCAATATGCTTCACTAAATTATCTTCAGATCTGTTTAGAACGCTTCACTTTCTTAAAAGAAACCTCAGAAGACGATCCAAGGGAGAGACGTTTTACTTTCCCCAATTGTTTTCAATGAGAAAGTCTTGCATCAAAACAAGAGAAAGCAAATGTTTGGGGGGCTACTTTTTCGGCCAAAATGGAAAGTGTGGAATGAAAAGTTTAAGCCTATAAGTAAAGGAAACACAGCATCCCTGAATGGATTTTGCAACACCATAAGGTAAGATCAAAACTTCTGAACCTAGATTCCAACAGCACTGGTACCACTGAACTTTGGGTAACTGCATTCGCTGTCAACCTTGAACCAACTGAATAGTGAAGGGACAGACTGAGTTACATCACGGTATCTGTGGTGAGTTGTAAGGAAATGAAAGGACTGTAAGATAACTGAGTTCAAAGTCATGAACAGTTTCAATACAAAGGTTTATTTTTAAGGCTAACATGTTACGTGTTAATTGGGATTGGGGTTTTTTTGGATGGTGTTCTGCACGGAGTTTGCTACAGGCACGTCTGGTATCCACTTCAGTCTAGAAATGCTGCTGGGATAGAAAAAGAAGTTTTTGCAGTAGGACTCAGGGTAATTTACAAAGATTAAATCAATGAGTGGCTTTCTCCTCTTCATGTTTTTTGCAACGTGCTGTGCTACCTCCTGGTAGGAAAAGTATGTGTATATGGATATCCACCCACATCTTTATATGGGAAACTTAACAGAACTACACTTTTTTTAAAAAGTGAATTATGAAGTGGCTGAAATATTCAGGGAAGCTCTATTCAGGTGCTAGAGCAGACACTGACTGGATACATCTTTAAGTATGTAAAAGGTTTCTTTGTGTTAGATATTAAGAGCAGGGAATGGTGTTTTGTAAGTAACAAAGTGAACAACCATCTTATAATAGAAAACAATCTAACAAAACAAAGGCATTCCAGGCTAGGGATTAAATAATCTCACAGGTTCATCATGTCAGATTGACCTACCAGTGCATTCAAACCCTCTTTGGAAGGACACAAAAAATCCATTCTCCATGTCCAGCTAGCCTGTGGTCTGTGCCCGGGACAGTTTCAGGACCATCACGAAGAGTCACAGCTGCAATTAAAAAAGCCAGGGACATTCACACCTCTGCACTCTGCCAAGGGATGCTGATAAAACTTTCACCCAGACTGCTAAACTCTTGCAGGCTTCTGCTCCCCGGATTGAAGCAGACCCCATGAAGTGATTTCCCAGCTCTCCCACCCTTCAGCACATGCCAAGAACCCCCACCTCCCTCTGCAGGTAATGTTATGAGCACAGCGGGAGGGAGGTACAAATAAAAAGAACAAAGAAGGAGGAACCAGCCACCTGCAAACAGAATGCTCTGGTACTAACCATCTCCCACAACAAGGTCTGTTGGTCGGTGCTTATTTTGTGGTTCCTTTTGTGGTCCTGCTTATCTGTGGCGGACGCCAACCACATTGTTTCAGTTTAGATTTGTTAGGGATTTGGCCCAGCATTCCTGATTTAAAGAAACAAGCTTCACAAGCTTCCTGAGAGCCTTCAGGGCTGTCACCAGGTCTTGTTGGAATGAAGCTTAAAGGTCCCCTCTCACCCACCCATTGCGTCTCAGGCTTTTGCAGCCTGGGATGCTGCCTTTACAGGTAACGTACCTAGGGTCAGTCTCTGCTCTTTAGTGCAAATGTAGTATTTTTCTCCCCACAGCCTTAAAGCAGCACGACTCCTTTATCACGTACAGCAATGTGTGGATGTTTGTTTATTCCATTCTTTAGTTTCTTCCAGATCATTCCTGAAATATCTTTCGTAAATCATTTTTATGATGGGTTAAAAAGTAATCTCTGCCAGGACTTTGATAAGCAGGATGAAGAGTGATCTCTCTTACTTATAGTGTTCATAATTAGGTCTTTATTTTCATGACTTTTTTTTATTTTTTTACTATCCAAATTTTATAGCACCACAGGGTTATGAGTGATCTTATTTTTATTCTTCATTCAGCAGTGGAAGAACATTACCATTGTTATTGCTGTTACTGTTGCCATATTTCATACTAACACAAAGATATGATATTTTCAAAGGCTGGTAATGTCTCCTCTGCAAGGAACAACTAAGCAGATTTTAACCCATCACCTTGAAAATGGATAACTTGAGGAGGGTGTGACTGAAGTCTGCAAAACCAACAACGGCGTAGGGAAGGCCAGTAGCTGAGTGTTTGTTCTGTCCTCTGATAGAAGATCATGGACATATTCAATGAAACTAGCAGGATCCAGGTTCAAGAGAAAAAGAAAAAGTGATTCTTCACACCATAAGCAGATGTGTGGTGCTTGTTGCCAAGCAATGTTGGTCTACATCAGTGAGTGAAAGGCTGGACTAGTACATGGAAGAAAAATACATTGAGGGCTACTAAATGCAAATCTCTAGCTCAGAAATTCGCTGGAGGTAGAAATACTTGAAGGATGGAAGGATATTATAGGAAAGTATCATGTATACTTATCACTGCTCTTACTGTTACTTAAACATCCCCTTATGGCCACAGGCAGGGGTAGCCTGTTGGCTAGATGGTCTGACTGCCAATGGCTAAGTGTGAAGATTTGCATTAATAACTTTAGAAACTTGGTACTTGCACCTTACAGGGCTGCTTTGTGTCTTTGGGGTTCAGAAGGAAAGTTGTCTTGTTTGCAATAATTTTACCAGTTTGTAATAATTTTACCAATTTCTGCTCCTGATTAGGATGAGGAAACTGCAAGGACAACTTTTTCAGCAGTATTGTAGCTGAAACTAAAGTTGGTAAATAATTCAGAAAAGTAAGGTGTTGGACAACCTTTTCTGAACCTCCTAAGAGGGACTTGTTCAACTCAGCATAGTTAGAGAGACTGGGATATTCCGGCTGATGATTTCGTTTAATAGAACGGAGCTTGCTCAGGCAATCTCAGTCCTGGGTGGATAAGTGGAACTGTAACGTTATATTGTTGAATATAATGTTGTATAAGATATGTAACACACACAAGGATGCTAAGCATGCTGCAAAACAGTCAGAAACATGATTCCTTTCTAAAAGGATTTGAGATCAAATGTTCTGATAGTGGAGGTGGATCGGCGCAAGCAGGACGGTGGTGCTGCAAGGGGGCAAGAGCCGGAGTGAAAACTCTGGTTAACGGGGTCGGTGCCTCCTCCGTGCGGGATCAAGACTTTCTTTTGGACTATGTGGAGGAAGATCAAGGTGCAAAAGAGCTACAGGGATAACATGCACTTCATTCTGAAGACTGGAGTAAAGTATTCTTGTTATTGAAAGTGATGACTCACTGAACAAGATCGGTGTAGCTTTGTTCGGACGGCAGTTTTGGGAGTCATTTTTCTTGAAGTGATGGTGGTACCTGGGTGGAGAGAGCTGGGGAGGCTTGTCTGCATAGTGGGGTGAGCAAATGCTTGGATTTCCAAGAGGCTTTCCAAGCAGCCATAGTGTGAAGGGAAAGGCCCTTGTGTGTATAAGTAAGTGGAGAGAAGATGAGTAACAGAAAGTGGGAGAGAATGATCAGTTCCATAAAAAATGTTCCCTAAAGTCAGAATCGGGACAAACGGGAATCAAATGTGAGGCAGTACTGGGAAAGGAGTAAAGGAGAGAGCTGGGACCTTTGCCGTGCTTCTCTCTGAGTCTGTGGCTGACTTGAAGACTGTGCAGCTTTGGTTCCCTCATCTACACAAGATGCAGATGGGAACTGGAAAAAGTTCGGAGACAGAGCTGGACCTCCGGTCTAACCCAGCACAGACATTGCTCTGTTCCTATGCAGCATGTGGCTTGCAGACCGACGCGGTGCCCTGAGAGGCAGGCTGGGGTGCAAGAGCCTGACGGGCAGAAGGAAGCCTCCGTGGGTCGGGGGCAGAAGGAAGCCTCTGTGGGTCGGGGGCAGAAGGAAGCCTCTGTGGGTCGGGGGCAGAAGGAAGCCTCCATGGGCTGGAGGTTCTGCACGAGCACTGCTCTTGACTCCTTCAGTGAGTCATCTGCAATTGTGCTCCACGCCAGTGGACTTAGTCACAGCCTCATTTGCTGAAAATAGTATTTTTAGCACTATTTCTTCAAAATAACTGATATTTTTTGGTTTTTGAAGTGAGTTCAGGGCTATGACGCGTTACTTTTTCTCAAAGAGAATTAATATATATTTTGCCCAGAAGGAATGATGATGTTCCAGCTACTGTGTTATACCACTTCCTAAAATAAGAACCTCTGGAAATTCTTTTCAGTTCTATGCAGGTGCAATAAGCTGGGCCGCAGTGATATTTTTTTTTAATTATTATTATGAGTTAAGTGCCAGAGGCAGAATTTTCTGTCATTAATTACAGTAACGAAGATACAGTCTGTCATTTTAAAGTTTATATCTAATAGGCTAGTCAAATTCCAGCAACTCTCGTGTATTTCTCTTCTTGTTCAACCTGCATCACACTGCTTTTTTTTGGCACAGCTGTTTTAAGGTCTGTCGTCTGATGTTGGTACACGTAATTACAGAGCTGGATGTGTGTCGATATAAATTACATTATCTGCTTCCACTGTTGTGTTTGTCTTTCTGGTAAGATTGTTTTCCAGACATTTATATTTACGCATTTGTTAATTTGAATATTGCAGGGCACTTTGACTGCTTGGGCATTGAATATGTGAAGGAGATGCACGAGAATCTCCAGTTTAACTGGGAACTGTGTGTGTTAATCCTTGCAGATGTGTGGGGCATCATGCCCTGAATGGCTGTGCAAGCCCACTCCAGCGGTTAAGATACATCTTGGGTTACAGCAAGAAGGGCCTTGGCGGTGTACGCAGAATTTGGGTGGAGTTGGGAGGCCTCATTCAAAAGATGTATTCAAGCGGGGGCTCAAACTCAGTTCGCAGTAAAAATACAATTGCTCCAGAGTTAGAATAAAGAGGAAATTCTCAAGGCCTTTAGTGAGTTTCTGGCTGTAGAGGACACATCTTTGGTCGAGGGGACATGCTGGTGTTCCCTGGCCGTGCTGGCTGATTATCTGATAGTGATGTATATATCTATATCTATATCTATATCTATATCTATATCTATATCTATATCTATATCTATATCTATATCTATATCTATATATCTATATCTATATCTATCATCTATATCTATACCTATATCTATATCTATATCTATATTTATACCTTTATCTACATCTACATCTACATCTATATCTATATCTGTATCTATATCTATATCTATATCTATATCTATATCTATATCTATATCTATATCTATATCTATATCTATCTCTGATAGTTTTTGTCAAGCCTGGCGAAATGTTTGACGTGGCACTTCAGCGGGTGCTGCAGTCACTGCAGCAGTAACTGGCACTGGTGAGCCTCTTGCATCCTTGCAATGCTCCAGACTCTCACAGGACACCATTTTAAGGGCGTTATTTTATTTGGGTCTTATGTCTTTTATTTGTGTTTATTATTTTGGAGCCCGGTCAGGTTATCAAGACCTCACAGTTGAGGATGACTTAATTTCCCAGCACCTCCTTTGATCAGCCAGTTGCTCCCACCCTCTCGGGGTGCTGTATTAGTAGCCTGGCTCCGTCCTTCCCCCATTTGCACGCAGGGGCGTCACATTCCCAAGAACCATCGTAACAACAACAAGTATCGGCGGGTACCAGTCGGACTTACTCACTTGTTACATACACATCGTATAGACCGTCCTGTAGGTGAAATAAAAGGCGCGACATTAGTTTTGTCACGGGGTGGTGATGCACGTGTAGGCACCGTTTTGACACCGGTTTTGCCGGGCGGGCGGCGGCTGGCTCAGCAGATGGCACCCTGTCCTTTGAGCTGGCCACTAGGCCACCAGGGGGGCACCCCAGGGCGCGAGCGCTGGATCCGGCACCGATCCTGCCCCGGCGGGGCCCGGCGGGCGGGCCGGGGTCCGTGGCGGTCAGACCTCGCCCGCCTCAGCGCCGTGAGGCAGGACCCGGCCGCGGGAGCCCTCATCCCTCAGGTTGCCCAGCAGGTAACGCGCGTCCCCGGCCCCCTTGGCCGCAGCCGGGGTCAGCCGTGTGTCACTTGAAGGACTCCTGCCTCGCCTCGCTGGTGGGAACGTCGCTGTGTTGGCCAGCGGTGGAAGGCAGGGGCTGCCTTGGCCCGCCTGGCTGCGCCGGGCCTGCAACCTGATGGAACAGGGTGGTTTTGCGGGTAACTTTCAGAGCTTCTCTTCCTTCCATGATGCCTAGGCCACCTGTCAGGTGCTGTTAGGCAGTCATGCATCTTTTTTTTTTTTTTTCCATAAAAAAATAACGTTTCTTAAAAATACTGGTTTTATGTCTCATACTTTGTCTGAAACGCATCAGGTGTAACAGGATGGTTTCCTCTTAGTATGTTCAAGATGTGTGCTGTGGATGTAAAAATGCCTTGGGGCGTCAGTATACACTCAGAAGGTTATGGTCAAGGACAAATAGTTATTACGTACAAAATAATCTTCACAAGTTCCAAAATACAATTATTTTTCCCATCTTTCTTCTTTTCCTGAGTTAGTGAACTTTTTCCCATTCTTCCTTTGGAGAAGAAGTTACCATCAATTGGATGTGGTTTGGTATTTCAAGACTAGAAGACCTAAATGTTTTTTAGGCTAGAGGGTTTAGGCGGGATGGAGGGAGGAGGTCAGTTTATGCTTGCAGTACTGTCCATCTACTTATACCTAAGATTTTTATGAAGTATTCAATACTTTGTGTGCTTTGATAGCTTGTCTCTTAACAGATATTGAACAGCCTGAACTTCAAGCAGATTAAATAGCAACCTTTATTCTCAAGAACAAAGAATGATTTTTATAAAAAGTGCTTTTTTTATATTGCAGTCTTAATTGTGGAGAATTTCTAAGCTCTGTGTTCTTAGGAAACTCCAATTTTTTTAAAATAAGCATGTTTCTAAATAGATTAACTGTTAGTCCTGATTTCTTGGACAGCAGGTGTTAACCTTTGGTTTTCTGTCTACAGCTCCTAATGAGGAAGGCATCTGTTTTTCCACTAGAAATCCTACTGGAAGCTTATCTCCCTGTTGTAAAGAGCTGGCAGAATATGATTTTATATTTAGTTGCGTGCCATCTTTCAGCAGCATTGCATTATGTTTAAAAAGTCGTGTTGCTGAGACTGATTTCATATATGTTTGGAACTCTTGCATTAGTAGATGTGTAAGTAGCTATATAAAAAGAAATGCAGGAAGTAATCCCTTCTAAAGGGTGTTGAGTGAAGTCATCTAGTTCTGTTGCTGATGTATTCAGGAGTAGCTTCCATGTATTGCACAGACAGTCCTACAAGTACACTTTTTAATTCTCTGAGAAACTCCCAAAGTGTACAGCTTATTTAATTGATTCATTTTTGGGGACAGTAAATCACTAGACTCTGCAAATGTTAAATTAAATGTTTATTCAATTTAAACTTGTTCATTTTCCAGTGAAACAATTGGTAGAGATGCTTTCATAGTTACAGGCAAAAGTTCTCCATGTGTCTTGTACTCCTTGTTGATGCAATTAATGTACTGAGCTTTTTAAAACTGCCCAAGAACTGCCATGCAGCACATAATACTAAGGCCAATAAAATGAAAGTGGAACTGGATTGTAAAAGCTATGAGGAACAGAGTGGTAAAGCCAAAGTAGCATGCTGTGAGTAGTGTTTCAGATGCTACTTGTGGCTTCTTCTTGATAGAAATAGGAAATACTCAAAAGCAAAACAGTGCATTGAAACCGGTATATCACCTTTATTTTATGTTTTGAAGTGATCTTTTTTCCGGTTCAGAGCTTGTGCTGTCCTGTTAAAGGGAGGATTCACATTCTAACAGTGGATAACTTTTCTTCCTATTATTATAACTTTTCATTATAACTGATCTTAAGCAGACTACCTTGAGACTGTGCTGGCAAACAATTCTGAACTGTTTGTGTTGCAATATGTAATGTAGTAGAAATGTTTGCAGCATAGGTATGTGAAATATTATAGGTTAAGGCAAGTATTTGAAATAGCATGATTTTCATTATTGTTGTGGTAGTAAAGGAATATGTATTAAAAATGTTTACACTTCTATCTCATCAACCAGGCCTAGCATTTGCTCTGAGAATGCAGTGAAATTATGCTACAGTGCTCCCCAGTTTTCCATGGTAATGTAGTCTTTACTGTTGAATCATGAGATTGGATTGCTTCAAAATGAATGGTAATTATTTAGAATACTTGATAAAGTCACAATTTAACTCCACTTTGTAAAGAGCCAACACAATATGATTTTATGTTTAGTTATGTGCATTTTTCAGCATCACTGCATCATGTTTAAGAAGTCCTGTCATTAAGACCAATTTTGTATATGTATGGGACTCTGGTGTAAGCATAATTTGAGCCACTGAGTAAATTCTTATTCTTGTCTTAAGTGAGATGTAACAACCATTAATAGCTTTGTTGCATATTCAAGTCTTCGTTGTATTTATGTTAAGTAGTTGAAGTTGATAACTCTATTTAGATTTTCCATTAATCTCAATAAAAATAGTTTCTATGAAACTAGTCGGAAATATTTCAACTGAACCTTAAGAGGTACAATTTGCTGTTCAAGCTGGCAAACAACTTGTCAAAGATAAAGTTCTGTAAATTCAGGATTTACTCTTTTTTTTTTTTTTTTTTCTTTTCTAAAACTTTTCATTATTTTGAAATCAAAGACTGATACCTTTGACACCTTGTTTCTTAAATCTTTAATTCCAGGCCTTGTGTGCAGCTGCAGTGGGTTTAATCCTGCTCATGTTCATTGATGGCACTTTTGACTTCTGCTCAGAATGTATGAAATCTAGCCTGTCTACAGGTCTTTGCAAAATCAAAGGTCCTGCAGGGTCAGTTAATCTGTTTTCCTTTTGTGAGTTGTATGGATAGTTTCTGTTTTATTTTGTAATATAATGTTTGGTTACTGTGTTCTGGTATAATTATTGTTTATTCTGGCAATACATTTTCAGGTTTGGGTTTTTTTTAAAGCTTTTTTTGGCCCAGTTTTTTATTAGCATTTTCACTTACCTGTTCTGACAGCTTGCATCAAGTAGATAGCATATTAATAATAAAACTTTCTATTTTTAATGTAAGATTACCTTACCTCGGATGTAATCCTTCATACTGTTTCTTTAGAGCTTCAGCAAGTGATTTATGACATTATTTTGATTCTCCATCTTCATTTGCTGATGTATTGTTTAGAACTGTACAACTAATATATATTGGAATATGTGCTTAGTGCCAATTAGAAATATCTACTGTGCAAAGAATTTTATAGCAAAACTAACAATCTTTTAATTTTTTTTTATGGATATCAGGTTTTAGTTCTATCTGCACTTGTTATTTACCACTGAAGCTACACTGACAATATCCTAGACCAGGGGTAGACTGCTGGGAAAAACTATAATCTTTTTTAAATGAAATGAGCTACCTGGCTTGTATGAAGGGTGGGCAAAAAAAAAAAAAAAAAAAAGGTGTGGGGTAAGGGCTTTTATTCTACCAGTGTAACTTAGAACAGAGATTTATGTTGAATTTCACTAGAAGTGTTTCTTCTATTATCCGAACTAGCCAGCCAGGTCAAAAATGTACACACTAACTACACACTGCAGTGATACTATACAGGCTGCTTTTCTTATTTAGTAGTGTAATTTGAATGACACAATAATATATGATTTGTAACCTTGATCAGACTTGCAGTATTGTCTACTGTGTCTTTATTATTTTAGAGCTTGCAGTTTGCAATACTAAAGTGGCATTATGTGGCCTAAAGCTGTTATATTTTTTTGGTTTAAAGTATGCTGTTTATCATGAGTCAGCTTTGCAGTCAGTTAGGTTACCTTTATCAGGATCAAGAATTGAGTATGTAATTGTCAAAGAGCATGCAAGTGAATTTGGAATGGCACATGTTGGGAGGCTGTAGCATTTTGTGAGAGGCAATGACTCCTGCCTCCCCACTCCTGTTAAACTTGGAACTTGCCAAGGGACCATAGCATAGATCTTGTACGTGTATAGACTGCAACTAGTAAGAAAATTCTTGAGAAGCAGCATCTCCTGTCCCTGCTGAGTTTAGTCATGTCCCTGCATGTTTAGTCACTAGCTTCAGAAATAAGAATATAATTTGATTCACCCTTGAAAAGTGGCCATCCCTGCAGAGTGTTGCATTTGGTGCTGAGTCCAAGTCACTGTTGTCCGAATGAGATTGACTGGAGTTGTTACTAGCACATATGTGAAATTGTATGTTTGCAAAGTCTTGTCTGTTTTCTGATGAACATGATTTTGCTTCAGCATTCTTTTTCTAGGGTTGTGGGAACTGAAGTGGTTGTTGGTACTTAAATATTTGATACCTGCTTACCTGAGGTAAAGAGGAAAACACCATTTATAAACAGATTTCTTTTGTCTGTTCATGTTAATACTTTCTGTTACATAATTGCAGTCTACTTGGCTCTTTTTATCTTACCTTTTCTACTGTTGCTGTGTGGCATCAGCGATGTGCTACAGCTCTTAGAAGAGACTCAATTCCTGTCCTGCAGGTCAGGTCTTAAACAAATACATACATTATATTTGGTCATGCTGGATATACTAAGATAATGATTATAACAATGTTTAACAAACAGTTTGTACCTTTTTTTTTTTAGTGTCTGATATTTCTGAAATTCTTGTTTTATTTAAAATGTGTTTATTGAAATAGTCCTCTTCTGGACTGTGTAAAATTCTTTATTTCACTTTAAACTGGAGGAATGTTTCACTGTTTTTCAGTGTTAATGATTCTTAGTCCTGAAGTCCTATCTTTGTTTTTGGTGAGTGCGCTGTGTCTCCAAAGAGATGAGTGCTGAGATGTAGTTGTTTTGGACAAGTTCTGATATATATGCATGTTTTTTTCACTCAGGTGAAATTTCCAACCCAAATCAATAGATGATCTGCAAAATAGTGTCTACCTAGCATGTTACATGTTTGATGTGTGTTTACTTGATTGGTAACTTCTGGCATAAACATGTTTAACTACATTTGTTTTGGAAGCATATGTGTATCAGTTGCATGCATCTCAAAAGTAGCATTTTTGTTCACATTATTGACATAACTTCAGCAGAACAGTGGAAGGAAGAAGTGGGTAGCTCTGGGTCTTCGACGTTTTTCCACACATCCTTTGTATCCAGGACCACTTTGTGACGTGAGTTATGCTTACACTACTACTAGCCCACAGTTTCTCACTCAGTATAGTTGATATTATTTAGGAAGGTAAACTGTGCATAACTGGATATGAAGGATTTTTGGTTTTGGCAGCTAAGAAGTATATATGTAGTGTTTGAATTTGGTCACCAAATAGAAAAACAAATAGTGTATTTGTAGGAACCATTGTTTAATATGTGAATTACATGTAAGTGCTTTAAATTGTGAGACACTGGCAGATCTTGTTAGAATGGGAATTTCTGTGGGGTTTCTTTGCAATCTGTTTTATAAGGCTGGCTCATGCTAAGGGAAGAACCGTGGTATTAAGATGAGGTGTCTTGATAAATATAGAACCTGGGATAAAATTGCATAAGGATTTGTAGTGATGTATGGAATCGCCCAGAGGGAGGAATCTGGTTCTAAAATAAAACTAAAAGAATATGTGCAGTCTAATCTGAGAAATATACAGGAAGGTTCCTGTGCTTACTCCATCATAAAATGAAAAAACCTGCACACTTTTGTTGGATCAGAAATCCTAGAATAGATTTTGTGTCCCAAGTAATATTTTAGTGTTTATATCTGAGTCTTTATTCTCTTAGAAATTAATTGAGAATGCAAAAGTGGCAGTGCATATAATAGATTATTAGGATGCTCACAAAGTAAAACAAAGTATGTTTAAAATAGTGCTGCACAATGCTTTAACAGGCTTTTGAAACAATATACATTTTTTTAATCCACATCAAACACACTACTCAGTGATAGCTGGCAGGCCTCAGAGAACCATCATATTTGAATTCAGCTGGTGCAAACCTGACCACATGGTCACATCATTAATGCTTAAAATCTGTGTAGTAAAACAAGGCCATGTAATAATCATTAGAAATATCACTGCTGTTATGGGTTGGAGCATCTATAGGTAAGCACTAGAATTTTTATTGTTTTTTAAAAAATCTTTCCCCTGCTTTACCATGTTCCTTATTCTGCTGCTGAGCATTGTTCTCTCTGGGTGAACAAAATGTATTACACAGTATGGAGAGGACTGGGATGCAGCATGTGGAGCCAGGCAATGGTCTCCTGCACAGCCTTAGATTTCTGTACTGGTTGTAGCATGGCTGGAAAGGCATTAGAGGATTCCTTACTGCATCTTCAGCTTGGGTCCTTGAACCATCTGCAGGATGGTGCTTTTAAATCCTCTTCCCACTGAAGAAACTGCAAAACTGTCAGCCTTTGGAGGGGACCAGTTTGATTCAAGGTGCTTTGAACCTGTGATGTTTCTTGACAGCAGTGCCCATCACTGCAGAGGCTCATTACTGAGGTGCACTGAGCTGCAGCCAGTGCTCTTGGTAGTGTGTGGTAGCATCCCTCTAACAACTTTGTGTTTTACTTTCTACTGTATCTTTACTTCTATATTTACTGTCTCAATAAATATTACAAAAAAGTTGGTTTAGACCATGACAAGGCAGCCAACTCTGTAGCTAAATGCGTTACATACTGCCTGTTTTTGAACAGGAGATGGGTAGTCAATTTTTTGTTACATTACTGAGATACCAATAGTCTATGGCTACATAAGACATAGTTTAACACAATTCATGCGTATGCCTTTTAACTCTGCTACATCATGTGCATATATTCCTGTTAAATTTGTTGGGGTTTTTTACCATGCATCTAGAAGTAAACTGAAGTATTACAATACTTCGGTTCTGTGCATTTAAATGTCTTGATAATATTGTTGCCTCCTAATTCATCTAGAATGAATGAGTTTCAGTGAATAGTCCCAAAGTATTATGAAAACAGTACATGTTCAAAAAATGCATTTCTAAACACATTCCTCCAGTTTTAAGCATCAATAAATACTAATTTTACCTGCGAGAAGAGCTTTTTGGAATTAGATTGCCAGCCCAGCCTCCCCTAATCTTTTTCCTTTTCCTTAAATACATTACAGTATTTCTGAAGCAGTTCCTCTTGTGCAACCAGCCAGGGTAACCTTAGCTACCTCTTGTTTAATTCTGTATTTCACTGTGTTATGGAAATACTGTATGTATCAGGTATCCACCAAGCAGTCTAAATCAATAACTGAGATATTAAATATATCACAAACATCATTCTCAGCATTAGTGACATACAGACATTGTCATGTTGTGTGCCTAAAATAGAATGTGGTATAGAGAGTATGGAATCTGTAGGACCATGATGTTATAATTAATTATAGACTTAAATATTACTTATGGTAGTGCATTTGTTTCTCAACTTTAAATATATGGTATCCTTTTCAGCTTTTTGAATGTGCAATATTTATATCCTGAAGTTTTTGGCTTTGAAAATATTTACATTTATTCCTTTCTCTGTGTGCACCGAGATTCATTGTGCAGGTGTCTTCATTGACTACAACAACATGATGTCAAATGTAATCTTAGGGGTTGAGATTAAAATTTAGCTATCTTTCATCTGATCTGACACCTTTTCCTTGAATTCATTCTTGCTATATGACTTCAGTGATTAAATAAAATCTGACTAAACTAACATTCTTTCTAGGCACTTTTGATACATGTGGACAGATGGGGTGAGTTAAGCTGCATGGTTTTGTTGTGGTTTTAGGTACTGTTTTAATTGCAGTGTAATAAAAGGTTAGTGTTTGAGAGTCTTTGGCTGTTTATGTTAGTGGAGAAACAAACAGATAAGAAAATAGTCTGCCCGAAAATCAGAAACATGCTCTTCTGAATAGGAAGAATTGCAAAATAATATTCTGCTTTTTAACAAAGATCCCAGAGAAGAAACTAATATTTATTTACTGGGGATATGAGACTTTTCTTCCAGTAAATACTCTAGATGATTTCAAAATACATCATATGTTTCCCTTTTTATTGGCTTTCTTAGATGGAAGCTCTGTTTTGGTTTTCTTTTCTAAAAACTTCAAACATTGGGATAATGAGCCTTTTATCTGTAAGAAATGATCCGTTGTGTACAAGCGGTAGCATCTATTTTCCCGTTGGTACTGTTTTGCACTGTTTTTCAGGTGTGTTTGCTGGATTAGCGGCAGAGCTCTGTGTTACACTTCCTTGCAGACCTTTGCATAAAGGCTGTGGTTGGTTGAATGTGGCTATTCCAGACATGCAGGTCAGCATGTTGGAAGCATAAGGTAGCCTGAAAAAAAAGAAATGATTCAGAATCTACTTTAATTTGTGCTGTGGAGAAATTTTTTATATATATAGACTTCCCTGGTGATAGATGTAATAATAGCATTAGGTCTATTTATTTCATCTCCTGATTATCTGCATTCAATACTTCTAGGTCACTAGATTTTTAATATGTTGTAACGTTGTCTAATTTTCTTTTTAATATGTTTCTTATTATAAAGTTACTTAACCTAACTAGGTTTAATTTTGTTTGAATAATATTCCGGAAAGACACTAGCTAAAATAATAAACAGAGATAAATGACAGATAAAACTGTGAAATGCTCATTCAGAATACATGTAGTAGGCTGTATCTCCTTACTGCTACTCATGAAGGTTTTTAATAGGCTATGAACTGAAAGACAAGTGAAGGGAATCTTGTTAGCTTTAAAACAAAGGAGCATTTAAAGTAGTTCCTTGGGGTTTGTGTCCCTTTCAGGGTAGGAGGAATTTCAAGAGTGACTGTCTTGCACTGATGGAGTCTATAAAAAGCAGTTATAGCAGATGTAGCTAGTAAATATTATCTTATCAGCACTGATACCTTCTCTGCTCCTTTGCCAATTCAGCAGAGAAACTCCTTGATCTATCTCCAAGAAATGCAGAGGCTGACGCTAGCATAGATGAAATTAAGGAAATTGGTATTTCCAGAAATATTTTTTCCTTAATCTTTCTTTTTGTTAAAAGTAGGCATTTCCTTTGATAATGCCTATTATTGCAGATACAATGTTACATTAATAGACTATTAACAAATTATAATTCAATATTAAAATAAAATACATTGAGCTGCATATAAAGTTATATACATATATATTTATAATGTAAATTTATACTTTATATGTATTAGTAAGGCTATAATAGTAAGCACATATATAAAATATACTTAAAATACAGTTTGTATGAATGCAGTAATAAATTAATATAATACTCCATTAAAAATTAAACTATGGGATTTATTTTGAAAGTTTCTGTTCTAAATTGTCAGAATTTAAAGAATTAATTCTGCCTGAAGTTCCACCAAAGGATCCTTCTAGTGGCCTTGTAAGAGGCAGAGGAGCTGTATGCTGCTGAGTCAGGCTGGGCTTTGAGCTTGACTGCATACGCATACTGATGTGAAATCTTGCCAAGGAGAAAAGTGGAAAGTTCTGTGCTGTCGTATTGCTTACCTTGATGAAACGGAGTTAGTAATTCTGTTGTATTCTCTCACAAAGTTGCTAAAATGAATTTGTTATTTTTCAGTACAAAAGTCTTAATGGTTACGTATTGACTACATTATTTTATGGTCTGCTTCTCCTTTTCTAAAACTTAGAAAATTAGAAGGCACATCAGAGCTTAATACCATAACTGACAGAAGAATTGGTTTGGAGCTGCAGTACAACTTCTGTACCAGTTATCTCTACATTTGTTTTTGAAGCAATTGTAGACTTGTCTGGTAATTCCATGGTTTTTAAGGAAATGCAAAATCAAAATGATATGTGGCATTTACCTTTATAACTTTAAATTGTTTAAATGCATAGTAACAGCGATCTCAGAGTAGCATCAGAATGTCACAAAATGAAATGTTTTCCCTTGCTCATTTACCTGAGGGGAAGGCATTAGAGTTATATTTCTTTCTTAGGAATGCAGTAAAGCTGATTGATAAAACATCTGGAACCCTTTTGTACTGAAAAATACACTTGATGGTCTTAGGCATAATGGAATACAATAGTATCACTGCTGTATTTGGGAATATGTGAAAAATGACAGGCTCCTGCTGAAGATCTGAAACAGCAGGAATAAACACTGTAATCTCCAAAAGATTAAAAAAAAATTAAACCAGGCTTTGCCAGGGCAATTTAGATACTTTTATCTAATGTAAAACATTAATATAAAATCTGAACTTTTCAATGGGGAATAAATAAGGAGAATTGATAATTGATCTAGTTGTTCATGTAAGATGGACATGGTTCCACTTCCCATCAGCAGGCCGGTGTTCCGCCATGTCTAGGAAAGCAGGGCTCCATTGCGCATAGCTGTTACTTGGGAAGACAAAACACTGTAACTCCAAAGGTCCTCTCTCTTCTCCTTCCCCCAGTGTTATATGCTGGAGCATGACCTCACCTCCTTCTCTGACAAGATGAGCCACGTAGTGGGTAAGGGAAGGGCTGTGGGTGTTGTCTGCCTGGACCGTAGCAAAGCCTTTGACTCTGTCTCCCACAGCATCCTCCTGGAGAAACTGGCTGCTCATGGCCTGGATGGCTGTACTCTGTGCTGGGTCTGAAGCTGGCTGGATGGCTGAGCCCAAAGAGTGGTGGTGAATGGAGTTACATCCAGCTGGTGGCCGGTCACAAGTGGTGTTCCCCAGGGCTCGGGATTGGGCCCAGTCCTGTTTAGTGTCTTTGTTGATGATCTGGGCGAGGGGATCGAGTGCACCCTCAGTGAGTTTTCAGATGACACCAAGCTGGGGGTAGTGTTGATCTGCTGGAGGGCAGGGGGCTCTGCAGAGGGGTCTGGGCAGGCTGGACCGATGGGCCGCGGCCAGTGGTGTGAGGTTCAACCAGGCTCAGTGCCGGG
>JAVJGJ010000032.1:25649585-25694624 GCA_035590215.1 Microhierax caerulescens | reverse complement strand
CGGCGTGGTTTTTGGTTTGGTTTTTTTTTGTTGTTGTTTTGGGTTTTTTTAGTTTCCAGAAGTCTTTGTCTCCTGTAAGCCTGGAAACTGCAGAGCAGTTTTCCTATAAAGCATGTTCACGTTCTTTCATTTGAAGATGGAAAAAGAGTGATCAACTGTCATCTGGAAAGGGCAAGGTTCAGGAAGTCCATGCAATAAGTTTAAAGGGTGATTTTTTTTAGTCTTACTTATTTTTCATGCTACAAACTTCCAATGGCAGCTAGTAACAGCATACTACCCAATTTATAAGCATCTAAAAGTCTTCTTAGTCTGCAGATAATGTGGAATAGCTGTGAATAATAAGAAGTCAGACTTACCCTTTTAAAACTTTTTACATTGAGTCTCTCATTGTGGAAAAAAAATAGTATTTTGGCTTGCCACTAAATTAATTAGATATTTTTGAGGTAATTAATCCAGCTGACCCAACAGAACTAATACTAATGCAAGTACAGAGCAAAAGTATTACATTAGAGACTCACAGAGAATTACAATACACCCTAAAAATAATTCTAAAAAAATACACCCAAAAATAATTCTCCAGTGAGCTCCAGAAATCTGCATAGGAAGCATGCAGTTTAAAGGTATGAACTTAGAGATTTGATAATACCTAATCATTCTTGTGGGTACACTGACATTTATTAGTGACTTTCCTGTTTCTATTCCTTCACACACACACAGAATACATTAAACTATATATCGACTAAGGCTATGTTATGAGTAATTCAAGTATATTCACTCACAATTTTTATCCAGCGAACTCCTAAAGTGATTTAAGTTAGAATAAGACAACCTTGCATTCAGAAATGGAATCAAAAAAATCACCTTGCTTGCCTTTTTTCAGGCCTTAGAAAAGTCCTTTCAAACTCCTTTCCCTCTGATAGTTCTTTGTAAAGCGTTTTGAAATATAGTGAAAGTAGTAACAACTCTGTATTTGACCATACCATTTGAAAAACATTCTAGTAGAAATCCTGCAAATAATTCACATTCATTAATGTGGGTTTGTTGTTTTTTTTTTTTTCAGTTAGAAAACCAAATTAATATGATATTGAAGTTACTGATCCCCAAATATCAGACAAATGAAGTCTGGCTGGAACAGCTACATAAATCTACCAGTCTTACTGTAAAGTAATGAAAATGACATGTAGATAACAAGCAAAATCCTTCTGAAGCCTGGCACCAACAACAATTCCACAGCTAAATACCTCCACAGAAACCAATGACCACAAAAGATCCTGATAGCTACTGAAGTTTCAATTGATAAGAAATCACCTGAGAATGGATTAACCATACACAGGACTAAGTCTTCTGCATCTTGCAGTCCAGTTCCTCTTTATGACACACCACTGTTTCATTTAACATCATTTCCCTTGCATGTATTACAACAAAATGATGCGATACAGGTTTTTACTACAGATGTTATTCTAGTCAGCTTTGATGAAGAAATTTCTCTGGACAATTTCATTTTCTTTTTCTTTGCAGTAACTCTTAAAAGTATACAGCACTACTTCATTATTTAGGTCCTCATATGACTGGGAACTCCTGCAACTCATCAGCAAAGTCATCACACTAAGACAGTTCGTACATTTCCAACAACTTTCTGGTCCAGGCAGGTATTAGTTTCAACAGCAAAGCACAGGCACATAGCTAGATTTGAAGCAAGACTGGTGCAGCACTCACAGGTTAAGTAAAGGCTCAAACAGACAAGCTCTGCAAATGTAGGTGCTTCTGTTTACAGAATGCAAGGTGACTACTACAGCAGGGGACTGGATGTGGCCCAGAAAAAAACCAAGCCAGCACACAATCAAACACTCCAGTCCTATGCTCCTAACTAAAAGGAAAATATGTGACCTTACTGATAGAGTGCAAAGAGAACACAGTACTAGGTTTATTCAGCTATCTAGGTGTTATTTGTCAATATTAGCTTTGACTAGCTAAGCAATATTAATAAACAGTAACTTATTCACATATCTTGTTTCAATACTGGCTTACATCTGTAAAAGCATCCCTTCAAAGTGCATCTGTAGAGAATAAACTGTACCTCTTTTCAAATGCATGCATGTGCTTTACATAAGAACAATCTTCCAGTAATTGCACAAAAATTAATGCAAACACACTTCAGCTCCTGTAAACATGTCCACAGAGACCACTCATATAACCAGAGTATTCTCTTTAGATTTTTCCCATGTCTGCAAAACTGGAAAAGCAAGGCTATCTTCTTCCTGGATGTTTTAAGGGGGGGGGGGGGAATTTTATGAAATCCTGGGCTAGAATATGTATGAGTGCAAAGTTTTAACCATCACTGCCTATATGCCTATACTGTGTGTATGCAAAAAGTAATATATGTAGCTCCATTAGCACCTACCACAGCTTCACGCTCAGCTTGTGCCTTTCAATTTTAATAGATGGCTTCCACAGAGTATTGCAATATTAATAGCTGCCATACATTGACAACACATGAGGACATTTAGAAACCCTCAGTATTTGCCCATGTGGGAAAAAAGGGACAGTATAGTATCAGCCATTATTCTAGATCCATATACAGTTCTGCAGCAGAAAAGAGACGCCCAAGTATAGGATACAATACAAAGCAGAGAAAGCTCTAAAGGCTGCCTGTTAGGTAACACAAAGAACAGCACTGATGCTAAGGGTGAAACAAAACCAATGTCCAGATAGTCAATTTTAAGAAAGGAAACTGTATGTGACAAGAAAGAAAGAGGACACTAAAAAGGAGCAGTTCAAAAAGAAATAAGCCTCAGGGAGTTAGGAGAGTACTGCAGGGCATAGGTCAGCTCTTAGAAAATGGATTGCTTAAGGAAAGACAGGGAAGCCCATAAAACATGGCAAGCCAATGTAAGCAGGAAATTAAGAGGGCTAAAACACAATCCAAAAAGTGCCTCCAAATGAAGGTCATGGTGCTAGTAAACAGCTCTTTAAATATATCAACAAAGATGTAAAAGGGGAAGATGGGGATGATAAAGTTGTAGCAGAAAAGATCAGTGAATTCTTCACATCAGCCTTTACTGAAATCTTTGGGGAGATTTCCACAGCCATTGCACTCTTTGTTGCAAATCTTGCAGAGGAGACAGACCAATCTGAAGTAAATTCAGGAAATACTTGACCGAACAAGGAAGTTGGATGTAAATAAATCACTGGGACAGAACAATGTTCACACAAGTTCTGAAGAAACTCCAATATGAATTTTAAGAACCACCAGCCAAGGCATGTAAGCCAGCATTATAGAAAGCCTCTGTACTGGAGGACTCGCAGATCCTGCCTGTGTAACTTCCAGCCACAGGAAGGGCTGTGCATGGGAACCACACTGGCAAGTCTGACTACACTCACAGGAAGAGTAAGCACATTAGAAAGAATAAGAAAGCAAAGGATAGAGTTTAACAGACACTTTTTAAGATGGAGAGGAATCAGCACCTCAGTTCCTCAGATCAGTGCTGGAACTGACGGAGTATGCTCATCAGTGACAAAACTGTGAAAAAGGTTGGCAGGTAGGCTTTAGTGTAGAAAAATTCCAATTCATCAAGGTAGTACCAGCTGTAACCATTCCTACTCAGAAGCTGAAGCCATCCTTGACAGTTCTCTACAGTCATTGGTTCAGTGTTCAGCAGCAGTCAAAAAAGCCAGCAAAATACAGGGCACGATCAGAAAGAGAGCAAGATGGCATTTCTGCCACTTCACACAGCCTGAGCGCTCCCACAACTTGAGTACTGTTATCTGCTCTCCACATACCAAGGAGGACATAATAATGTTAGAGAACTGCAGAAAAGGGCAACCAAATGGAAATGAGGCAGATAGTTTACACGGAGAGACTGAAAGGGCTGGGACTCCTCAGCCTGGAGAGAAGGCTGAGGGTGAATACAACCAGGTATAAAAAAAAAGCAACAACAACAACAAAAAAAAAACCACCACCCAAAACATTATGAGCTGTTGAATGCAGAACTGTTATTTGCCAAATCCTACAACACTAGAACAAGGTGAAACTCACTGAAACTAGCAATAAATCTATTTAAATAGAAAATACTTGTTTATCTAGCAGGTTACAGGCTTCTGGAACCTACTGTCACACAAGGCTGTGAATGCAAAGGATGTCATGCTTTCAAAGAGGAATTAAACTCCTGGACAACAGTTCCATAAATGGACACTTAAAGGGCTAAACATCATGTATGCTCTAATATTCTTAACACAAGAGCTGTGGAAACTGAAGAAGTAGGGAGATAAGTGGATCTCAAAAAACAGCTGTTGAAGAATCTTCTGTTAACTTGTCAGACAATGCTGGGCTAACTGGAATGCTGAGGCAGTTTTAATGTTACCGATTCTTTTTTTTTTTTAGGTAGGCTTGGTATTTGCACATACACCACCACTTCCTGAAGATAAACAATGACCAAGATTCATTGGTGCTTCAGAAAACTACCTTCTGCCACTGTGACAACCAGACTAGAATTCATAGCATAGTTTAATACAGGAATATTGGTTTAGAGATCTGCTATCTGCCAACACGTTGACCGTTGTCTCTTAGTATCTGATGATAACTACCCATAAACAACACAACAAAATAAAATATACAAATGGCTGGTATTCTTCCTCCCATGTAGCTTCCAGATTAATTTTGTTATTTTGTCTGTACTCTAACCCCAGCAAAGGAGCAAGCTGACAGAAAGCAAATATATTCATTACCACTTATGTCAGGGGTGGGAATGGGACAGGGACAGATATGAACACTAAAGAACAGGAAATAAAACAATTTAGACCAGTTACAGGTGCCAGAGCTTTTCTTTTAACACCCTTCCTCCTGAAAGCATCTTTTACATCCATAGACACAGTACAGACACCCATAAGAAATTATTTTACCTACCCAGGTAAACCAAGATTTTAATTTATTTTTTAATTAATGACAAAAGTTTCATTTTAGAAGTGTTTTTTAAATGAACACCGTTTTTGAAGATAGTAAGTTATTTATAGCTCAAAAACATTTAATCAGCAAAGCTGTATTTCCTGTCTTGCAAGTGAAATATAAGCTCGAACAGAAGAAAAAAAAATACCGCACAAGAAGCGCAATTACAGCAAGTTTGTCTTCAAGACAATAAATCCTTTGTTTTGAGATTCAGTTTAGTTCAGTATCTTGTAACTGCCAGTTTTAAAAGAAAATTCTTTTTTTGTTTTTGTGGAAAAAAAACCAACTCTATGCTACACAGATCAAAAATTAACAGGGCTTGATAAACTTTACTCTTACACCCAGCCTTGACATAGTATGTCTCAAAACCTTATGCTTGTAATAAAACCAGCTAGAAAGGAACTAGCACTGGAAAGCTAGATAGTGAATTCCGTTAACCACAGAATGCATAACTGGCATGAACAGACATGAAACACCACGAGTATTTCCCTTCATTCAGTGGGAATCAGGCTATGTTAATGTAGTTCCCTACACCTACACTACATCAATAACCATACATTGTTAATGTAACATATGGTTACTTGCCATGCACACAGGATCCTGCACACTGCTTACACATTGATGAGCAACCACAGCAAGTTCAGAGCAGGTTACCTTAGTTATCAAGCAAAGTACAATATATTGTTTGGGGTTTTTTTATTATAATGCCAAGTACTAAAACATATTGACATGTTCATGGTTACTTTTACAGTCTCAGACAAAGTGACAAACAGTTTGCAGTTAGAGGATGGTACATTAAGTCTAAGGTCAAGATCATGCATGTGGAAAAAGGAGTAATGTCCTCACTATTTTACCTGGAAAACAATGTAAACATCTCTGACTTTCTATCCTTGCTGTTGAGATGCCATGCAAGTCATCAACTTTTGCAACTTCATTTTCTGGATATCACCATAGTCCAGTCAGGAGCTGAGCCCCTGCTTCTGTTCAGGCCAACCAGTACTAGCACTCTGGCCTCCCTGTCTCACCACCCACAGCTATAGCTTGGAAATACCCTGGAGAAGTAATATCTGATACAAAACTGGAAGTTATAAGAGCTAAATGGATCGTTTGAGAATGAAATAGTTTTAGTCCTCTGAGATGAGCTAAATAATGGCATAATTTCAGATAAAATGAAGGAGCAATACTTCTGCTGACTAGGTTTAGATGCTTTTGAAGAAAACTCAAATAAACCAGCCTTTTAAACAGCCACACTGACCTTTACTTGCATGAGATGTGCTTAATCAATCAGTAAGTAGCCCAGTACCTGCCTTTGAGTTGACTTGCTCATGTAACTTGAGTAAAATTCCTCGTTGGTTGCAATAAAGCTTTGGTCCCACAGGTCAGGGCTGAGGCAAAATGGAGTAAGTACTTTTGGGCCTGCCTGGCAGCCACAGCTCCTGCCTCCTCACCTGCCCCTCAGCATGAGCGCATTCCCTCAGGGATACTCGCTGCCGTCCCTCAGCCACACCTTTATTCACATGCCTCACACTGACTGGCAGGAGTGAGGTGGGCAGCCTGTCAGGAGGCTGCCAGCCGCCCTGAGCCGGTCCCAGCCGGTTCCTGGCAGCTCTGGCACCCAGGGGAGCCCAGTGGAAATGCCACCACATGCCAGAGCCTGACCATTGTGCCAAAGCCATCCACCAGAAAAGTGTTTGGATACAAGGCGTTAGGGAAACAAAATGGCAGCTGCTGAGGGGGACACACACTATGGGGTCCACCCTGGCAAAGGGGGCAGCGGCGCTGCTGAGGAACGGCCTGGCTCAGCACCGCTGTGCTCTGTAACCTGCAGCGAGTGTGTAGCAAGTGGGAACTACGAGGGAAGGGGCTGAATAAGTATTTATGCAAGTGACTTCATAGTTGTTTGTGGTGGTCTTGCTCCTCAGTATCTGAATCAGCGATCAGAACTTTGTATTGATTGCCAAGAAAATAATAAAAAAAATAATTCTCTGACGCAAGTTGGTCTTGGCAGCAACACAGAGGTAGCTTGCCACAGACTCTTCTGCAAGACAGAATACTACGGGCTGTTAAGGCACATCCCTGAGCAGGGCTGAATGGAGCACAGAATGCTAACTCGGCAGCTCCCCTGGGAATGCTGAAGTTCAGGCTTCAAAAAGCAGCAGCCTCCTCCATTCAAATGTGTTCAGTCATGAGCATGGGTGTTTTCACAGCAACAGGAAAAACTGCTGTACTGCAGAGGAGCAGGAAAATGAGTAGGAAGAAGAGAGGGAAATCAAGAAAATGAAACAAACCTTGTTTCACCACTCCCCTGTCCGTGAGAAAGATGCACCCAAACATTCATAGACACACAAGCCAGGATGTCTTCCTGAAAAAACTGCGTGGTACATGCTCAGATATTTGCTTGCCTCTTACCGATAGGAGTTTAGTCAGCACTAAATACCTCCAGCTGGTTTCAAGTTACAGACAGGAGAAGTAGTACCATAAAATTCCTCACAGCCACCCAAACCATTACTCTTCTATTTTCTTCCATGTGGGGTCATCACACCTCCTCTGGAAAGCTTAGATGTATGATACCACTGCAGGCATCTTCAGAGGGAGCTTCACAATGGCATATTATAAGGCTTGTTGTAACATCCTTTCAATATTTCAAGGTCCAGTGATTTAGAGAAGAGGGTCTTTTGTATCTCCTGTCAGTTTCAGGAAGCTCCTGTCACTGGCATGGAGACTGCATATGGAAGAGAGCTGCTAAATAGACCAGTTAAAAGAATATAGGCCCAGTTTCGCTCCCACATTACTGAAAACCATGAATGCTGCAACTCCATTGAGGTCAGAGGAATTGCACTGCTCTGATGCTGGGGGCGAGACACCCATACACCAGCTGTTACATTTCAAAGCCAGGGCTCTCTGCCATGGTCTCACAGGCTCTGCCTGAGATACACCCCCTGAGGCCATCACAGCCAGAACATCAGCATTTAAACAGTGGCAACACGTACACAGGCAGGTCCCACCAATCTAATCCACAACAGCACTGGAGTAAATTTATAGTGCGTGAAACAGAAAAGGTTTCTCACCTCCAAAACTAAGTTGGACTTTCAACTAGTGGTGCGAGGAGCTAGCAATGCTTTCAGACACTAAGCACTGGCTTAATACCTTCTTCGTCTTCTTCCACCAAAATAAAGGAAAGCTTATTATTATTAAAGATCTAAGGTAAATAACCTGAGTAAAGCTGGCCATTTTTGACAAATTTCTCTTTCCTGTGTGTTTTAAGCACAGCCTGCTTATTGCTTCTGTTTTGTAATTTCCCTTGAAATATAATCAACAGTGCAAGACCATATAGACAATGGTTCCCTGACGTAGACTTTGAGTGCTTCTTACAGAAGATGCTCTCACACTTTTTCTTTACCTAGACAGACTGTTAATCCTTGTTCAGGAGAGATGGTCAGTGATTTTTTATTTTTTTAGATGACACTGATTCCAATTACCTGACATAAAAGATATGAATGAAAAAAACCTTTCCTTCAGTATTTAACAAACTGTTTGTGCCATTATAAGGAATTAATGGAATTATATATTTATTCTGTTAAGAGACAAGCAACATTGTAAGAGTTAATACTGCAGAAAATATGATTATACAACTATGCATATTTTATAATGGGGCATTAAAGCAGGTATCCTTGTTATTTGCACTGCATGTTTACACAGTAATTGTGTCTGTCAGTAGATACAGAAAATGTCACATCCCTGTCTCACCTTGTTTATCTTTTGTTTTGCACCATGAGTATTCATCAGGTTTATAGAACTTAAGAAAGCACTATCACCTTGAAATCAAATACAGCAATGTCCTGATCAGAACTAAGAACTGGTAGCTGTAGTTCCTTTCACTCCTGCTGCCTGCAAAACACAACTTTTACAGGCCTAGAAGCAAACAAGAAACTTGCAATACTTCCAGGCAGATAAGAACAGCTAACTCACAAAACAGGGATCTTTTCATTATTTGGAACATCTAAGAGTGTCTATGCCAGACCAAGTACCACCGTGTCTCTCGAGCTACTCAAATCCTGATCCTCTTTGTAAGGGTATTTGTAACTCAGCCCTTGGTCTCCCTATTACCCAGTCATCCTTAATATTTTGCCAAAGTTAACAATCAGGATAGTGATTTTTGCTACTTAGCAGTGCTTCCCACTGAAAGCTGGATTACACTGGTTTAGTCAGTATATAAAAAGTCTTGGGATAAAACTACAGGCTTGGCTGTCAGCTTATCCTCTACATAGTTGCAGTATCATTTTTGGCACATCTTTCTGTCCAGATATCATTCTGTCACTCTGCAGATACCCCAGATCACAAGACAGCTGACGAATAACAGAAGCAGCAGTAAAAAGACAAATCGGAGCAGTGGTCTTAACCTGCTGTGCAACAATTAGAAATAAACTGCAGTGGGCATGTAAAACAGCACACGCCATCACTCACTTTCCTCAGCCAGGAGGTCTGAAGCTTCAGACCACCTGTGGACTCCCAGCAATTTATCACGTTTCAAAAGAAGAAACAGCAAATGATGCACATGACTTGCAACTAGACCATCTTTTCCTTCTCCCACAGGTTATATCACCCACTTTCAAACAGAATTTATGGTCTGTTTTAATCCTTCCTTGATGAAGAAAATAACTGAAAGCATCCCTTGGTGACAATTCCGTATCCTTTGACACATCAACTTTATCACAAGCCCTAAGAATGCCTTTGACACCCAAAATCCTGTGCATACAGAACAGGACTTCAGTCTGAATAATTAGTATGCCATCAGCTGGCCGTGGTTTTGGCAAGTGAGCGAATTTAATCCAATTATAGCAGAGGTGATGAGGTCAAGCTGACTCACTGAAGAATCACCAGCAAGACAGTCCTCAAAACACAAGACACCGCAGTTTGCTAGACTTATTTAGAGAGCTGACACACTGTAGTAAGGTTTAGCAATGCTCAGACTCATTACAACAAAGGTAAGTGCCAAGAAAGTGCTTTGTGCCAGCAAGCAGAAGAGGAAGGGGATTCAGCAAGAGCACACTTTGTAAAGCACTTTGTAAGCCTAAGCGCTTAATTGCGTTTGGCAAGAGCTGCATCCCATTGCTCTCTCAGAAGTTGTTTTATCTGCAACTTGATGCTCACAGCTACAGCAATGAATGGAGTGGGGGAGGAGAAGAAACTGGGGGAGCCAATGAGAAGACTACAACTACCAGTCTGTCTTTGCCTAACTACCAAAGCGAAACATAAAATATTGGTATGCACAAGGGCTGAGCTGCACATCCGATGACTCTGGAGAGCTCCCATAGAAGCAAGTGAAGACTGACTTGCATCCAGGCTCTTTGATCACCTACAGAGGCAGGGAAATTTGTTGTAGAGTTACACACCTGTATTTATACTTTAGTATTTATGTAGGAATGGCCTGACTTCCAGACATTCTGAGTGAAACCATATAGGTTAGTGTAAATTAGAAGATATAGCCAGAGTTTTTGTTTCTTTTTCCTGTCTCTGCTTATAATGCAGCATTCACAAATATTTTACGATATGTTAACCCAACTCATTGTTCCCACGTAAATGGAAAACTCAAAGGTAAATAATGCATCAAGCCTCTTTAATTAAATAAGAAGCATGGGGGAGGAGTTTCTGCAGACCCTTTTAAATCGTAAAGCCTGCCAACTGGATGAACAAAAGGTAGATTAGGCTCACATGATAAATCCCAGTAAACCTGAAAAGCCTTTGTTAATAAGTCACTAAGGGAATTTTTTTTTCCCCCTAGAATTTCTGCTCACCAGAAGTGAGAGTTAAGATTATTCGAGCTGGTTTGGTTTCCAGCAGCATTAAATGGGTATATCCCTCACAGAGCTCTAATCTCCTCATTTCTATAGAACTCAATTCTCCTTTCATTCCTACTAAAGGAGAACCAGTTATTTCTAGCTTTTATAGGGAGCAGCTGCTGAAACTTCAGAGGCAAAAAAACCCTTTATGAAATTAGTCAAGATTCCCAGGAAAACTAAACTGGAATTCTATATCAGGTTTAATAGCAACAGCAACAACAACAGAGGTACAAGCGTATTTTCATTTAATTTTGGTATTTCTTTCATGTAGCATATTGCAAATGATCTTTTAAATTTCCATTCATAAGTTAGCATTCAGTAGCTTGTTCACAGAGCTAAATGACCTGTTAGTCTAGCAATTAAAAAACTCTTCTGTTTGTAGAGATGCTTAATGAAGACATTATTAGAGACAGACGTTGCTGTAGCACATTCAACAGACCCTTTACAATTGCCCAGGAAAGACTGAGATTTTAGTAAATTCCATCCTGTAATCACAGGCAACGTAGACAACATGTAAAGTTATGATAAAAAAAAAAAAAAAAGTCCAGAGTCCATCCTACCTGTTTCTGTCTGGCTTCACTAATGAATCCTTTTCAGTACTATAGATTAATCTTATCTTCTCTGCATGCAGTGCTGAAATCCAAACAGCATATGTAATCCTAATGTACATTACAGGAGCATTTCTGTCAGTGAAGGGGATGAAGGCAGCTGTACAAGGCTTGCTAAGATCCTGTCTGGAACAGCGGATGCCACTGTCATCATTCAGTTCAGAAAAAAGTCTAAAAAAAAAAAAAAAGTCTACTACAACAAGCATAGCAACATGTTTCTAGAGCAGTGAGAGAAGGACATCCTACCTTCCAATGGAAGGTTAAAACTGAGTAATTTAACATCAAAGAGAGAAGATGGTATTAATCAGCCAAGGGGAAGGAAAAAAAATTACTTTTCTTACCTCCTAACTCATACCTGTGGAGTAAAGTTTGGAAAAGCTCTTGAGTACAGCTCTAAACACAGCAAAAGAAAAAAACTGCTTTTACTATGAACTTGACAAGTTTATGAAGGAGAGGAACAGAGTCTTTTTGCAAAAGCAGGATGAAACTGTCCAGGATGCCTTCCAGCCCATGCACAGGCCCAAACCCAAACTACCTAGAAGAGTCCAACAACCACAGATTGTGGCTTCTAGCTCTCCAGCGTCTAACCAAAAACTTCAGCCGCCTCCCTACATGGCTCTCAAACAGAACTTCTGAGCACACTTTCCGGATTTGGACATCTATAACTTTAAGGCACAGCATTTGGAGCCATTCTGAACTCTATTTACATCTGCATTTTGTTTTAGGAGGACTCTGAAAGTAATTTGTAGCTGTTGGTTTATAGTCTTTCTAATACATTGTATTTGGCCTGCGTAAGGATATTGGTATGGATTTTGATTGACTGTAAAAATAGGATCATCGCCCAGAGGAAGTCCTAATGATCTTAAAGGAGGAGTCAGGGACAACACAAAACAGACCAAAACCTGGTGAAAAATCATGTGTCTTAAATTTAACTTAAGCCAATGACAATACGTAATCATTGCTTCAGACTTTATAAATTCCCTTTCAGCATTATACGAGCAAAACAACAGAAGTTCACCGATTTATTTCCTTCATCCTTCCTTGCACCATGTAGCAAGGGAACTAAAGCTATGGAGAGATGCTTGCAACAGCAAAGTATCAGATTTCTAACCTTCTTTGCAGCAGACCTTTTAAGATTTCCCTACTAAGACCAATAAAAATTGGGTCAGTGATATTAACTAGTGTGAGCCTCCCACATTTATATAAAATCCTAGCTGCGATGTGTAGTAAACCAGGTGGGGTTTTTTTCTGCTCATGTCTCTCAAAAGGTAAAATACTGTCAATATATTTGCTGCCTATCCTAGCGGCTGGTCCTCTGGTGGCAAGCATTCTCTTGCTGTGACTAACAAAATTAATCCAGTTACTGCTGGAGTTAAAACACTAGTCTTGTAAAGTCAGAACAAAAAATGCTAAGGATGAGTGTAACACAGGTGTATTATGGAAATGTGTTACAGTGAGCACTATGTTACAAACTACGGTACACATGGTGACTAGCTACAGAAGTGTAACTTGAGGAAACAGAAAATACTGTGGATAATTGCCAGATGAAAATTAACTGTTCAAGCCATCGGAGAGTTACTAGTAAATGTAATTCTGATTTAAAACCAGAAGGCTTCTAAAATGTGCTCTTAGAGCCTAGTTGCAGGAACATCTCAGCAAACATAAAATTGCACAGGAAGACATTTACCATATTTGGCAAATAATAATGCAAGTCATTATAAGGATAATGAGAAAAAAACCCAAACAAACTAAATAGCTAAAAAAAAAACCAAAACGTGTGCAGGAGGTTGGGGGAGGGAAGGAGTTGTTCTGTTTGGGATTTAAAATGTGAGAAGAATTACTCCCTCCCTTACAGCTTCACTGACAGTGATGGAATTTCCAGCACTTCACTAAGAGGTGGCATCATTTTGGAGAATCTTAGCAGTCTAACTCCATGCTGACCCTCCATGCTTGGAGGGTCAATGCTTGGAAACCCTCAGAAGGGGGGTTCATGGAACCAGGTACCTGCGTTTATCTTCTCAGCTATTCCCTTTGTAGGGAGCATAATCCAGGCTTCAAAACATTTTTTTTCTGCTTCCTGACTCTGGCAGAAGTATTCCTACGGATTTACTACGCAGAAGACAAGAATGGGGCTAAAAGGTATCTTTACACTGTAAGTGAAGGGAAGGATCCTATCTTTTCGTCCCTGGTCTCCAGCCCGTTAGTGTGCCATGCCACTCCCTTCCAGTCCGAGCGCAGGGAGCAGCGCCAGGCCAGAGTCCAGATGCGTGCATACAGGAAAGAGGATTAAGTGGCAGAGAATCCCAAAAAGCATATTGCTTTATAGTGTGAAGGCAGCACGCAGAGGAGCTATTTCATCTCCTCCCCCCCAAGTTAATGATTTTAGGCATTCAAGTCCTTCCCCCATCCTTATGGAGTATAAGCAGTGTCACCAGGATTTATCCTTCTCTGAGACCCTAAATGTGCTGTGCAACACAGCACAAATTACTTTGACAACAGAACAGCAGAAGTTTTAAAAAAGCCCCAAAACACCACCACATACATTTTGTCCGAAGCGTGAAAGATGCAGATGCGCAGCGAAGGAACATTTATTTCTACGCGCGCCTCCACATACACACCCTTGTGTTTGAAAGGCTCAGAAGCCCAAGGCAGAGCCAAAGAGATGATCGTTACAGTCCAGGCTATAAATGCTTGTTCTTAACTATCCTTTGCTACCTGCCAACAGGGAACAATAAAACCGTAACAACTCACACATAAAAGATGACAAGTACTTACTACCAGGCTCGCTCGCTCCCGGGTTAAGGCGCTCTGGGAGGGGAGCCGTAGGTGAGCACCTCTCCCCGCAGAAGCCCGGCTGTCGCTCCCGCAGGGGGCGGGATGGGAGCTGGGTCGAGCCACCCGCAGGGAATCCGCGGCTCCGATGCTCCAAGCCCGGCATGTGCCCGCAGCCCGCGCCGCTGGGCTGGCCCGCTGCAGCGCGGCCACCTCGTCCCGTCCCTCCGGAGCGGCAGGTTTCCCTCCTCCTTCTCCGCCTACTCCACCGCCCCCTCCGGAGGATGCCCCGGTCCCCCCCGCCCCCGGGCTTCCCTCCGCGTCCCGGGGCGCAGCCGGCAGGGATGTGGCCCGTGGTCCGAGCAGCGCCGCCGCAGCCACCGCGCCCCCCGCGCCACCTACGGCTACAGCCGCGCCGAGGCGGTGGGCGCCCTCAGCAACGCCGTCTTCCTCACCGCCCTCTGCTTCACCATCTTCGTGGAGGCCATCCTGCGCCTCGCCCGGCCCGAGCCCATCGACGACGCCCAGCTGGTGCTCATCGTCGGCACCCTCGGCCTCGCCGTCAACCTCGTGGGGCTCCTCGTCTTCCAGGACTGGGGTGCCTGCTGCCGCCGCCGCCGCCCACCCGCCGCCGCCACTGCCCGTGGCCCCCTGCCCGGGGCAGCCGATGAAGCAGGTGCCTTTCGGCTGCATCCTCGCCCGCCGGCCTTCCCCTGCCGTGGCGACCTCTCCCCATCCCTCGTGCCCTTCCCCATCCCTCCCCGTCCCCCCTCTCCCTCCCGGGGGCCCTCAGGACCCACCGAGCTGCTGCACCCCTGGCTGGGCCCTGCCGGTGTCCTGAGCCCACCCGTGGGCCATGGGGGGTTTCGCGCCCGGCGCTGCCTCCGTCACCTTGTACTTTACACCTGGCTGCTGGGCGGCCGCTTGGGCGGGGGGAAGGAGGTGCTGCTCGGAGGGTGCTGCGTGGAAAGTGTTCTGGCTTCTTGTGTGTCTGCTCGTCGTCTTTGAAATAAGTTGGTTTTGAGAAGGTTGATGTTTTTTCTGTTTGTAGAACTTATACACAACACAGCGTTTCTTCTTTGAATGCAGGTGATTCACCAAATGACCAAAAAAGCCCTGAAGAGGGGTCTGAGAAGAAAAAAGAGAAAAAGTCCGAAGCCTTGAACATCAGAGGTAAAGCACGGGAGTATACTGCTAAAATTATATTGACTTCAAACACTCTCTGGTTTCCATTTCAGACTTCCCCCCCCCCCTCCCCCCTCCAAATATCAGTAAGAAAAGGAGCAGAAGCCCAGGACTCTTCTATGTATGTGGACCCAGTTATCTTTAGTAGAAAGGTTTTGTGCTGCACTGATGTAGCAGAGGTAATGACGGAATAGCGTGGTGCCGATTTGGCTCTGAGTGCGCTCACATTTTGGTTTTAATTCTTTAGAAAATCACAGCTGAACTTTTTGGAAAGGAGGCAAAGCCTGCTGCACTAAGTTCAAGTCGCTGGAGGCTTTCTGGGAGGGTAAAGCAGGCAGATATGAGGCACTTCTTGGAGCATCACTGCTGGAGTAGTTGAGCAGTTTTCAACTTCCAAAATGCTTTTGGGCAGAAAACAGAATTTCTTTAACACCCAGGGTTGCTAATGTGTCACTGTCAGCAACAGGAAGGCGCTGAAACTGGTGCTTCTGCACGTTGTTTTTCCAGGTCCTTGAACTGTGAACCTGTCCCTCTGACAGGATCAGCCCTTCTTACATTGTAACGCAGCAGGTCGCCGGGTATTTGCGGAATGAAACAGTATAGTTACTTCTAGGAATAAATTAACCAAGTGTCTCCTTCTTTCTGTATAGGTGTTCATATGCATGCATGTTTACATATGTATTCTGAGCAGAACCCAAAGCAAGTGTCTTTGACTGAGTTTGTCCACAAAGAAAGTGCTGTCACAAGGTTGAAATGGAACGGTAGTTTCAGGCTTCTTAAGGTCACCTGTTAGCATCTGTTATTCCTCCAAAGTCGTGTAAATTGGCATCACATCGATCCAGGTTAAGAGGCTGACATGGCAGTCAGGCACCTGGGTTTGTAGTTGTTGGGGTTTTTTGTGTGGTTTTTTTTCTGTGTGTGTGTGTCAACCTGCCTTTCAAAAGTATTTTCAGAGTTACACAAATGTGGCTGTAAGAAAAGACACTTTGAAAATCAACCCATGTGCTAGAGCCTCAACACTTTCCTGAATGTCTAGTAATCGGTGTCACTGGATATTGTGGCAATATCGTGGTGAGATTATTGGAGCAGGAAGAGCAAACTGTCACTTTCAGGGGTGGGGAGGAGAGAAAAATAAGAAACTGCTGAGTGTATTTTAGAGAAGGCCTTGCCTGAACAACAGTGCTTAGGCACAATGATGCTAGAAACTTTCGAGGATAAGGAGGTTTATGTCAGTTATTTTAAGATACCTGTCATCTCTGATTTTTAAAAGGAGAATTTTTCTTTAAGTGCCACTTTAGCATGTCATCTTTGCAAAATCTATTTTTGTTGTTCTTACAAATATTCCTTGCTTCTGTAGCCAATGCTATGTGTCTCTCAAATTCTGATTCAAAATCTGTTTTTCCTTTGAAGTTAGTTGCATAGCTATACTTCATCATCGCTTGGCAAAAAAATCTGTATGTTATAGAATCGGAGGCTCCCTGAAAAACATGGCTGGATAAAATGGATTGGCAGAGGAGCTGCTTCCTTGGTTTGAAAAGTGGTGGGAACAGGAATCCGTATATTCTGCCTGAGACAGGATTAATTACTAGTGTAAAACTATTCTTTTTACTTCTGGAGCATATGCAGAGTAGTTCAGACTTTCCAACACAAGCTGTTGGAAACTATGTGTTACCTGTGCTATGGTCTTACCATACTGACTTGATTTAATAAAAAATTGTGTTCTGCTCTCTCTTATAACCATAGCTTTTGGGGACTGATAGGGAAATGGGTTCATTTCTGTGTAGGCCCTCATTATGTGGCACCTACCCAAGATGTAGGTATTAATGATGTTAGTAATGTAAAATAAGCATTTTCCAAATTCCTTATTCTCAATTCATAATTTATGAAAATTCTGACACACTTACTTTTTTTCTTAAATCAAGGGAGGACTTTCTGAGACTTTTTCCTGTTCTTTTTAAGCTGTGCTCTCTAGTTAGTTGCCTTGGCAATTGCATCCTGCCTGTCCCTCTTGTTAGTGCAATAGCTGATAGCCCATGCTGAATCAGGATTATTTGTAAATGAAAAGGAAACACTGCAACACTGTTAGGAGGAGTAAAACCCTGTGGGAGTCTGCCAAATGGGGCAGAACACGCCTGACTCCAGCAGAAAGAGCTGGGCTCACTGGAAGCTTGTACTTTCTTATCTGACCCAAGTGATTCGGCAGAACTCCAGTGGTTATTGCCTTCATTTCTCACACTGAAGATCAATGTTAGTGCACGGAGCTGGCAAGAAACAGCAGCACAGACACAGCTCTAGGTCTTATCCAGCGTCCAGCATCACCAAAGAGTCAAAACTCCTCACCCTGGTGCTAATGAGTTTCGGAGGGAGCCTTTTACAGCTTTTTGAGCCCAGAGGAAATGATTGGAGTGAAGCTCTTGAAAGTGCTTGCCATAGGGATGTTGAAAGGAGATGGTCCATTTTATTCTCTTACAGGCGCTGATTAAAAAGTATTTACAAAGAAATTAACTTCATTTGTTTAGAGATGCTATGAATTAGGCATGGAGTGGAATGAAATCTGAGTCCGAACAGTAAGGACTGACAAAACTGGAGTACATTTGAGCAATGACGGGAAGGGGGAAGGTTTTGTAAAGTAGTAAAGAAAAAAAAGGAAGAGACAAAGAGTTCTTTGATTATTGTAATTTTATAGCAAGAAGACTACTTTGGTCATTGTAGTTGAAAGGGCAGCTAAAAACATGTTATTCCAAGAGCCTGTTTTGTGTCTTTATCTTTTGTACAAAAACATATCTACGGATGTAAAAAGTGGTACCCAGCGTTCCTCTTAATTCAGAGTAGTCCAGGCACATATTAAACTGTGCCATCCATGTCACTGACTGTCAAACCAGATTCTGAATTTCTATGGTCTGAGGGCTAGTAGAGTTGATGGGTCAAGGTTAAATTTGACTATAATCAAGCTTGATCCAAAAATTGGAGTTTGAGGGCATTCGGAGCCGTAGGAGTAGATTTCAACAGCATCATAGAAGCTGATGGAGGGGAATAACTGTTACTGGGGGTCGTCTGCGACGCTCTCTGCTTCCAGGGTAGAACGGGTAGATTTAGTCATCAATTTTTAATTGAGAATTGAGATTTAATGTGCCAGGATCTCTTAATAATCTACAGGCATTTAGGCAAACACATTTTACGTTGCCATGGCATTGCAGTTGGACTGCAGTTGCTAGCGTACCCTACATGTTTAATAATGCATCCCACAATAATGCAGCTGTGGTTCAGAGTCAGTATTTCCTTTCTTTTTTTTCCTGAAAGCTGTTATTGAAAACTTTGCTTATGATGTTAGTGCCTGGAATAACCACATTTTTCATGTCAAGTAGAACAGACTTGAAAAATGCAGCATTACTTTCCTCCCCTCTCAAAATAAAAACTCACTAATGGAAATTGTGCTGTTTGTTTCAGGTGTTCTTTTGCACGTTATGGGCGATGCGCTGGGATCTGTGGTCGTGGTAGTTGCTGCTACAATATTCCATGTACTTCCTCTGGGGAATGCTCCGTGTAATTGGCAGTGCTACATTGATCCGAGCCTGACAATAATTATGGTGTTCATCATCTTGTCTTCTGCATTCCCACTTATCAAGGAGACCTCAATTATTTTGTTGCAGATGGTTCCCAAAGGTGTTAATATGCAACTACTGAGTAAGTCAAATTTGTTGTTGACACGCTATTAATTTTAATGATATATTTCAATGCATATGTTATTTCTGGAATGACATGTTTGGCTTATTTACTCATAATAGCTCTAAATTCTCAAGGACTGTGAGAAATAGTCACATGTCCGTGTCCTAGCAACATGACTCAAATCTCTCTGGATTAGTTAAAGCATGCATTTTGAGAATGTGGTACTCCAACAATACATCCAAAATACCAAGTCTTGAGCTGTGAATGCTTTGTTTGGGGTGTTTGTGAAAGAGACAACACCGAATTACAGTATTTCCCAACCCTGCAGCAGCTTCTTCTGAAAGGCTTCCAAAACAGCTTGGAAACTTCCACTGGGGTTGGTTAATTTTGTGGCGTTGGGATGTTGTTCACACTGGTTAGTTGTGGGGTAGCACTGGTTATTTCTGGAGTGCTACCATGCTCAGGGCTAAAGAAACAGCAGTTGTGGAGTCTTTGGCCAGGGAAGTGGTGCTTTAACATTGCTTCTCTGCACAGCAGGTAAACTGCCATTTGGGAGCCCGAGGGATGGGTGAACCCAAAAGGAAGGGTGGCCTGCTCCTGTGGTCACCCGGAGGCTGAACTGAAAGCAGCTGGGAGTAGACCTGTTTTACAAAGTACAGCTCTTTCCAAAAGAGAGTTCAGAGACTGCTGCCTTTGGATGAGGCTCTTAACGAGAAAGCTAGTAATTAGCCAGTACACCAAAGCCTCTAATATCTTTCTTTCATATCTTCCAGCTGACAGACTAGCACGTGTACCAGGGGTTAGCAGCCTGCACGAGGTGCATGTTTGGGAGCTTGCAGGTGGGAAGAATATCGCTACTCTTCACATCAAGTGCCAAACCCCTACTGATTACCAAGATGCCGCTTATAAGATACGGAAGGTTTTCCACGAAGCAGGGATCCATTCTGTGACCATCCAGCCCGAGTACATCGACCGCAAGACCTCCCAGCTACTGTGCAGCTCACCCTGCATCTCGAAAGCCTGTGACTCTCAGCTGTGCTGCAGTCAGCGGGAGCCCCCCCTGGCTAAAAGTAATGGCTACACTGAGAAAAACGATAGCTGCCCTTCTGCACCGCATAAAGACAATGGTTCAAGTAAAAATGATATTGAAATCCCTATCGAGTACCCGCTGGCAGAGGATAGCATTAAAAATGTGAAAAACTGTGATGTGTCCGGTGACAGATTGCAGTTGAGCAGTACACGACTTTAGGCACTTCCCTCTACTCCACGTCACGTTTTCACGGAACAAGCGTATCTCGGCTGGGAAGGGGGGCATTGGTGGCTGTAGCTGAAGCTGGTGCGGCTAAAAGATCTCTGTGCTTTAGCTGTAAACCAAAATACGCCTGAAACCCCCTTGTATCTGAAGTAAGGGTTAATATTTCCACGAAGGATGTTGCATTCGCCTAGCGTCTTTTTCTGACACAGCCTAATCCAGTTCCTTACCGAACGGTGTGTGAATCTCTGTTGGTAGGGTGGGTGGGGTGAGCTGCCCTATGCACTGACGCAAACGCTGGCCTTGCCTGCTGAAGTGAGCTGTTCTCCTGCGAGCCCTGTGGCCAGTTAATGATTGTACCGGGCTGAGTACTGTATATTTATAAAGCACTTCAGTGGAGATGCTTTACTGATCCTTAAAACCCATTTTTGCATAGACAAGTTCGTGTTTAACAGTAGCGCTTGTGCTTCTGACAAGTGGGGTTTGTGAATGAAATTAAGAGTGTCTAAGGGGGAGGGGAAGCACTCGGGAATTCGGACTTGTGTTGTTTTCTTGATCGACTCCTGTATTTAGGGACAGAACAGAAGCTGGTCTTGTTTCTCCGCTAGCAGTACTGGAGTCCTGGCCTAATCACAGATAAGCACGCTGAAGAATGGACTTGTCACAAAAGCAAAGAAATACTAATGTTGTCTTTACTGATTCTAGCAAAATAGAAGTGAGGGCGGTCATCCAATTAACTTTTATCTTGTTGTCATTGTACAACTCAATCATTTTTTTTCTCTTTCTTTTTTTTTTTTTTTTTTTTCCCCCTCCTGACAACGGAAGCTATAATAGCCTCCGTCTTAATTCATCATTGTGTGGGATGGTTGCAGTATCTTAAACACTGAGTGTCTGTCATTATTCACGCTGAATAAATAAGCTAATGTGTTTATTATGAACATTTTAAATCCTGCAGTTCTATGATTAAGGCATAACTTAAGATCGTATTAACTAAGAAAGACCCTTTAAAGTTTTATATGCAGTATTATCACTTTGAGGGAGCTTTACAAACAATTACAGGGAATTTTTCCTGGTTTAGTCTCAATTATTTCTCTAAAGTTCGCCCTTCCCTTTGCCCTGCCTCTCCTCCCCCTGCCCAAAGGTGTATTTGGTGAAGCAGTTCCATGGTCTTTGTGCTGCTTGTTCTTTTTGAAGGCGTGCAAGGGTGCTTTAAGGAAAACCAGTTGACGTGCCCTGTCATCAGTGCTGGATTTAGGTCAGGTGTGTTCCCCAGGTTTCTGGGAGGGGGAGCCCACTACCTAATCCCCACTGAGTGTAATGTTTGGCTTTACTGGCTGCACAGTTCAGATCCAAAAGGTTTCCAATACGTTTGGCTGTCAAAAGCAGACTTTCCATGGTCCGTGTGGCCTGGGCAGGCTGTTTCATTCATTCATTCATGGAGACGCTTTTTATAAAATAGCGATCTCTTTACCTCAGTGACACCTTAACAGAAAGGGCAAGTGGATTTCCTCCCTGGGCTGGGAAAACACCAGTTTGAAAGCAGCCAGCTCCTTATTAATAGGGACAATTACATTAAGTCAATGAACATTAAAACACGCAGCAGGATATTCTGCTGCTTGGGCAATGGTATGTACTGAAGCAGTGATTGCAGTCTAAATAGCACATTTCTAGATTTGTGGTTAACCCTTTTGAACAGATTCTTGGGTGAATGAATATATTTTATAACCTTCCATTGTAGGGTTGTGTTATATAAATTAAGCTATGTGTTAGTATAATTACAAGCTTGATCCCCCAGTCTGTGATTCTGTTGGCAGCGGCAGAAGTGAAAGCAGCAGGATCCTGCTTGGCAGTTATTGCATGAATTAATGTAAATCAGGAAACGTTTTGAGAATTGCTCTCCCTTTTGAAAGCGTGTGGCATAAAGTAAGACAGCCCTTTCTTCTGGGTATTCTTTTTGTCCTTTTTTTCATCTATAATGATGTTTAAATGTCAAGGTTTAAATGTAAATAACGAATGTATTTATAGGGGTTTTGAGAACTGGAATAGAAGGCTCCCAAAATAACAGCAAGATCTATGGGAGAACTTGCTCCCAAGATATCTTCTAAAGCAACCACCCTTTCATAATTATGCATCTGTGTCTTAAATCAGGTAATTTTTAAAATATATACATTTTATTAATGATTGAAGGATGGAATGGCAGTATTGTTTACTCTGAAATTAGAGAAAACTAGTATGTGTAATGTTGGGGCATTTGACAAAATGGACCATCTTTATCCTTCCACTGTTTGTTAAAACTGTGTTTATTTTTTAAGCTTTTAAAAGTGTTGTAACCTGAAAATACAATGAAATAATATTCTTAAATTTTTTTTCTTGTCTGATTGAATGTACTGTATTTGTTGCCTGTGGATAAATATGAAAATACCAGGGATTATAGAAATCTTCAGGTCTAGAAATTAAGCAGATTTTAAATTTGCTTTATTACTTAAACAAGCAAAACCAACAGAGCTATGTTATTGAGGAGATAAACTTTGCTTTTTCTGTGTAGCAACTTTCAGGGTATTCAGCTAAGGTTTCTGACCCGGTATCCTTACCTGCCTTTGAGTCCTGCAACAAAATATTGTTCTCCTCTGTTTTAAGTGTGTCACAACTAGGCTGTACTGGGTGGCCCCTCTCTACTTCTGTAGAAGACCTTGTTCCAACCAGTGTGTATTTTGTAGTGGCTTATTTCCCTTCAGTTCTTGCCATCTCACTTCTAATTCTCTTGAAGCAGGCTTACCTCTTTTTGAAATACAATTTATTTCAGTGTTAGCCCTTATCTGTGGGCACTTGTTCTAAATTCAGTTTTGTAGCCTATTGCACTGTCATAAAATCTCCTTTTGGCTTCTTTAGCTTTTTTTCTCCCTCCAGTTCAGTAATGTAAAATTACTGATGATTGCAGGTTGATTGTGCTGCTTTGTCCTTTTCAGGTACTCCCTTATGATTGCATTGTCATGGCATTTGGGTTCTCTTGCAGTGGTTACCCCTATCTGCCCATCACTGTCTGTAGCAAAGGAAATCTGCTTAAAATGCAGGTGTATTTCAACCGGTAGTCCAGCTTATGTGGCCCTCTGAGCCATGACCCGTTGTATGTGACCCAGTTGTATGGCAATGAAACATTTGCTAGCCTTGCCAGATAGTTGTGGAGTACAAGTGAAATCTGCAATAAATTAATGTGGCATTGAATACAGAAGAAATTTACTGGCCTTCATCAGTCGTGGGTCTTTTCTTAAAATGAATCAATTTTTTTGTCACCTTTTTGCATGTGCCGAATGTGCCAATTTGACAGTTAACTCTTCCTTCTTCTGCAACTCCCTAAATGCATGCCTTGCCTTTGCTCTTTTATGTAAAGAAAAATATCTGATGCTATTTTTAGTATTGCCTTTGTTCTACCAGGTTTTCAGTTCTCTTCCTTTTCCTTGTGATCTTCGCAATACTTACTTTGACTCGTAGTGCAACCATAGTTTTTTTCCTCTTAATGTTTTCCTTATTCTTTGTCTCTTCAAAATAAGCAGTATGGTTTTGCTAGCCCTCTGGCCATGGTGATGTACCTGTAATACAGTTTAGAAATACCTCTTTTATGCACTGGTTTAATTTTTGCACTCTGTTTTATTAAAATTCACCCACTTTCTGGTTTTGCCGCGTGATACGCTTGACCATTGCAAACCACTTTTGACCCTGTTTAGCTCTTCTTATCCCCCCCCCCCCAGTTGTAACCCTTACTGTTCTGAATGCTCTTTTATTCTGAACTTTGAAGGGGATATGCCAGCAACTGAATTTTCCCCAAAGTGAAGTTTACCACCCAAAGTCTATGGATGGCTTGATGTGAGCTACTCCAAGGACTGTTTTATGTCCTCTGGTCTGTGTAGAAGTGTTGTTTGTCTAAATAGTCATCCTGACATGTAAATATATTTATATATACTCAGATTCTTTACAAACACTCCACCTGAACCAACTTTTTAAAGAAGGTTGGTTTGTAAACCTGAGAAGGTATAATGAAATCAGTAGGGTTCACTAGTCATTCATTAACAAACACCTTAGGGGAAGGCTTGGCTCACTCATTGGAAAGCAGGTAAAAGGGATGTTTCTGGAAAGATTTCTATAGGTTCTACTACTTACTCTGCTGTACAGCGGAAGCACTTTCTATGTTAAATACTTTATTTGAACAGCGACACCTTGATATGAGGATGTCACTGTATAAGATTGTTACATTTAAGGAGTTGTGTTGCTTAAGTTTCCTCCAGTTTTTCTGTTCATTATGTGATTTAAATAATGTGCCAAAATCTAATTTCCATGATTGCTGAATCAATGAACTGTTAATCTCACCGTGGTTTTATTAACTCTAAGCGAAAAATTACTTAAAGTTTTATGAACAGTTATATTTTTTTCAAAATGAAGTTTGAATGTCTTATAAATAAAGTGTGTTTTTAAGTAAACCTGTTGTTCTGAGCTTGACGTATGTTAGCAATAGGGAGCTCGTGTCAGTTCAGATAACTTCAAGACCTTTGTGTGAATAAGGTTTGTTCTTAACCCGTGAGCTTGTTAATGCTGCCAATATTGTTATGTATTTGGAAGAAAAGGGGACAGACACTCAGAAGCTTTTTCTCTGCAAGCAGCCGAGCGTTTCCTAAGCTGGAGGTGAATTTAGAGCCCGTAACTCCGGGGTGCTGGGCAAGGATCTTGGCTGCAGCAGGATGGGCTCTTTGCAGAGCATGGGTGCTTTGTTGCTGGTTCTGGGTTCTGCCCGCTCGTCTGGTGTTTAGCATCAACTCAGCAACCCTCCTGCCTTTTCTGTCTTTGGACACGCTCCTCTGTGTGTGTGAGGGTGTTGAGGACGCGTGGAGAAAGTTGACTGTATGTGCAACAGCAGGTTCTGGAGAGCTTTGAGATTCTCACTTTGGGTTTTACGACCTGAACGTGCACGTTAGAAACGAGATGAGGCCTAACACTACAAGTTTAGGTGCTGTTTTTGGATCAGCAGTTGTGGAGGTGCCCTAATATGTTCCTCTCTCCTTAGCAAGAGTATCAGGTCATCTGCCACCTGGGTCCTGCCCCACTGTGTCTGATTCCCCAGTTGTCCATGTCCCTACACATTTTTGATAATAGTCATCAATAAGGAGGCAGTAGTAGTTGTGCCTGGCTTTTTTGTTTAAAATCTGTTGATTTAAATCATAATATGATTTATTGTGTCATATTTGTTGAATATGTCCAAATTGCAGAAACTACATCAATGCTCCATAAAAAAATCAGTTCAGTTTCGGCCAATATGTTGCCTGTGGCCACGTGCTTTGTTGATGTTCATCAGCGTGTAGCTGGTGGACCACTAGTGATTTGGGAGGTAAAAATGAAAAACCTATAAAGCAATTCTTGACAAATAAAATAGTACATATGCCCAGGAGAAAAAAAAATAATCAGAAAATAAGTGTTGAGCATTCAACCTAACTGTTACTGGTTGTATACAAAAATGACCATAGCAACACTGCCCAAGTGATCCTGGAATCGCTTTTCAAAGGCATAAGATCATGTTGAAAAAACACCATCTCATGACAAGAAGAGCAAGGGCTGATAGATCTGGAGCACGCAGTTTTAATCCTGACATTTAATGAACAGTTTCCCTGCTGCACACACTTGCATAAGGCCCTCGAAATTCCAAGATGCAGAGGCCCTTGTTTTGTATCTGGGTCCTTCTGGAGCAGGAGGTATTTTCAGTATTGGGGGGCTGCTACTATTTTGATACTTACCTACTCTCCAAGAAGCCATAGAACCAGGATGACTTTGGGCTGGATGTAGTAGGTTGCATTTTAAAAAACAGCTTCTGAAAAAAAAACCAACCCCAAACAAACAACCACAATCCGTATTCTTTCTTATGCATCCAATATTTATGTTGCCCAAACATTTATGCATTCAAGTTATAGTCTATATTTGCAATCACAGTTTGTTAGGCTTTCAGATGTGTGGTTTTAAATGCAACCCACACCCTTCTGTAAGAATTTTTTAGGAGGCTGCTATGGATTCCCCACAGGTGGGTGCACAATGTCTATCTGCTGTGGTGGAGATCCTGTTCTGATCCAAGGTTGTAGCAAGAAGTGGGGAAATAATAGTGGTCACAGGTGGGTGACAAAGGGTCAGCTAAATTCCCTGGCAAATGTAGACTATAGTTGGGAAGAAGTTAGTGAATCTTCCAGTTAGGGCAAGGTGGAGGTTCAGTAAAACTGGGAGTAGGAGATGTGCAATGAAATGTCAAGGGGCGTTAATGAGCTGTTCAGTGGGGATGGGGAAGCCTCTGTCTCTTCAGGGACACAACCTTTGCCTTCTGATGCAAAGATGGAATTTATCATTGAGTCCTAGCTGTGTTTTACAGCCAGCGAGTGATTTTGCTGTTAGACTCTAGACGGTGAGGCAGAATTGTAATGCCTACTGTCAACTCTCCATAGGAGTCACTGGAGCAGCCCTGTAGGTTTGTGGCTGAGCTTGTCTCTGCTCAAGTGACACTGGCTGAGTGATGGAAGAAGCACGTGTCTTGGTCAACAGACATAGCAGGCATTTGAATAACTGCGAAATGTCGCTGACTGCTTCTATATTAGTAAATTAATTACACCTGGAAATATTCCCAGGCACAGAGACCAGTCGGTATAGAAGAGCTTGCATCTATGCTAGTAAAATACTACCCACTTCCAAAGAGGGTGGCTCCGTGGTGATGGCCAACTGCAATTAGGTCCTTGACTCTGGACTGTGCCCGGGAATGGCTGGGGAGAGCGGCAATTGTCGCAGGCCGTGAAATGCTTGAACAGCTTACTAATACAGACGATCATAGTTCATCCCCAGCTGCTGTTTAATTGATGAGGCCCTTGGTCCCTGAGCTTCTGCGCTGTTTTCCAAGGTAGCAGTACCTCAGTACCTGCAGACAGAAAAGGAGATGAAGCTGGTGGTGGTGTTCTTGGGACCTGAGGTTGAAAGGTTTCTTCTTTTTCCACGCCTGTGCCACGCTGCATCGGTGCATGGGGTGAGCCGGGAGGGGAAGGGCTGCCCGGCTCAGCTGTGCAGTCAGCAGATAACGCTATCGTCGCGGCTGCTTGCATGGCTCTAAAAACAAAAGGCACAAAGCAAGTGGCACGTTCGATATGGTGTTGCACTTTGCTTTACCTCCTTCAAGTCCTAATACGTTTCCTCCCCCCCGCAGGGTTCATCCATGTCTAGTACAGCTCTGTGTCTGGTTAACAGCGTATTGCTGACCACCCTGTGTCGAGGAGATGGAGACAAAACTGTGGCAAAAGGCTTCAGTGTAAGTGTGGGAAAATAAACCCGTGAAGACATTATGCAAGTCATTGAAACGGCACAGTAGGGCCACAGCCTAGGGTACGGAAATTTTTTGTAAGTAAAGGATTGCAAAATTTGAGAGGTAGAAGACAACCCTTTTTTCAACGTACACCTTAAAAATCAGTCATGTAAGAAGCATCTGATGCGGGCGAACTGATCTCCCGAGTTTTAAACCAGGCAGCACAACAGGTGGTGGGAAATCAGCACAACAAATGCCATGTCATCCTGCAGAACAGCACTTGCTTTAATTAGCTATTCCTTTTTTAAATTGCCGTATGAAGTAGGGATGGTGGCCTTTCTGCATACCCCAGTTTCCTTCATCCAAATGGTTCACAGAAACCGCTTTCTTATGGCTATGCATAAGAGCCCAGCAGGGTGCAGGGGCTACCCTGCGACACCCCCCAACCCCCCACTCCCCGGCAGCACAGAGCCTGCAGCTCTTGCGCTGGCTGCTGCACGTTCGCACCCCGATGATTCTGGGATCTTGCCACCTGGGGAACACTGTCCTATTTGTGGACGTCTCTGGCGTGGTGTAATTTCTAAGTGTAAGCAGGTGTTTGGTCAGCACTAAACTGTCTGGGTGTAGCCTGATAAGTCGTGGCAGAGGGAGAGAATCAGGACCCCCAAAATCATTGTGCGCCTTTGCACGGTGCTGAGAGGAGCTGCTGCCCAGCCCTTGCTGAGGAAGAAGAGGGTCCCGCTTGTCCTCCAGGGCCACTCCAGCTCTGGGGGAGAAGACCTGTGGTGGAGCAGACCCGTGCCCATGCTGTGGCAAAGGGGCATCACCCCCGCCAGGACAAACAACTTCAGCTGCTGCTGGGGAAGAACTTGGCGAGGTTTTCGGGGAGGGAAGGGCAGGAGCCTGCGCAGTCCTGTGGTGGCCCCCCACACTCTGTTTTCTGAGCGCCAGCTGTGCTTTCGAGCACAGTTTCTGAGGGCATCCAGAAGCGGGCAGAGGCGTGTACATCTTTCTGCCTCCTACTCCTGGATGCTTTTTACGTGAAGGGAAGAGACTGACTTGGGTTGAGGCTTTTTTTTTTACAAATCCCACTAATTCCCATTGCGATTCCAGCTGTGAGCTTTTTCATTTGTTTGCAGTAACTCTGATTTGCCTCTGTGCTTTAGTATCTGAAATATGAAAACTGCTCTTAACCAACAAGCTCCTGATGCTCACGGTCACGGTAAGTCCGTGTACCCCTGACAGTATCACCGGCTCATCCTCTATGTGAATACACCGGTGCTGTATGTCTGCACTGAGAAGAAAGGAAAAAGAAAGGCGGAGATCCCGAGGTATAGCTCTCCGAAGTGCTATAAAGTTCTATAAACGATGAGGAAGCATAATTCATGGTTGTAAGGCAGGGTGCTGCTCCTCCAAGAGGCAAACCGGTCATTTTGGGTTAGTGGCGGGGCTGATGCGAAGGCTGTCCCCAGAGCCTGCCCTGGGCAGACTGGGAATCACTGTCTGTGCCGTTCCCTCAGCTTTGCCAGCCCAAGAAGGAAGGAATTCGGTCCCCGATGCAGGAACACAGCGGCAAGTTATCTGCTGGTGGAAGCAAGCACAAGTGTGCTGGCTGGAAGAAAGTTCTGGCTATTTTCACTAGCTGAAAATTTGGCCCTGTGCTCCGCTCTCCTGCGTGTGGCAGGGAACTGGGCTGCCGGCACAGCGAGGAGGGGTTACACAGCCACTCAGCTGTGGCTACCTTAAGGGGATGAAAATTTATTTTTCTGGCTGCAATGGGGATCTCCAGGGGCCATGGAGCAGGATGGCAGTGACCCCCCCTCCTGCTGACGGCGGCGCTTGTTCATGTGTCTATATATGTATACACCCATCTATATTATTTCTGGCAGAAGTCAAAGGCTTCTGCTAATTATGCTATATTTGCAGCCCCCCAACTAACACTGGCGTTGTGTTTCCTTCTGAAAGACAAACACTGTCTCTCTTAAGCACTCCGTGTTCTGGCCAAAGAGTAATCACGTGAGGCGGCAGCAGCGGGAGGCCGAGGGGAACAAAGCGGAGCCCGGCTCACAGAGCTCTTTCAAAGCGGTTGTTCACTCGGCCAAGGAGTTCGGCAGCTTGCCTGCGCCTTCCTTGAATCCACCAGCTGTCGTCCAGCCCCATGTCCGCTGCTGCGTGGGTAAGGGTAACCTCCTTTGTATGGGGGACATACACCCCCCCAAAAAAAAAAAATATGTCTGGGCAGATGTGGCCTCAGGACAAGGAGCTGTAAGGAGGTGAGGGATGGAGCACACCTCTCTCATAGGATGGAGGTGGTTTCCGCAGCAAGTGCCAGCAGCAGCGGGTCTGATGAAATGGAGAAATGTCTCATGTATAACACACTCGCACACGTGCGTATATGCATGTACTTATTTTTGCATGCACACACACAGGTGCGTACACACACACATGTGATACTGACTATATATGACCGTATTTTTTATCATTACCATTCAGCAAATGAGAGTTTTTTGCTTTAGTCACAGCGCCATAGAAATGCCACTCGCTGGGTCTCCCCGATATGATAAATCCTTCCAGCTTATCATTTTGAAATTGGACTGATTCAGTGTGTCAGAATCGCATAGTTGCCTTTAAATTGTTGTGTGTCTGCCTGGCAGAAACTGCCAGGGTCTAGTGGCAGGGGTTTGGGTGTATTTGGTGTCTTTTCTGTACCATTAACAAGCGCTGCCGTGTGGATCCCAGCTGTGTGAGGAAGCTTTCTGCCAGGTGCTAGAGTCGTGCGAAGGGCAGAGGCAAAATAAGTGGATTAGACTTGTGAGTCTCACTCTGGTTTTCCCTGCTGTGTGATCTGGGCAGAAAGGAGGACAGAAGCGGCCTTTGAAAGTTAGCTAGACATGCACGGTGAGACAAGAAGGAGGCATGGATGGCCAAATGCAACCAGACCCCTGGGGAAAGTCCTCCTGCTGCTTCTTGCAGTGGGTAGTTGCTACTGCACCATGGTTTTGGTTGGCAACAGCAGCCATCATCTGACCGGCCTTTATCACCCCTCCTCAAGTGTGCGGGGTCCTGCTCCACCCTGGCTCTATCTGGAGACACCAAACTCCGGCACCTCCATTCCCTTCCATTATTTTCCTTCCACGTGCATTTCTCAGATCCTTTCTCCTTTGTCACCCAGGGCCTCCCTAATCTCCTTTCTTCCTTGCCCATCTGTCTGAGGCTGCCAATCTCTCCCTCGCCAGTGTGCTACTGGCCACCTTCTGCTTGCTATCTTTCTGCTTGGAGTCCTCTCTAGTTTTGTCCTGGAAAAAAAAAATCTTAAAGGGAGGTATTCACAGTGGCCAGATCCAGGGCTTGAAAGAGCAGCCAGCTTGAAAATTAATTTGCTCTTTACAGAACTGCTGCTCAGTTTTAGATCTGGACCTGGAGGTTGAAAATACACTGCTGGCCAATTTTCTCTTTTTTTTTCTTGAAAACTATTAAGTGGTGCCTTAAAGGTTAGAAAATTTGAAGATGCGAAAACTCCGCTCAGTTACTGTGTCTAAGTAGAAGTGTTTTTTACTACTACTACTGCTAACAAAAACATGAAAAGGAAAGGCTGTGGTGACTAGTTTCAAGCAATTAAGAGAAGGGGATCAATGCAAAGACAGCCTACAGTATTGCTACTTAAGGAAACAGTTGTGAACCCTCAAAGCTTTTGTGGGAGGCAGGGTAAATTCAGGGTTACGGGAAGAATTTGGCTAGAACCTTTTCCCCAGCCTCCTGCAGGGTCACGCAGTGACTCGAGACAAAGCTCCCTCCGGCCACCGAGTGCTCGCCTTTTGGCAAAGACCACAGATACTCAAGACCATCTTTGAGGTCTTGCCCATCCACAGCACTGGCAAACCACCTTTTTTTCTGAAGGTTTTTGTCTTGTTCAAGACCAGGCTGGCTAGGCTGCAGGCAGACGGGGCTGCCTGCAAGGCTGACCTGAGCTCAGCCCGCTCCCTTCTGCCTTTGCCGCCTGGTCTGCTGCCTCCAACAGCTGCGCTCGGAGCAACCCGGAGCATCCTGCTGATGTGGGCATCAGAAGCATTTTAGAGAGCTTGGGGTGAAAACAAAATCAAGAAGGATGTGCCTGTGTGTGCCTCTTGTTCTTAATTTTTTGTTTGGGGTGGGGAAGGAAGGAGGGTGTTTTGGGTTCAGTTACAATAGAAATTTATACGTGTTCTTTACTCAGCACTATGTGCTTTAGCATAAACCTCCTGACCCCTAGGGAACTGCTGCTGTCATGATAACAAGCAGGCATTATGAGTTAATGCCTGTTATAACATTTCATATGGTAAAAGATTTCCAGGGTTTACGACTTTGAACCTGTTATCCTATACCAGATTAATACAACTGTATTTACAAAAGTGATTACAAGGGCACTTCTCTTGAGATAGGCAACTTTTCTTGTATGAATGATTAAGCAATTCTGACTAATTTGACTGCCGTTACACTTTTTAAGCAAAGAAGTCTAACAGATCTTGACCAAAGATTCCAGGCACTTAGCCTTTTAATCTGGTTAATTAAAAATGGGGTTCTGCTGATTTGGAAGACCGGTGATTCTACCTTCACTGAGACCACGGGTATTGCAGGAGCTGTGGGTCTGAACCTCATGGCCCTCCACTGTGACACTCGCCACCGCTGCTTGTTTTGCTTGGCTGAACCGGTGCCTCTGTCCTCACAATCTTTTTTTTCTTTTTTAATCTGCCCCCCTGCTCCAGGCTTTCAATGATAAGACTATGTTAATAAGGCTGATCTGTGTTTGCCTGGTTGAGCATTGTAAAGAAACCCTCTGAAGTCTTGTTTGACTATATACTGAAGAGTAAATGTTTAAAAATGTTAATCTATATAGAAATGTCCTAAAGTTTATTGCTCTTAATATTACTAATCATTCCTTTACTCCTAATAAAGCACCTGAGAACAAAGGTCAGAGCCCTTTTTCGCCAGATGTACTAGAAACGCAAAATGACTGGCACTTCTGAACCTGAAGAGTTTAAAATGTACAGCAAGTTCTCAAACTTCCTGCTAATTTGGGGATTTTTTTGATGTGGGTTTTGCTTTTGGTGGGGTTTGGTCTAGCTAGGGTGAAAGGGGTGTCAGGAGCTTGGGTAACTTTTGCTTCTTGCTTGCTTTGTCTTGACTTCAGGAGCCGAGTCCAGTTACGAGCTACTACATCAGGATTTATGTGTGTAGATATATTTTAATCAGTGAAGTCATTGATTTCAGTAGCTCAATAAATAGCTTAGGCTTAGTAAAGAGACTAAGTTAATGAGTCCATTCTTCAGCTCTGACAGGAGTGCTCAGGCTGGCTTCCAGACCTGGTATCTATGCCAAGCTTTGTGCTTCACCTGCAGATTCCAGAAGGAAGGGATTTGGTCCCTGGTGCAGGCCTGTGGCGTTCGAGGGATGATACCCTTCTGCAGGTTCTGAGTTGCCAGTATAATTCAATTAATGCTTTTCAAGAAATATTTCATGAAGTCCTATATGAAAGGCAAACACAAGCAGCCGGGAAACAACCTTTACTTTTGTGGAAATCGTGCTGAGCTGGAGTTGTCTGAGAGTATAGGCTCGACGCTATCAGGAATTTTATTATCTGCCTGAACCAGATCCCTTTTTTCTTATCTGCTTAACACATTGCGTAGCCAAAAATCTGCTTTGTGTGCCATACACAGAGTAACTTCAGCATTTATTTCAAACAGTGGAGGTTTCTTAATGAGCTAGTAATCATCTAGCTAGCCTGCCTTTTGAAAGCACACATGCCCCTTCTTTTACACTGCCCAGGGACCTTCGGGGCCTGACCCTGGGGTTTGGGTTGGATGCTCAGGGCTGGGAAACCCAGTGCTGCTGTGGAAGTTTCTAATGGGCCTTGAGCTCTCTAGTCATATAATGGCTGTCAGTAGGCAGCAAAGAGCATCAACAGGGCATGCAACTACACCAAAGGTGGAGAGCTTCTTCAAAGGTGGGATGAAAGAAAAACTTGAAAATGGAGAGTGTGGCAATGCTCTGACAACTTGTTTCTCTGCCTTGATGTCACTTGTTGAAGATGAGCCTGTTGAAACCAGTGGCAGCTTAGTCCCTGTGTGTCAGAGTAACGCTAGGAGGGTATTTTGTGAAGAATTGTAAAGAATAAAAATCTTTGCTGCTCCTCTTTTCAGTACAGCGAGGACTGGTACAGGGGCTCCTGCTGTGTGTGTGTGTGTGGGGGGGGGGGGCAGGGAGTCAGGAGGACTCATCTGGGCAGGCTGCTCTCTGGAGAGCTGAGCTTCTTCACACCATGAGAGGTTTTGGGGGACGGCAAGAAGCAGCAGACTGCTGGCAGCTGGCAGTTCCTGTTAGACTTGCTTTCCTGATCAGAAGCTGCTTCATGGCAAGAGAAACATAAACTTTACGTGGCAAATCCTTGACAGTCTTGTGTGACCCTTAAAAGACGTGACCCTGATGAGCTGCTCTGTACTCGCTGTGTGGGTTCAGTCAGACACCTACATCTCAGAACGAAGTAAGCTAACGATGTAAACCAGACCACACTTTAGTTTGTATTCAATGGAAAAAAATCAGAATGGGTTATAATATCACTATTATTTTAGTGATATCTTTGGTTACACATGCATCTGTCAGGGCCTGATGCAAATAAGCAGGAAAGAACATGACACACAGGATCTGATGTATTTGCCCTTCTGCAGTTGATATAATGGATTCCTCCTCATCCCCAGGTACTCAGGCTTTCCTTCTTACTCATTTTTTTCAAGCAGTAACTGTTGAACACCTGTCTTTTTCTAACATTTTGTTTTGTTTTGTTTTGTTTTGTTTTGTTTTGTTTTGGTTTGGTTTGGTTTGGTTTGGTTTGGTTTGGTTTGTTTTGTTCTTTTAACTTCCCTTTGGTGTAGATTTCCTAGGGGTTTTGTTTGTTTACATAGGAACAAACTGAACTGGCAGTGTCCTCAGGGGGCTGGAGAGACATAGGGCAGTGGGGGGACCTCTGGTTTGAGCAGAGACCCTCCGCGTGTGCCAGCACTTGATTAGGATGAAGGTTTTTTTGATGGTGAATTTCATAGACAGGCAATGAAGATGCTTGTGGGACATACACTCCTGCCAGTGGTATTTCCATCCTTGTTTCTTCTTCCCTTTCTTTCTTTTCTTTCACATCTCCACCATCAGGAGCTAGTCTTCCCCCCCACTGTATGCTTTTATGCCTGTGTGACAGCAAGTCTTGTATCCTCCGCCGTTTCCCCATCCCATTCCCAGTTATCTCCTTTCACTGTCTCTATTCTAAGTTCATCTGGTCACAAACTTCAAGTGTTGGATTCACAACCCTGACAGTTACAGCCTTGCTCAGTGTAAGTACTGTACACCTGTTTTTAGATTTACAAATAAGCTCAAGCAACGTGCTGGGATCGTGGGTGGGAATCCCACAGCTCCAGCCTCCCATGCCGCACAGCAAGACGTGTCGTGCCACAACTCCCAACAAACCTTGTTTTTATAGGGTGGTGCTAAATGTGCTTGTGCCAAACACGAAATGAATCTGTTTCACCGCATGGCCTCCCACTTTCCAGCCAGGCTTTGGTTTGGTGCTTGCCTCCAGACATTTAAAGCAGCCTGCTTAGACTTTGGGTTCATTTCTGGGGAATGGAAGGTGACCCATAGCCCTCCTCCCCATCCCACGCCTATATACGAAATCCCCCAGGGGAAGATGACATGTCAGTAAAATAGAAAAATGAAGTGGGAAATACTAAATGGTGGAAGAACAAGGGCTGAGTCAGCCTTCTTCACATTTAGACTGGGAGATCAGCACAATCTCCAGAGCCGTGATGTAAGGGCCTGGCTCTAAGTGTTGCTTTCTTTGCCTTGACAAAAGTCAGAGATGCAGGCCTGATGAATATTGTACTGGGTTAGATCTTTCACTTGCACTGGCTTTGTATTGGTGCAAATGGAATTAATTCTGGTTTATGCTGGAATAAATCAGGGGAGAGTTTGTGCCATGGTATCCTGACGTCTCAGTAAGAAGTCTAATCTGAAGTGCAGTAGATTTTAAATCCTAGTGAGCTTACTAGGTGCTGGATCACGGACAAAGTTAAAGTTCACGATGACTCGTGCAGTTTTTGTATCAAAAGTGGGTTAGTTCTTGAGTCACTAACAAATAGTAATAATTACTCATAGAAGAAACAGAAATTTGTGGTCAAAGGTGAGATGAATCATGCTGCCAGTGAAGCTCGGTTTTGCTACTGACCTATGTCTTCCTAAGCTTTTTTTGGAAGAAACAGCAGTTCCCTGAAAAGCAGCTGTGAGAATGGCTTCAGGGGAGCCTACGTTTTTATACAACCAACATTTTGCAAACAGAAGCATCTTGCTCTTGTTTAAAACCAGCATTTTTCTCTCCTTATTGCCAGTCCCAAATATACTTGTGATTCTACATCCTTACACATTAACTTTGCACAGAGTGAAGCTTGTAACACCAGGCTGTGGCCCGCCAGGGCTGTTCCTCCAGGAGGACCTGCAGCGTGGAGCAGGTTGTGAGGTGCCATGTTGGCTGCTGTCCCTCTGCCAGGAGGGGCATGGCCTTGTAATATTTCCTCCTTGCTCTTCATTTTCATCACTTTATTAAAGGTAATGCAGGCCAAATTGTCACCTGTCACCTTGCCACCTGCAGCACTTTAGCTACAGGTAAGCCCTCTCTGCAAAGGCAGCACCAGGTCTTTGCCAACGTCAGTTGAATTCACAGTCTGTTGAAGAGCCAGGCCCAGCGAGGTCCTGACAGGGAGTCACACATCGCTGACCCTGGGATCAGGAGCCAGCTATATGGGTTCTTCGATGTGGGAGAGACCTCTTGCCGGACCGCTCCCTCATCCTTTAGTTTGAGCCAGTTATTTGAGGGAGAAGATAAATCTATCTAAAGCACGGGCAGGTTAATACGTGCTAAGACCCTCCCCTCTCGAAATAGCAGCACTTCTGTGCTCTTGGCACACAGAGTCCCAAAGTAATAAACCCAAATGTTTCAGGGTGTTGTTAGACCAAAGCAGGTGGAACAGCGCAGGGGAGGAGACGCGCCGTGCCGGGTGCCTCTGGCTGGCTGCCACAGTTCCTCACGGCCTTCCTCATACAAGTATTCCTCATACAAGGAAACCACAATGAATAAACCAGTGACCTTAAGCGCAGCCTTCAGGTGAAGTAAGCGGCAAGGCTTGAAGCAGTATGTGAAGGAAGCTCTGTGCACAGGACTGATCCTTCTTAACTTCCCTTTCCCCCCAAAATATGATTTAAAAACCTGTGTAGTGAAATTTCTCCCGCAGAAAGAGTATCCTTTGGGAGTTCATTTGTAGTGTTATGAGCAATGCCACGTATTCATCTAGCAAGCAAAAGCATGCAAGGTTACTTAATAAAATACTTAATAAGCCGCTGTGATTATTAGTGGGTAATACTGCAAATGAGTGGCGTTAACATATTTCTTATTGAAAGGAAAGCAATGCTGCAATTATCTCAGATGGATACAACAAATTTCAAGTCTGAAAATCTTAAGAAAGCGATCAGCCAAGGTAATCTTTGTTAAATTAGATCTTTGTCTCAAAGAGATAGCCTGAGGGAACACATTTTGCCTGGGGAGACAGGTTATTTTCAGGCATTTGTCCATTTACCACTGAATGCTGATGTGGTGTGGCGATAAAAGCATTTTCAAGACACATTTCTGCATGGTATCATTGAGGTTTGGGAGATGTAAACCGCCCCAGGAAGGCAATTTTAGATATGCATGCAGCAGACCGATGATCTTTGTTGACAGATGTAGATTTTTTTTTCCTTACAGTTGTTGTTTTCCTTGTTCTGATTTCTGGGAAGGTGGGAGGTTTTTGTTCAGTCTCTGCCTTGGAACACTAACAGTCTTCCTCAGGCGAGCTGCTTAGTAAAGGATTGAGCACGTTTGGTGGGACGTAGTTTGTGATGATGGAGGTGCCACCAACATGCAGGGATGGCTGAATATTAAGAAGGAGCTTCCAGAGGAAGTTAGAGCTCTTCCACAGTAAAAATGGCAAAATGTTCCAAGTATAGGAGTGAGTATTAGAAAGCAGGACAGTGTAGAAAAAAAAAATTTAAAAGTCTGGGAACTATCTGAGAAAAGAGATATAAGAAATATTAGTTAAAGGCTATTCCATTCCCTTTCATCTGAAACCTTTCCTCCAAAACCTTTTTGGAAAACATTTTTTTCTTGAACACTCATCTTCTTTAGGACTGTCTACCTCTGAGCCGGGAGAAAACTTGGCTGTTTCTAAAGGCTCAACACAATTATGGGTTAAAAAATAAACCAGGCCGATCCACCACCCCAAACCCAGTCCCTTTAATTAAAGGTACTTCAAAAACCTTTTCTTACAGTCTGTTGAAATTAACTTTTAATCGTTTCTTCCCCAATGTGCATGATACTGTTCTGTCTTCTCTGTTCTGCAAACTAGAAAATTGTAGATTAGTTGTTATCACTATTGCATACAGCTGACAGTTGGCCCAAAGGTAGCAGCGCCCGTGACGCAGGCACCCACACGCATGTTGATGTTTTAGGCATTTTAAATAAAAGCGAGAGAGGTGGCAACTAAAGAGAAGATCACCCAGCGTGACTAACGCTGAACCCAATGACTCTCGTAATAGGCAAGGATTTTCCATTGCACTTTCGCCTCTACAACGGACATATCTCTTTTCCCTTGGAAATGGTTGCAGTATTGCTGGCCAGACGTAAGACATGGCCTCTGTGTCCTGCAAGGAGTGGGGTGTCCTGGACACAAGTCACGTACATCTCCTGATGGCAGGACGAGCCAACACGGCCGAGTTTTCCAGGGAGGCTGGAAGGTCACTCATTTCGCTCCTCTTTCTGCCAGAGCAGGACACTTCCCCACGTTAAATCTCTCTAGTGTGGCATCGGGGCTGGTTTCAAGTGGAAGTGATTTCCCTTGCAGAAAGCGATCCTTACTTGGCTACATAAATGCCGAGGAAGGGTAGAGAATCACTCTCCATAGCCAGGAGATACGGTGTGGGGATCTGCAGCTAGAAGTCGACGTTGCGGGACTCTCTCAAACCAGGAATGTTACTGTTTACTGAAAAGCAGCGATAAAACAGGGGGAGAATGGGACACTTTCTACCAAATAGCAAAGGTACCATGGCAAAACCTCTGCCTACACAGCAGTTTTCACACTCGGGTGACGCAGATGCTGGAGCCCATTTGTGCGAGTTATCGGGGGCAGTCTGGTGACAGTGAGTTTGCTCCCCCGCTATCAGCCTTTCCTAGGAGCCGTTGCGTTCACCTTATGGTTTGAGTTCACATACGAAGTGGCTAACAGCCCTTAAAGAACTTGCTCTTTGTGTGTCAAGATGAATTGTATAACCTGAACTCTCTTGATCTCTGGATGCTATAAATGCTTGTGTGTCCTTGGCACACATGTTGCTTTTGCAAACAAGGCCCATTCAGTGCTCACCTTGAGCGAAGGCACCAGGCTCTGGGCTATCTGCATCCACAGGCTCTTTTCATCTTCCTAGGACAGAGGTCACCTCTGGGGCACCGGCAGCATCCACTCACCCCATTCCTGCCTCCCGTTTGTGTCATTCCCCAGTGCCCTGGGTGAACTCGGCCTCTCACTGCACAGACAAACGAGAAGTCATTTGCTCAAGGGTCAGTCTCAGCCCTCACAAGTGGTCGCTCCATCCCCTTTTAGAGCTGCTTTCAACCAAAGCTTCTGAGCACAGCTCCTCAAGAATCAGTAACAGTAGCAAAGCCACTAGCAGATTTTTTGGAGGGTCTGGCCTTCAAAGCTCTCCAAGAAAACACACCCTTTTGGGTGAGTTTTTATCTGCCGCTTTTTTTTTTTTTTTTTTTTTTTTAGCTTTTTCATTGATCTCATTTTTGAAAGTATTGTTTTTTTTGTTTTGAGTTGATTCATACTTGGTTAGCAGTTTGGAGTGTGGCATGATGCTCGGATATATTGTGAGCATGGTTCCTAGGCGAAAAAGGCCATTACTTTATGTTAGAAAGAGAACAGATGGAGGGAAGGAAAAAGTCCTTCAATCCACCCTGTGGGTGAATGATGAAACTGGTGCCCAGTGAACTCGTGCTTTGCTGCACCGACCGCACTGCTGGCAGCCGGGGCTCTCAGCACCCTCCTCTACCTGGGACCTCTCCGGGTGGGCTGTGGGCAGGGAAGGGCTGTGCGGGATGTGTAACACTTGTGTGGAAGGACAAGAAGGACCCTCTCGGTGCCAGCAAGGGTACGTAGAGGGGAGAGGATCCCTTAACCTCCAGGATACGTCTGCTTCAGCTTTTCCAGTTGCTTTCATCCCTCACCAGGAGCACTAGGAACCTCCTTTCTCCCAAGCGAGTGCCACCCATGGGTTCATCAGGTGGGTGGCTTAACAGACCCGTGCCACATCAGGAGGCTGGCCCTGTGTTACGCCTGCCAGTGGCACTATGTAGAAGCCCAGCAGCCAGCCCAGCTGCCCCCGCAGAGCTGAGGGGTCCGTGCTCCCAGAGCTGTGACACCAGCGCCTGGTGCTGCCCTGGCCTTGGTGTCTCTGGGTGTCTCTGCCAGAAGCAACCAGTTTGGGAGCTGGAGCTTCTGGGGTGACTGGTGGCCAGCTGGCGTGGCTGTGGGGCAGGCAAGGTTCCCAAGGGCGGTTTAACCTCCAGAAGCTCTGTGTTTCAGTGGGAGGGTCACTGGGGCAGGGAGGTGGATTTTTGTGTTTTACGCTTCTTGAAGGAGATGGAGGATTTTACAAGAGGATGGACCTGTGTGGTGAACTGTCACTCCTCCCTCAATCTCAACTAAATCCCACTTTGTCAGAAAAGTCTTCCAGCTTTACACGTATATATCCCACCTTTTCTCCTGTTTTAATTTTCTCATTCAGCCGTGCTTTGATGCCGGGTTGTACCAACCTTTTACTCAGAGTTTCCTTTTAATTGCAGACGTGGAGTACCGGCACGGGCTGCGGCAGGTGCCGCGCTCCGGTGTTAGCGCGCCCCCTGGTGGGCACCCCAAAAATGACCGGTGCCACTGCCTGGATGAGTGACAAAAATAGCCCAAAATTGGGGGGGGGGGGGGGAGAAAACAAACAACCAAAACAAACAACCAAAACCCCCCCCCCCCCGCCCCCCCCAAGGGGCGGTCACATTTTCATAAACTTTGCCACTGAAAGAAGATTTTAAGGTGCTTGTTATGAGAAGGGATAAACATCAGCAAATGGCTTGTTTGGTGTCTTTTGCAAAACTCTTTAAAGACCTTTTATTTAGATTTTTTTTTATTATTATTGAAATAATGAGATTGTTTTACATATTGTCACAAGTATCATCTTGGGATAGAAAAAGATTTGACTTTTTCTGAAGTACCTTCTGGATATTCAGGAAGAAAAAAAAATATTCTGTTGTGATTTCTTCCTCAAGGAGAAGGCATAAATATTTTATTGAAATGACACTTTTTAATTTTTCAGTCTATTTCAAGAGACTTCAAGAGATTTTTCAAGAGATCCAAACAATTACAGCCAGGAAACAGCCAGGCTTTGTGCTCTAACAAGCATTGCAGGTACCACCTGCTTTGGGCTGGGGACAGCATGTGCCACTCATTACTGTGGTTACTCATAATTAGCACCTCTTGTTAGGGGCAGAGCATAAAGGATCTGGCCTGGTAGCCCCTCTAGCACAAATGTGTGTGTTGAAGCTGCTGTGTGTTCTGCTTATGTGTGAGATGCCCGGGTGTTGCCTGATGGAGGTCTGAGGTGTCGTTTGTCTTTAGCTGCCCTGAAGAACTAATTTATAATTAACGTTTCCTTGTTGCTGCTACTGTGACAGGTCTTTGCGGAACAGCCTGCGGCAGCCTCTGCAGTGAGCTCCTCTCTGTGTGACCCGGTGGTCTGTTGCTCCACCCTTTCCTGGAGGATCAACAGTGTAACCCTGTGTGGCAAGAAGTGCTCCTTTGTGTAAGTATAAACATATATGAAGTTTTGGGGGTGAACCTCCAGGAGAACCGACGCCACCAGTGGGCCATACCTCCTGTGCCAGCCCCTTGCTCAGCTTGCTGTTAGGAGCAGCTGCAGGAAGGAGCGAGGCTGCTGGAATCTGGTTCCTTAGGGCTTTGTGCTGTATCTCCTGCCACCCTCTCCCACGTCTAACCGCTACGCAGAAGCTCTGTGCTGATCACCTGTCCCTGCTGCTTCGCTAGAGGGGACCCGTCCTTGGATCTATAGTGCAGCTTCCACGTATAACCTGCAAACACTTTCATTCTCCAGATGTGGTTTCGTGCTCTGTCGTTGGAGGGTCTCCTCTTTATCTGGTGAGGCTAAATCTGTCTGATGTGGAGGCTAACATAGCGGTGCTCCTCTGCATAAGCTCTAGATGAAGATTAGCGTGTCTTGGGGCAGGAAGAGAGAAGAAAAGAGGTGGAGGGGGGTGAAGAAAGGCAGTGCCTAAGGCTGAGCGACAACGTGGTGTCACCACAGTCTCACATTCCCTGGAATTATAAAGCAGTTTCCGAGGGAGGGCAGTGATGTGGTTTTAACTCACAGTGAAGCTGGTTCTACCTCTGTCAGGTGACGGAGGGTCCCTCCGTTAGGCGTTGCCTACTAAATGCTTCAGAACGGGGCTGTCTGAAGCTTTGTACAACGGTTGTAACTTTCCTGGATGGCACACACTAAGTTACTACCTTGTGGCACTTTAGCTGGGATTTAAATCACAACTGAACTAAAGGAGTTTGTCGTTCATGGATTGCTTGTCTAAAGTATGAAACCACTGAAACGTATGGAATTAGCTCTTCCTGGGTATTCGTTGCAGAATAAAACTGTTTGGGTCGCTTAGTCACGCCAGCCTTGCCTTAGATAACCCTCTCTCTGGAAAACTACTTGTTTTGCAAAGAACTACTAAAACATTCCAATAAGCTTTGGCTTCAACACACCGGTAAGACTCATGAGTGCGGTTCCAGTGAGTGGTGCTGATGGAGTCCCCCACTCCCTTGTCTCTGTAGAGAAGATGCTTTTTCAAAAAAAGTTGGGATTTCTTCTCTCCTAGCCTGTGGATTTTCCCCAGGTGGAATGGAAACAGAGGGTTTTTCATGACTGCTTTGACTGTACTTCATGGGAACCATTTTCCCAGAGAATGTGCTGAATTCAGCTGCTCACAGAAACCCTATAAACGGATGCTCCATGTCCTGGAGAGCAGAACAATGTGAATTTAGGCAGCAGTGATTACGGTTGGGCAGGATCACAGCTGACCTTTTCTCTCCATCCCCAGTCAGGGGCATCTCACAGTGATTCCTCCAAGTAGAACAAGGCTTGCAGGTGGAGCAAGCTGTTGGTTTTGCCGTGTGTGCAGACAGACCCTGTAGTTCTGTATGTGGTTGTTATATTAATAAATGTGCAAACTTAGTAGCCACCTTTTCATCTCCACTAAAAGGAGCTGATCAGGTTCTTACGGAACTGAAGCTGTCTGCAGGTAGCCCTGTTATTTTCCGTAGAAGTGAGCATCATCTGTGGAAATTACTTCTGTATTTGGGACTCGGGTTCAGGGAAACGAAAGCCTAACACCCTGCCCTGGGCAGGTAAAGGGCATATCAGTGAAGCCTACGATGCATTGCCTGCTTATCTTCAGACTTGCAAAATTTTGACTTTTATTCAATTGATTTTTGCAAACATCTGTAGTGGTATTAATTGCCTTACTGCAACCCTAAGTAATCACCACTAATATGTTTAGTAATATAATTACATGTTTTTCACAAAGGAATAGAGTATATGGGCTAACGATGGCCAGTCTCTGTTCTTTCCACATTCGAGTCGTAAATAGTGTACGGGAAGTGAAAACAATTTTTACGTGATCATGTAGCCAGTGTAAAGCAATGGGACCTGAGAGCCGGCGGGTGCCAGGCAAGTGCTGTTACGTGCCTTGTATGCGCTCCCCGGCAGGTGGTTGACTCCAGAAATCCAAAGAATCCATAGACCACCCCAAAATACATCACCCATAGGGTTTCCCTGTTGTTGAGAGTTTTTGTTGTTTGAGGCTTAGGGGTTTTTTTGGGTTTCTGTTTTTAATTATAGTGTATAACCTTGCAGTGAACTAGGAGCGCCGGGCAACCTGCTAATTGGTGATCGCAAACCTCTGTGCCCTGCCTCCTAAGGTCGTGTCAACAATGTAAACATCAAATGCTCCTGAGGCTGTCGGGAAGGGGAGCTGATGTGGGGACTTTGAAGCACTGGTAAAGTTTTGGTTTTAAGTACAAAAATCAGTGTAGTCCCGCATTATTTTCTTTTGAGTCCTGGCAAATACTCTTGTTGACCAAGAGCATTTGTTTGCGAGGCTGAGGATGAAAAGCTGTATTGCGTTTCTGAGCACAGGTGACAATCCTGTATCTGAAGGTTTCACAGCACTGGAACAACTGGGGTGTTGGAAGAACCAGGTTTGAAAATAGCAGGCTTTAGGCAGGGCAGTTCAGAAGAGCATCCGTGTAGGTAGCTGAAAGAACTCCAGGAAACAGGCTCAATTTGGGTTGAGTTTTAGCTAAAGCACAATAAATAGGATTTTTAACAAAGCATTTTTAGACTCGGTTGAAAACAACTATTTCCCTTGAAGGAAATAAAACTGTTGCAAGCTTTTCACTAATTCTAAGCTAAGCTCAGTCTCTCACGTTTTGCTTGTGTGGTGGGAAACGGCATACAATTAACTTTAGAAACCTCACGAGGATTTAATCATCAGTGAATTGAACTACTTAGATCATTAAGCATTCAGCTGTTCTGCCATCTCGGTGTAAAAGTGGGTGCCTGCTTTTCATGTCAGCTAGTGAGAGAATGCTGGAGAGCAGAATACAGAATTAATTGGAAAATTAGCATAGATTGAATTGCACTTGTGGAAGCTGTACGTAATTTGGCTAGGAGGACTGGAAGTGCTTACTGGGGAGAGCAGGCGTGGATTATAAATGCATGGAGGGTGTTCTGGAGTGTGGTATTTCTAGAGCTGGAGAACAGGTGGAATTCACGACAGTGTGTAACGGCATTATTAAAGCTGTGCAACAGTCTGTCCGTGTGTCGTGTCCCCCCGCCGCCCACCTTCCTCTTTTTTTTCTCTCCAGTGGCTTTGTGTTCTGGGGTTGGCGTAAGGCAGAGGGTGACTGGCTGATGGCAAGTGTGTGTCAGCGGACTATTGACTAAGGGTTTGATTCTGGTAGTTTACCTGGGGGCAGAGCTTTTAGCAGGACCTGTGGCAATAGGGCAAGGGGTAATGGCTTTAAACTAAAAGAGGGTAGATTCAGGATAAATATATAAGGAATAATATTTCTTTGTGCTGAGGGTGGTGAAACACTGGAACAGGTTGCCCAGAGGGGCTGTAGATGTCCCATCCCTGGGAACATTCAAGGTCAGGTTGGGTGAGGCTCTGAGCAACCTGACCTAGTTGAATACGTCCCTGCTTGCTGCAGGGGGGGGTGGACTAGATGGCCTTTCAGGGT
>JAVJGJ010000032.1:25612553-25640001 GCA_035590215.1 Microhierax caerulescens | reverse complement strand
CCTTGTGACACAGAAAAAGTCTTTGGTGGCTCTGAATTGCCAGGTCACATTCACTTGCAGCCCTTCTAGGGTTTGAAACTGGCAATCCATCAGTGATGGACAAAAGCAGTAACCTAGTGAGCCACCAAAGCACTCCTGAGAGCCAGTCTGCGGGCATTTCTGAGGCCAAGGTCTGTCTTCCCCCCTCACAAAGCCATTTCCATCTGGTTTTGTTCACTAGGTGGCACAAATGCATAACGGATTGATTTGGGAAGAAGTTTTCTCTGCAGTTTTACAGTTGACATTGTAAATGTGGCCAGAATAATTCTGAATGCGTTTCAAGAACGATTTGGGGCTTCAAATTTCATTTTTGAAGAAAGACCCATACTGATACGTTCACCAGGGATGAGCCAGGGCACTGAGTCTTCGCAATCTGAGCAATGCTTCCTCCAGTGCTTCGATATGAGCAGTTGCATTCATGTCCCTCATGTTCATCAACACCTTTCTTCCCTTCTTGGTCTTCTCCCAGGTTGCAGAACCAGGGCAAGACAAATTTTCACTAAAAGATTTGCATAAAGATTGTAAGGCACACTCTTCTTAATTGAAGAGGCAAAATTATTGGGGAAAACCTTCAGATTTTCTCAGGTTTTATATTCTCATCCACTTGTAAAAAATGTTACATGTAGATAATTAGTTACTGGGACTTTATCTCCCACACCTGCCACATTCAGAAGTAGAATCAATTGGCAAAAAAAGCAAAGATTTACCAGGATGATGCATTTCTTGACCCTTGTTTCTCATGTACTTTTGCCAAGACAAAACTTCAAAATGGAAAATGACCAGCTGAAAAGAAAGAGAATTTTAATTTTCCAGTTTCAGTGAGGAAGCTGGATGTGTCAGGGAACCAAATTTGTTTGTAGAGCTTTTTAAAAAATAAGAAAATCAATACTGAAAAAAAATCCCATCAATTCCAGCCATGGGGGGGAGGGGAAGTGAAGAAAGCCCCTAACTGGGTAGCAGGAACAGTGTAAACTGGACAGCGTTAGAAGGAACACCAGTAGCTGTAACAGGTACAACAGTGTCATTCCTCACCTATGGTTTGGCTGGAGGGAGGGAGTGGGGGCAAAGCCAGAGGCACAACGATGGGAGCTGGCCTGCCTGCCAGCCATGCTGCTGCTCTCGGAGCTGGAAGGATCAGGCTGGAGATGGAACTGGAAGGATCAGGCTGGAGATGGAACTTTAGACTTCGTTCACTGTTTGAGGTTCCTTTTCTGGCTTGGCAATACAGGTTGGCTTTGTATGTGTGCTTTTAGAAAGTGCTAGCATAAATCCCCAAAGATATGTGCCCTCTAATCCTTTCTTGAAGGATCTAATTTACTACTTAATATTTCCACAACTTCACCAAATTGGTGTTTTCCAAATATGACACTTTTTTTTGTTTGACATATATTTACATACATATATATATACACATTTTATTTTCTGGCTTGATAAAATTCTTTTTGTAAAAGGATAATGAGCTTTTGGGTTTCTCTCTCTACCTCTGTTGCTTAACTGAGAATGATAGAGGTGATGTGATTTCAAAGTCAAGGGTGAGTGCAAGACCTGCTGACTCATGAGGTTTGTGCTATGAATGAGGAGGGAGCAGGCAGTGGCAGAAAGCCACCACAACCATTAAAAATGCAAGTGGAATACTGAAGGTAGGGAGGGAGGGCTCAGGCTTTGAAAACGAGTAACTTAAACATTTTCTTTCCAAACATCTGTAAATTGTTAGTCTGATTTATTTTGAATTAAAAAATCTTTTTTAGCAGACTGACGGCTTATTTTAATTTCCAGCCATTTGTATTAGATGCTGCGCCATTGCCTTTGAAGTGGGAGGCAGGTGCTCCTGCTCTTCAGGTATACTTGGGTCCTTTAGCAATGACTACTGGATTTTTTTCTTCCTCTGTGGACAATACCCTTCTACGGTCTGATAAAGTCCTTGAGGCTGCCTGCTGCCCCTCTTGAGGCTCTGATACAGTTTTCAGTCCTGCTGAAAACAGCATTAGCTTGCTTCCGAGGCCAGTCAGATGAGTCAGTGTCTTGATTTAAAATAACGTTGCCAGACACTATAACAAATGTGGGATGCCTGCCTCTGTGTGGAAGTAGCCAACATTACAAAAATTAATTAAAAAAGCAGCACTTTCCCCAGTGTTTCCCCTCTGCTATTGGTATTTTGCTTTTGTTACAATGCTTATTGTTTCTTCACTGAAATTACTTTTTTTTTCTGGAAATCCCGAACTCACCTTGTATAAGTGTTTTCACCTCTAATTTCAAAAAGATTAATGGAAGGAAGGAAATGTGTTGGATTACATCTCCACCATTCACTTTGGTAGCCAATGCTGACTGTAGTTCAAGTAAATGCCTGTGATACTGAGTTTGGTGCCCTGACAACTGAGATAGCTGGGCTTGATTTTTTTTTTTTTTTTCTTTTTTGATCTGTGGCTGAGTAAGAACTTCCAGGTAGTTCAGATCTGTGCTTGATGTGACCTTTCTATCAAATATGTATAACCCTTAAACTTGGTAAAAATTTAGATCTGAATCTAGTTAGACTCATTTCTAGCTGAAATTGTATGCTGCAAAAGAAGAGTTAAACTTATCTATAGATGATCAAGTTCAGCATCAGATGATCCACCTACCTATAAACTTCAAGTAATCTAATGCTGTGGAATTTTCCTTTTTTTCAGGCCAGCACCATAGGCGTTAATATTGTTTTATCCCAACCTATGAAATTCTTCCTTGGCATCCAAAAGCCTTCCAGTTTTGCTTGAAAGCAGTAGCGAGCCCAGCAGAGCTTTGGATTAATGAGTTATTTTGGCAGGTCCCAGAACTTACTCATCTAATAAAAGCCTGACCACCCTACAAGTGAACCCAATACAGGCTGTGGCAATGACACCACAGGGTGTTTCACTTTTTGTGATTACTCTTCTCAGTGGCACAAAGGTCTTTTGGGCCAAGACAGGTTTGACCATGACCAGCAGAGAGTAAATGTATTTCCAATAAATGACTTGATCTCTGAGTTGTTAGGTTTGGATATCATAGTAACAAACATGCATGAATGTGTCTCCATTCTGCAGACTCCCTTAGATGCTTGTCCTTGTAAGCAATATGGGCACTGTGGTTACATGGGCTTCATGAGGGACGGTATGATGAACATCTTGCCGTGTCTGGGGAAGTATTTGGTTAACATGTAAAGTGAGCAAAAATTCCCTCTGTCTCTGCCCATCTCCTTTGAACATTTGACAAAACATGGACTGACAGACTCCTGAGCAATCCTCCAAGGCAATGGGTACCCCAACACTTTCCCAGAAGTTCCCCTGTTCCTCCTTCTGTGACAGGTCCTAAGCTGCAGAGCTAGCAGACTGCTTCCACCTAATACAAATATGACAAGTGCAGGATAAACTCAGTGGAAATCCATGTGAAAAAATTCAGTGACAGAAATGTGCAAACATAGATTGAAAAAGTGTCTGTCTGTCTCTAGATTTGTGATTACTATTTATACAGTGTTTTGGGGGTCCTCAGAATTGAGGGATTTGGGCAAATTACTTGGCATAGAAAGTGTTTAATGACTAGACATAAACACAATGCATCAGAAGCACTATTGGGTCTGAAAAGGTTAGGTCTGGATAACTTTAATCATCCCTTTTATACAGAAGTTGGACTGAATATTTTGCAAGATCAGGTTTTGCCATGTTATTTCTAATATTTCCCTCCCTTCAATCTGTATATTGCAGTAGCTTTTCTTTCTTGTACCATTTCAGATATATTTTTTTTTTAAACCAGGCTTTCTGAAAGCTCAGAGTTTGATTTATGCAAAGTTACGGTTGAAGTGTGATATGGATATGAATCAGGTAATGCAGCTCTATAAGCTACCAAATGTTTTATGATGCTGTATTGAGAAACTGTACTTTTGCAGAGAGTGGTGGATGAAAAGCACCTCAGCAAACCAGAGGGAATCCTAGAGGTTTTGCAGGGAGCATGAGTGACTTTAGCATATCTTAAGCAGCTGGCTCTTCCTTCCTATCAGCCACCCGTTAACCGTTCCAGCAGCAATGGTCTTGCTGGCCTCTGATGCACTGACAAGATTGTATAACTTAAGAGCTTAGGGAAACCCACAGTAGTTGCTGCAATTTGTTCTTCCAGCTTAACTAATGGCTTTTGAAGTTGGAAATCTGTGCCCCGAGTGTGATGGATTTTGTTTGGAAATTGATCCCAGTGGATAATTCATTTAAAAGGGTTCCTAGAGACCAGACACATCCAGGGAAACCTATTTAAAGCAAGGCTCATCTCAACATACAGAGCCAGTACAGAGATGAGAATCCTTACACGATAAAAAGACTCATGTATATTTAGTGTGTGCACAGTCATGCTGAATGATTCTCAAAGCTGCCTCCTTCCTTTTTTTTTTTTTTTCACTTCATACATCATTCTTTGAGCTGTCTTTGTATGCTGTCTTTCCCATGGCACTTGGCCAAGAAAGAGGACACAGGGCTATGCTATAATGAGAATCCAAGAGGAAAAAAGGTCAGTCACTCTCAGCCCACAAAAGAGGACTTATCAATCAGTTGTCAGACTAGGAGGCCAGGGTATCCGATGTTTAAGAAGTCTGAATCAGATCATCATCAACACCTCGCAGCTCTTCTGTAGCAAGTGCGTGGAGGACGTGGGAGGGAACTGAGCTAGCTCTTTCTTCAGGTCTGAGAGAAAGTATCATCGCTGAAAAACATTTTGATAAACTGTCTTGCAGTTCCAGTAAAAACAGTACATGAGTACAACTGTCTGCAGGGTTAGGCATTTTGGATCAGCAAAGGGAAGGGTCGTGTGGGGATGGTGGAGAGTAGGGAATGCAGCTGAAGGGTTTTAGAAGAATTATTCTCAGTCTCCTCTGTGCTCCTAATTGTTCAAATAGCTGCTCTTCTGGTGGAAGATTTTCCATGTATGTGTTCACGATCTTGCCACCAATCACACAAACCAAAAGTTGTCTGGGAATGTACGTACAGAGCAGTAGTTGCAGCCAGCAATTCTCAAAAGGTATTGGCGCACCAAAGCTAGTATGTAGAACTTTAATGCAAGCTGGGTAACTCAAATCGAAGATGCAAACAATAATGTGAATAATTAACTCTGGGGAGGTTCACATCTGTATCTGAAATGTTCCAGCTGCCCTCTCCATGTGTACAAAAGACTGAACCATAGTGCTGGTTCCAAGCAGACATAATCTGGGAAAATTCAAGGCAACATGTAATCTTCCCTACTGGCAGACTTCTCCTGAAAGAGAACAAAGAAAACTGCAGATGTGAACTCCAGGAGCATTATGGACATTCGTGGGTTTAATATGGATGCTATGTGTACAGTTCTTTTTAAAGAAAATAGAGTGCAGAGAGAAATGTTAAACTGAAGTCAGAGGGAGACTTGAAATCCATTTAGGTAGGTACCATGATAACAGATTGCTCTGTTAAGGGCAATTGGCCCTGAATCTATTTATATATATTTATTTATATATGTAGAGCAGAGGTTTGCTGCCTGGAGTCAGGCCTTGCATGACTTCATCCACGATGCCATTTCCTGGGTTCATTAGGGATCATTTTAGTCTTGCAACACCTAATATTAAATTGGGTTTAGGCAGCAAGTACAAAGCTGAGGCTAGCTTAGATTCTGGTCTCGTTTTGTTAAAGTATCTGTTAATGGCCTAAGGAGAAGGGTTTGGGTTAATCCAGAGATGGACTCAAGATGCTGCCAGTCTTGAATCTGGACACACATTTAAAAGCTCCAGCGTGGGGTGGGTGGAGGGTTACTTGGACCATTATAAATATTTCAAGATGATGAATAAACAAAGGATAGATATTTTGATTTCATTCCACTTCTGTTATCGGCTGCCAATTCTTTACAGTCCCCGCCCTAACTCTTCGGGCTAAAGCCAGACTGCAGAACTGTTGTAAACCTCCTCCTGACACTCAGCTATGACAATTATTAGACTGAATCAGTTTGCCACGTCTCCTTTGGCTACAGCTGAAAGTGTTCACGAGTCACTGCTCATCTAGGTAACATCTTTAAAGTACTCCTGAAGTGAACAACAGATTTGATTGCCTCTTGTAGCTGATAGGCATCGTCCTGCACAGGAACATTGGTGATGGAGAGGGAATCTGCTTGAGGACCGTGCTGTGCTGACCTGTGGTGGACTGAGGTGTGCTTCTTACTTATCTCCAGTGCTGCTTTGGGATGAACAACCATGGATGTCTTCTCACAGAAGACCTTGTTTAATGTTTTTTTCTAGCAGTGTCACTGCCTAAGCCACTAGGGAAACCATAGGCAGTGTTTCTTGCTAACTAACCATTCAGGTGCCATCCTGGAGAGGAGATATTCTGAAAAAGTTGTGTTTTTTTTTTAAAAAAAAAAAGTGTGTGGGGGGGAGGAAAAAAGAAAGAAAAATGGAAAGGAAGGAGTGGGAAATACAAGAAGTTTTCATGAGTGTTTTGGGTTTCTGGACTGTACCTTCAAGCATGTCTCTGAGTTGATTTGCAGGCAGAGAGAAGCCTGTGCTCTGAAGCAGCCAGATGTGAACCAGCTGTGAACTGAGAGCGCTGCGGCTGTGTTGGGGAAGTGTTGAACCTGCGGTAGTCTAAACCTGGCTTTCAGCAGGAGTTGCGTTCACTGCTGGGCTAACCATGATGGTATGATTTCGTGTTTGGAGCTGGCAGGCCTGGAGAGCACGAGCAGAGCCACCGTACTGCAGTCCCCAGAACACGATGCAGATATGCCCTTGTGCTGGTAAGAAACGCTGGCAATCTTTCCCCCACTGGCAGTGCTGGATTTACTGCCCAGAGTAATCCATTAATGCAAACGGCCATATCATACTCTTTACATCCATGGGTGTCCAGGACATGCGTGATGACCATCCATGAGTGAGAGGTAGCATTACACTCCAAATTTTGTTCTGCAGAAAGAAAACATACCTTGTATGCAATGTCAAATATTATTTGTGTAACTGAATTGTTATCAGTATAATTAATGAATAATTATTAGTCCGGATCTAAACGATAGAGAAAAGAAAAATAGAGTACACTTCTAGAATATATCTCAACAATGATGCAGTATAAATTGCTATATGCACACCTGCCCTTTTTCTGCTGTTGTGCACGCCCTTGTGCTGCCCTCGGGGTCCTGAAGTCACTGGTTCAGTCTGGAAGCGGAGTTAGTATATCTTCAGTGTCCTAAGTCCTACACATGGAGGGCTATGATGATGGTGGTGAAGGTTTTTTCCTCTTAGTCTGTGGTAGATTTATATCTATATATTGTACATCTACATTTTTAGACTTTTTTTTTCTAGCATGTTTTAATGCTTGACTTTTTTTTTTTTTCATTAGTCTTCACCTTCACATTACACCCAAGTTTGCCATTTGGAGTGTCTTACATCTATTAGACACTTGTTTTTTGTTCACTTTACTCCCCGTAGTACCAGCTTTACACATTTCCCAAGTCTGCAGTTCTTTGTCTGGTGAGATGTTTACGTCCCTAGGAAATATCCCGCTTGCACGAGGAAAGGACAACGCATGACAGCCTCTGCACATTCCAGTTGGGGGGGCAGTGCTTTTGTCTGTTCTTTCATTTCTCTCAGGTGTGTGGCTGTCTTTCATATCCAGCACAGTTCCATTTCTCTGCTCAGTCAGGCACTCAACCATTTTGCCTAATTATATCTGATGTTTTACTCATAGCATGATGCTCTTCTTCAGAGGAAATGAAAACCAGATTGTCTCCTTGGCAGCAAGGAGTAACGAATGTGCTGTGTAGAATAGCTGTTAGATGAAAAAGGGCCACGATCTGCCTCCGTGCCAACCGGTGCTAAAGACACTGACAGAGAGGAGGCTGCTCTTGAAGCTGCCCCCTCGACATATAAAATTGCTCTGATGTAAAGCTAAGGTTACTTTTCTGAGATGGAATTGTGGATATTTGACTAGGCAGAAGGTACTGAGAAATTTCCAGTAGGCTTTTAAAAATTATTTCAGTGACATTTCATTAAACCTGATAATAATAAAATGCTGTGCTTCGGTAAGACTGAAAGACATTTCCTTATCTGGATATATGTTTGTATTTTGGCTTTTTTTTTTTGAGGCAAATTTTATTTATGAATTGGTTATGTTGCAATTAAAAAATAATGAATCTATCTCTGAAAGCAAATATATATATATGAAAGTTACAATATATTAAAGAACCAAAATCAAATGAGATGCTTCACTTTTCGAAGCAGGGTTTTTTATTGGACCTTTTTTTTTTTTTTTTTTTTTTTTTTTTTTTTGTAAATTTTGCCTCACAGGAAAATTGTGGGGTTTGTCTTTTTTAATGCTTGGTACAATTCCGTCTACCCTACTGAACTGAGACTCAAATTTAGCTAGTTTTGTGATTGTAATGGTGTCTATGCTATCTATGTGTCACCATTTCATTTCAGATTCTTCTTATCCATATTACCAAGAAGCATTTTATTGAGTGTGAATTAAAGTAGGTAAATGTTCAAGACTTTTTATAGAGGAGGCACAATCCAACACTTGATTTACTTCCTTTAACATTTGCAGTTACTATTAGATCAGTCACAAAGATGGAAGAACGAGCAGAAAAGCTGTCACAAAAAGTACTTACCTCAGCTTCGTGTAATTCCATCCTGTTCTATTCCATCCTGTAATGACTGTCAGGCTGTCTTCCAGGAATGGTGGCTGAGTGCCTCTGGGGACTTCCAGTGCTTTTTCCTGGGAAGATTCAAACAAGAGGGAACCAGAATTCCTTCACTGGTGCCTAGTGTAGACAATTCTGCTCTATTAATCCTTTGGTGGACTGAATTTGACAACGTTGTGATGTGCGTTAGGCAACCTTTCTTTCTGGCATCTCTGCTGTTCTTCTTCCACTGTTACCGAATTTCAGTGAGAAATGTGAAACTCATGATGGTTGCATGTTCTGCTGGTTATGCTGGTGAAACGGAAAGTTTTAATGTGATTTGACATACAGTTCTGCTCACAGTGCACATTGATACCTTCATAGCATATGTTGGGAGCTGTGTTTCACATTACAAGGAATCTGCAATGATAGTTTGGATTGGGCAAGCCCAAACAGAAGAGCCTGTGGAATTAGGCTCATCACACCAGGAGAGGTGGTGGTGGAGGTCTCTATTCCATCCCATTCCAAATGATTTCTCATTAACTTGATGAAAGGGAGCAGAAAATAATTATTTTTCTTAGTGTGCTAGTAAGTTGCCCAAATATTTTGTTAAACCAAGTTTGAGTCTGAATGTCATCACCGCAACCATGCTGAGTTTCAAGAATATGTAGTTCACGGTTGTTTAGTCTGTGGGGTTTTTTTTGTTGTTGTTGTTTTGCTTCTTTGTGTTAAGCATCTTAACTAATTTTACCTGCTATTCCAGCTTACTACTTGAGACAGAATTGTTCATATCTGTTTCCTAACCACAAATGTCTGCTTTTTTTTTTTTTTGGTATTGATTACTGAACAATTTTATCACTGCATCTGTGCAGATAAACTTTGTTCTGCTTTTTCACAGATCTAACATAACACTATCTTGCACCTTACCTTTCACTCACGCAGACAAATCCTAGCCTTCCATCATTGCATTAGAGCACTGTGAAAATGAAATGCTTGTAAACATTGTCTATCCTTCCCTTACCAGCTAGAAAGCTTCATCAAATATATCTTGTTCCTGTTATCAGTCAGAGAGCTCAGTCTCCAGCTAGATCATGAATTTCAGCTTTGAATTGTCACTACTACTCTTTCTTATTAGAAATATGTCAGAGAAATGCATTTTTGTTTGTATGTGCAAAAAAATGCTGGGTTTTTGGCTGGAAAAGGAAAACAGAAATCAAACCAGAAAACATATTACCCTGCAGATTCTCAAAGTCCTGCACCAGGCTCCTTTTGGTTGGGGCACGCTGCTGCAGTCGCTGGGTTCTCTCTGAGCCAGGCTCCTCGGACCTGTGCTACCTCATCCAGACAAGTGCTGATGGCAGCGCCCTGTGACCGCTCACCTTGCCTCTGAAAGGGGAACACCAAGGTGCATCACGGCAAAGTAAAATCTGGCTTAAACTCCTGGAGGAGGATGGACAGCTATGACTACATGGCCCTTAAAGGGGCTGGGACAGTAACTCGGAATCAGGACATTTTTTATTCCTAATGCTTTTATTGAAAAGTTATCATCTATGGATTATTTTTTTTTCCCCCTGGTTCTGCTTCTGATGTTACCACTTCAGTAACCTAGTAGTTTGCCCTTGCAGACTAAGGGGCTTATATTCCCATCTCTTCATATCTGCTGGGTTTTCTAGGTGAGTTGCCGAGTTATGCAAAGAGACCTGAGACTGGCAATGCTTTTACACCCTGTCCCTCTCCAGCTTTTCTCTTCTCCTTGTCCAGTTTCTGAAAAGCAGGTCCATCACTGCGAAGGCACGCAGTGTCTCTGAGCTCCAGAAGGACACGGCAGTGCAGGGACCTGCTGGGAGAGAGCCAGGTTTGGCTACTACTCCATAATATGGCAAAGGTAAGGAGAGGAGAATAGTCTCTCATAATGCTGGAGATAGTAGCTATGTTGTGGAAAGAAAAGAAACATTGATTAGATCTGGAGATTTTACAGTGTAGAGATTATGTCCTATAAACAATGCTTCGTTGTCCCCCACAAAGTTTGCTCTAACATGAGCTTGGGACAGCTGGTGACACTTTCCAACTTGTAAACAAAGTATATGGAATGGCAAAAAAAAAAAATGAAGATAACACTGAAGTTATCTTAATCTGAAGTTAACTACAAATGAACAAGTTGTATGACATTCCAAACATTTGGTGTGCTTGTAATTGCTAACCTTGTTTTAAAGAGCAGCAGCAGGGACTCATTCTTAATGCCTGCTTCAGTTTTCCTTTTTGTGTGTTATCTTCTGAAGTGATTTTTTTTTTATGCAGTGAATCCATCTCAGAGAACAGCCTTTTAAAAAGTTTTTTTTCAGTGTCCCATACAGCCCCCTGCCTTTCTACCTTCACGTTCAAATCATGTTGACATATTCACACAGCTGAAGCTGGCATTTTGACAGGTGTACACACCATTTTCATCTGCTTCTGGGGCTGACTCCAATGCCTGAGGTTTCTTTTAACTCTCCGAAAAGCCTCTGGCTTTGTGCACGGCTGCATTCCTACACAGTATACCAACCCTGAGGTTCAGGCAATGTTTACTTTGAGAAAGAACTTTTTAATATCAAAAGGAAAACAGTCCTACATTCCATGTAGGTAGATGCTATTTGCCATTAAAAAAATAATAAAGTAATAATGATAGATGAAATTACTAGTTCAGAGGAATAGTCCTAATTAGAGTTGAATCATGGCTGCGGGCTGACAAACAAATAAGCACAACGTGTTTTGCAGAGTCAGGCATGTGATTAAGAATAAGTCGTCTTGCTCTGCCCTTCATGAAAACAGGAGTGACTGGTGGTGAGGATGTATTTCATTTTTATTGGAGACCTACTTAATTTTTTCAGCCTTGGGGAGACTTGCTATAATGGGACAAATTGTTACCTGGTTGAAGTCCAGACCTCTATAATGATGATCTAACTGTTGACTTATCAGCAAAGGCTGTGGACTGGTGTAGAGGAATTGTTAATTAACAGTTCCTCTACAGAGCAGTACATCTGAAAGATAAGTTGTAGATGGCCCTCCAAGGCTGAGCTGATTTCAAGCTGTAAGGGAAGTGACTATTTCGCTCTTGCTACTGCATCTAACTAGGTGCTTGCGCTCATCCTTTGCTTTGGCAAATAGTGATCATGCAGCAAGTTAATGTGGCTAAAAAAGTTCACTTTTTTTTGGTAAAGTTCCCATTCTGCCAGCTCAGCTGATCGGTCTGTGTGATTGCAGGGCCACACTGTTGCTGGAATTTGCATGGGTAAGGCAACAAGAATGTGCATGGGGTAAAGTCAAGGCACCTCACAGACTAGTATAATTTATCTGTGAAAATGCTTCGCTAGATAAACAGTTGCAGACTGGGACTTGCTTTTGCTGAAATGAGCAATAAAACTCCCATGTGGTAGGACTGGGCTCTTGCTGAATAAATCTGATGATGCTACAGAAGAAACATCTTTGCTGTCTGTGAGAAACGCATGTATTGTAGAGGTGAGTGGAACAAGAAACAGACATAATTCTTTTATTGTGCAGTTATGGTTCCCAATGCTGAGGGATTAAATCAATTATGGATAATATATGTTCTGGAAATTGAAGCATGTGGAACACCTTCATGAGCTGGGGAGCAAGGAGCCAGGAGGGAATGGAGGAAAATGTCTTTTAGTATTTGTTGAATTTTGATCTTCAAAAGCATGTCTTATTACCAGGAACAACGATCGCTGGAGGAACGGTGCCATTAAGGATGACTTTAAGTTCAGGGGTTAATGTATTATTTTCCCTAAACTTAGAAACATGCTTTTATTTGTAAAGATTGCTTTCATGGACTGTTAACTGATCATTTTGGGAACCAAGAAGAAATCTTTCCAGAGCCATATGAGGATATGTTAGTTTTATCCAGGGTGAATGTGATACAAGCACTCTTCCCTGCAAGAATGACCCTACTTATTTGTCTCCTGCTCAGCAGTTTGTTTTTACAATAATCCAAATAGATTCAAAGGGAAGGAGGGCTGATCCATTTGTTTTCTTCCGACACAAGATGCATTTCAAGTGTTTTGCACTTTCACAAATGTTGTGCAATCAATCTCATTCAAGGACGTGCAGTCCACAGTATTTAGTCCTGACAACTGTGCCGACGTGAAGAAAGAAGGTGCAGCTTTGTTGTTCTGAATCACTTCTTAAAGACCAGCCAATCCAAACAGATTTTATTTGGGTGTAAGGCTTTTTTTTGGTGTTATTGCCAAGACTGCTTCATGCTCAATTAAAACCAAAACATGCTGAAGCCCTAAACCTTTTAGCAATTCCAGATCTGCTAATGATGTCAGATTGGGCAGTTCCCCACCGAGGAGACATAATTTATTACAGAGGCTGACATCAGTGAGAGATGACGGTCGGCTGTCAAAGCTCTTTACTGGAACACGGGAGAACTAAATTCAGTTTTCACCTTCCCCATGCAACCTTTGTGTGACCTTGATGAAACCACTCCACTCTCGGGCTTGACATCATGGCACTTAGGGAGTTTATGACATACTCATAAGCCGGATGGTACCTTCTGAAGAATGGTTAAAGTGCTGCGCAGGAAGCTTGTCATCGTTGGTAATGTGCTTTTGCAATTTAGAAGGTAGTTTAATTCTGGGTTATATGTTTGGGTAATGTTTCACCAGCTGTAGCGTACTGAAACGTATCAAGTTCCACACAACACAGTAAATGTGCAAGACCACCGGGATCAAGCAGACGCATGCCTCTCTCTCAGAGCCTTCCATTTCTTCTCTAGCACTAGTTTGCCTTCGCTTAAGCAATTTGAGCAGAAAACAGCAGGAATGTGCCTTTGTGCCAAATTGTCATTTTGACTGCTGTTTAAGAAAGGTCTCTGATCATCGTTAATTACATCTTTTCGGGTGCTGCAAATGATAGATTTGTGGAAATGAAGTTGATGACAACAAAAGTTGGGAAGAAGGACAGTCTACCTTTTTCTGAACTCCTTAAGTCACCCTAGAGAGTGTAGCTCCTACCAAATTTCACGATTTTGAGGTACCTGTAGTCTCAGCGCATGCCAGCCCCAACAGGCGTGCTTGTGTTCCATAACTGCTTTTGATAACCAAGTGAATTTTTTCCTTAAAAATAGTAAAGCCTTCTGCCAAATGGCTGTCTGAACAATTAAATTTGAGTTGAAAAATGAAAGGAAAAAATATTGTGTTGGGTCAACCTGAAATTAAAGACTTGTGGCTTTGTTGGTTGGTGAGATCAATTCTCATCCATCACATTTTTGTAACTAATTATTTTTTCCATTCAAAACAAAATGTGTCAAGAAACTTATTGTTTCAGTGAAAATAAATGTAGGTAAGTTTGGTCTCAAAATGTTGTTTCAATATGGAAAATGGATTAATTCAATTTTTGTCTTTTCCAAAATTGTTACTTTTTTGGCTGTTCTCATGACAGTAAGGAAAACTCAGAAATTTCAGGAGACAGCCTCTTGTGAAATTATAGTCTAACTTCCCAAGAAGGAGAGAAAGAGCGGAAACACATGATAACAGCAGGGAAATTGCACTTTCTCAAAATTTGCTGGCATCATACACTGGGTGAATATCTGTATTCATGTTCAGCAATAACTTTTTTACAGAGGTGGTCCCACCAAAACCAGTCAGAACAGTATTTTATATGAGAACATGAGCTGCTGAAGGGTAGGAAGGGAAATATATGAGTTTGCCTTTTGCTTAATGGAAGAGCTCAGATTTAGTTGGAGTGCCCTGCATATTTTTGTGTTGGTGTGGTAGGTCTCCCCCCTCCTCCTGTCCCCAACTGTTACGCAGATTTTTTCCCATTTTGAGAAGCTTCTCCTAGATTTCCAGACTGCTGCCAGCATCTGGCAGAGGCCAACCTACTGCACTTCCTGACTGCAGTATGCGTGAGCTTTGATGGTAGCAGGATGCACAAATGGATTTTTTTTGTGCTTTTTTTGTCCATTTTTACTTTGTGGCTTGTGAGGAACAGCAACAGGTAACCAGCTGCCACGTGTACAGTCCCTTCCTTGCCACTGAATGAGCTGGTCTTCCCACCATTTCAGATCATCTTTTTATTCTCCTGGAAGAGGAAATTATCCAAGTCAGTAGTTGACTGGTCTAAAAATAGCAACCCAAAACGCAAGAATCTCAGAGCCCAACTCCTAATGTCTACTTTATTTAGATTGTAAAGCATCCTGAGTTATTTGAAATAGTGATAAAAGGAAATATTGTCTTCCTATTAGAAGACAGAGAGGTTTTTGTTGTATTTAACAAAGAAGGAAGCTTTTTATATGGATTACTTCTGTCATTGTTTTGATACAATATGTTGAAACTAAGAATTTGTATAAATACTGTCTTTCCAAGACAAGTGCCTGATGGTAGAATAGCCTGCTACCCACTTTTCTTGTGCTAAGTGACATTTATATTGCAGCTTGGAAACAGGCAAAAGAGTGTCTCAGAGCTTCATAGAAGGTTATAGACTCTTTCATACCATACGTTAGATGCTAAACCATGCTGGCATGGATTGTTCTGCAGACTTGCCAAATAATTTTAATGGGCTCTGTTTATCTACATTCATGCCCTAGAAATCCTGGCTAGGCTGGGCAGTGAGAGCCATGCTTGCCAGCAGTCCTGTGGTGCGACTGAAGAGCAAACAATGCATCGTGCTCTGCTTTGAAGGTGCTTACAGCCATGGACAACGTTGCCTAGACGGGCAAGGGATGCTTGCAGAACCACAGCTTGCTGTAACCTCTCTGTATTTCACTGTGTAGGATGATTGTTCTGCACCTTTCCTTAGCCAAAATTTCTGAAGGATCAAGTGGTGCTGCTGTACTGGTGTTATGATCTGGCTCAGAAGAGCATTACCACCATCACCTCTTAGTGAGCTTCGATTTGCAGCAGCATGAGCCTGTAATGCTCATGAGCCTGATTCCTTTTGTATGAAACCACACTGGAAGATGTGCCCGTAAAACCCTGCAGCTGCAAATGAACGCTCAGTACCTGGGATCACACTAGACTTAGCATGAGTAAACTGTGGATGTCAGACCCTCAGCAGCAAGTGGTTTGCCCTGCAGAGCTGTTCCTATTGACTTGCGTTACCTGCTATGACAGCTGTGTGTACAAGTCCCATGGGACTAGAAAAACCTGACTCTGAGTTACCCTTGTGCAGTCTCTGATGGCAAGGAGGGGAAGAGTAGAACTGGAAGACTGTCCTGCAGGTGTCAGTAAAGAAAATGAAGAAAGCCGCAACATGTGCTTGCTTAGCCTTATGCAGAGCAATGTTTGCCACAGGTTCTGCTTCAACTCCAGCAAAATCATATATTTGTGAAAGTTAATGTGGGTCAGAGGATGAGAAAGATAAGTGAACCTAGTGACACATGGTGGGGAAGAAATTGGATGCAAAGTAGGAATGCAGTATTTGGACAAGAAATGTTACTGTACTGAGCCAAAGGAAAAGGCTCAAGATCAATCAGCTAGAAGACGAAAAGCTTTAAAGGCAGAAGAAATGCTAAAGTTAGCATCTGTGGCTTACTATAAATTGGGGTAATCTGAAACAGATATTCTCTGAAGAATACTTCCAATGTTTCCTGGCTCTGCTCCAGCTACTTCAAAGCCCTGTTATCAGTGAATTGTGGTCCCAGTGTTAGGAAAGCTGGGCGATGTTCTAAGGAAATGTCAGCTTCAGATCACAGTTTCCTCTAGTTTCTGTGAAAAAAGGTCAAATTAGCAAAGGCACTGCCCACACGCCGTCTCTGTCACAGCCCTCCATGGCCCACTTTGTTAATCCTTGAGCTAATCCTTAGCATAGGGAACAAAATTGCTTTGAAACAGTAGGCTATTTGATTTAGGAAGCAAAGTTTAAAATAATACCCCAGAAGTACGTGTTGCCAAAAATCGGATAGGCTGTAATGTTCATTAGAGACATGCAGAACAATGAAGGGAAGTTTTTAATTCTGCTCCTCTGCTTTAGGATCCTTCCCATCCTGTGGGATCTCTTAGGACATTGAGTAAACCTGTACCTTTCTGTCTGGGTGCTAATTAGTACCAAGTTTGATCAGGTAATTGGGGTGAATAGAAATATTATTTCTGTTGTGTTCTCTATAGGCAACAACATAGGAAATTTCCCGTTTTATCTAAATATTACCCCTGTTGCTCTTCACTGCCTGTTTCTCTGGGGTCTGAAGGGCAGAGTTAGGAAAGGTTTATTGTTTTATGTAATGTGTCTGTTTCACAAATCCAGGTGTTGCTCACATTAAAATACTGAGATTGCTTGGTCTGCCAGGATTCAATCTTGTTCTTCAGAAATGGCTTTGCTAGCAGGTCACATTTAAGACCTTTTAGAGGTTGATATTGCAGTCAACAAACTGTCTGAGATCATTAAATTGAATCACTTCAGTCTGGCTACTGAAATTTCAGTGGAGTTTGAGCTGATGTTTGTAGTGAAGATGTTTTACAATGTAAAACTTTAGATTTATTCCTGATCACCTTGATCAGCCCAGGCCAGGAATCTGCTGAATCTGTGCATTGACATAGCACAACTCAGCGTATCAGCTAAGGATCCACGGAGGAATCTGTAGTAGTTATTGCTAGCCACTTAAATGAGGTATCCCTTGGTCCTCACTGCAGTGTGCAGTCTCATCTTGGTCAAATCAATCTGTGGATACATTCCCCTTCCCCCTAGACCAAAGCTTTACAGTGTTAGATAGGTAAACACAACGCCGTCCCCAGAGCTGAATCAAACTGCATGGAGCTGGATTTCCATGACTCCACATATTATGAAAGCAGAGAAGAGCAAAGCTAAGCTTTGCTAAAAATCCATATATATCTCTCATGCCCATTAAGTTCTTTTTAATGCTATATCCTGTGGCAGAAGCAGAAGGAAATACATAATCAAAATCCATTCAATATGTTGGTCTAAAACCAACTCCAAAGACACAGGCTTTTAAGACATGTGATGAAAGGAAATCAAAAGATGATGGTGTTTTGGATGTGTTTATTTTTGCTAGCTCTGGGAGTACTAATAACTGACAGACAGAATCATTTGCTTCACTGATCACGGATGTAGCTGTAGTAATAATACAGGTGACCCTTACAAAACCCTCAGTGAAATTCCACCCCCACAAGTAGAATCCTTCCCACCCAACAAAAGTCTAGAGTTTTAATGGTGTCTTCCTCCGCGCCACCGGGTGAGTACAGGCCATCCTGGGGCCAGGATGCACACACACGTGCACTTTGGGTACATCGTTGTATGTAGAACAAATGTTTAACCTCCGTTATGTAGTTCCAATCTGAAAAATTGCTCCCTCTAAAGAGATTAAAATTGTAACGCGATTATTCATCAACAATTCTTCAGAATCACAGGCTAGGTTCAGGTAGAATATGAAAGGCCGCATAGGTCGCAAAACATCAGAAAAGGCATGCAAAGAGATGAGGAGAAAGAGAGTTACGTATTACTCAGCTGGAATCATGAATCATGCTCAAGAGTGTCTCAAACGTTCAGTTCACATGCTGTTTTTCTGGGGGAAAGGATAGATGAAATAAAGCATTACAAGTGAGACATGTTAAACACTTTGTTTACTGCACTAATAAAAAATGCTCAGATGCTCAGCTGAATATGCCATGAAGACCTATATGAAGCCAGGTAGAGTAAAAGTAAGAAAGCTGAAGTAATTGGCAGAGAGACCTTGCGGATTTGGAAATGCCTAGTTAAAGCTGCCTCTTTACACTTTTTTACTGCTAGTGGCAAGTTGGTGCTGGTTCTGGGCTTGTTTCTTACTTCTGGCTCACAGCTCCCACCTCTTGTAGAACTGCACAAACTAATTGCCATGCTGAGCCAGCAATGGTGTTTCAAGCACGATCCAAAGATTCGTCTCTCTGAGATTAGGTTGCTTGTCTTTCAAGTTTTGTTTTGCTTTTATGATCACTTTTGTTATTTTAAGAGGCCAAAAAAAAAAAAGAGATTGTGGCCAACTATGAGTACTCAATGGCTTTCCAAAGGTTAACCTTTGTTCTCTTTGTAAGTCATTTATGAATAGCCAGCTATTCAGTTTGTTCAGTTATTGTGAGTCATTTAATTTCAGATTTGGAAGTTTGTCATGAACTATTTGCTCTGTGTTCAGGTAGTCTGACTAGTGGGGTATGACTAGTCTGCAGTTTTGCTGACTGGAATGCTAATAAATAGGAGGAAAGAATTCAGCATTTTCGGGATGACTGCTTTAACTCTCGCATGTGAAACCTTTTCTGAGCAAACAGCCACAAAAGTATCCAACAGGCTTTCACTTTCAGAAATCAGTCTCATGCACCACTAGTCACTTATTTCTAGATGTAGAAAACTACTAAAATGGTTTATGAATGCTGTAGAAGTGGTTAATTTTAAACCAGTGTTCAAATAGCTCTTTTAGTGAGAGTGAGACATCATCACATTTCACTGGGGGCAGAAGATGTTGCTTTTGGTTAACGTATAGTGGTTGCAGTCTTATGAATATCTGATCCCTAGGGATTTGAGCTTCTTAGAAATAGTACCTCCTCCAAATCCATGCTCTCCTATTCCCAGAAACTCATCCAAAGAGCTAGAGCTTGTGTAATTGAATAAATGACTGTGTCTATGGAACAGCTTCATCTTAGGCCAGGTCTGAAATTTATCATAACAATTCTCCCCTGAGGTACAGCATCAGCAAAGGAAATTCAGGGCTCCACTGATGGAACCAATTTTAAAAAAGAAGGAGACCTACTGTCACAATGAGTGAAGACAGACTAGTCATTAGATTCAAAGTATATGGAGAGGGTAGCCTCATGATTTTTCTGTCTTTATGGTCCTTTTCCATTTAATGCCAACAAAGGTATAACAGACAATAGGCTGTTAAAATAATGTTTGGTATAAAAATAGGAAAATGAATGTTTGATTCTGGAAGAATTCAGATTTCAGGAGTGGCAGAGACATGTAATTTCTTGAGGCTTTGCTGTGGGCTTGCTCCTTCCTAAAGGCGACCCTTTTTGGCCCCATTTAAAGTTTGAAAGGCTCATTTTTCTTTTTAAAAATGCTTCTTCATTTACAATATTAAGGGACTTGCTCTCTTCCTTGTGAGGGAGGAGAACTGAGGGTAGTGCTGCTATGTGATCCAGCCTGTGAAGTAGTCTCTGCAACTGCTGCAATCAGAGTAAAGACAAAAGAAATAATTTTGGGACTATGCACCAGGAGTATTGCCTTAGGCTGACCCAGGAACTGCTGGACATGGGCTGAGAGCAGTTACTGATTCCAGCAGGACTGGTTGTACAGTAACAGTTTAACGACTGTGGTGCTCACTGTTTAGTACTTAACAGTAAGAGACTACATCTTTCCTCGTTGTTGTTACTGCAGGGGAGGCCCTGGGTACAGTTGTGCTGCTGCAGGCAGTTATTAAAGAAAGTTTGAGAAGCAGTGGATATGTTATCTCCTCAAGAAGCAGGGGCATCTCCCCTTGCCTCTCCCATCCTGGGGTCTGACCTTCCTTCCTCAGACCTGTCTTTAATGTCACTTACTGAGAGTTACAAAGTGCAGTGCTGCTGAGAAAGGGCTGGATAATGAAGCCTGCCTCTCGTCAAGGATGGGTCCTGAGAGCCTCCAAAGGACCCCCACTTCCTCCCTAATCTTTCAAAAAAGATTATGTGAAGAGGAGATGGGGACTGTCTGTGCGTGTTCAGGGAGGGGAGAGGAGGAACATTTCCAAGAAAATAGTTAAATGATCCTTTCTGTTAGCCTGATGCATCCTTCCACTAGCTGACTGGTTAGCTGGAAGATCCCTGCACACCCTGAAGACACAATTTCTGACCTAATTCTCACAACCTTTGGGGTATCGCAGACAACTTACTTTCTCTTTTTCATTGTCTTGATATTTAGGGAAATTTGCACAAAGCCAGATGATGCAAAGTTAAAGTTGTGAGGAAAAAAAAGATTAAACCCAAGGAAATTCTGAGTACTGGAGTTATTCCAGCAACTATAACTGTGCAGTCTTTGATCTCCTACATATTTCATGGGTTGCATCACCAACAGAAAATTATCTTTATGTTCAGATTTAAGCAGAGAGAAGTAAATTAAAGAAATACATCATCCTAATTTTACCCTGAAGATGATCAGAGGTTCTGTCAGATACAGCAGGTGGGACCAAATTAACAGAAGATATGAACCTTTAAGTAAGGGAACAGTAACATGAGGAATTCTCATAGCTCCTTTCATTGCTAAAGCAGCAAGGTTCATCTTACATGTATAATTTACTTTGGATATCCCCTGCTTGATGGAAGGCCCATGTTTCATAGTGGACAGAGCATTGGTGGGTAGTCCGTGCGAGGTGGAAGCTGTTACTGCTGGTATTGCTCTGCTTGTGACTTTTTGCAAGCAGCTCCTTGCCATAGGTTCCTCCAGTTCCCTCTTCTAAAATGAGGGAAAATAGCTTTTTATCTCATTCTAAAAGCACTTTGAAACTTAATATCGAGTAAAGGTTTTGCTTATAGGCGTTTTTAATTTAGAAAAAAACCCACACAAGGCAGAAAGCCACTTTGTCCCCCAGACCCTTGTAGTTTTGCCCTCTTTTCTGAGAATGCCAACAACCGAGACCAACTCTGACAATGCTCTTTGAAGTGAGAAGCCTTGTGCCTGTCATATCAGCTGAGAATCCCAAACACACTTAATATGCTTTGGACTCCTGAGTAGCCCAATGAAGCCAAGCACAATGTTGCTGTTATGGTAAGGCCAAGATTTTTGCACACACTTTTTTCTTTAAATAGGACTGGAAAAACTGCACGAAGAGCCTTTTCTTCTTTTGTCTCCTTTTTCAGTTCCAGACCAAGCCAGACTGTCATGGAAATCCAGACGCTTTTTCAAAAGTAATTGTTTGATTCTGTGTATATTTTTGTGTGGGGGTTACAGTACATACAATTAATGTGATTCAGACTCAGGGTCAAAAGTCTGGGTTGACTATGACTGGACTTCTAATTTCCTCCATACTAAGTCACCCATCCTTTCTCTGAGTCATTTTTCAGCAGACAGCTTCAAGTTTAAAATTAGAAAGTAGAAACATATACCAAGCGAGAGAACTGGTGAGAATACTGCAGGCGCAGCTTGTTCAAGTTTTGTGAGCTGTGTAGCAGCAGCTATCTCAAGGGGGTCCCATTCTAATATCTGCAACAGATGTCCCTTAAGATAGTCATAAATAATTTAAGATGTGGAACATCTGCAAACCTATATGGCATGAATGCATCATGAGCTGGTAAACATACCCATTGTTGGTGTCAGACAGTCCCTTTGTGCGAGCATGGTACAGATGTCCTTTATAGAAAGTCTTCCACAGTGCACCTTGGTCGTACAAGGCCCTTGGAGCACGAGCAAGGGCTACCAAGCAACAGCAGTGGCATATGTTATGCACATGGGTCTTGTCAGAGAGCATGGCTCCCTTGCTAGAGGTCTTTGGCACTCACCAGCAGGCAAAGGTTACAAGGAAGACCCTCACTAGATGCATCTGAAAGGGAATCTGAAGACCTGAAGCATACAGAAGTGGTAAAGTCGCTCACACTCCTGACTCTCGTCCTTATAGTGGTACACTGAATTCTTTACAAAGACAGGTCTGGATGTTTATCAAAAATTAGATCATTTTTCACACTAGTGAGCTAGTACCTACTCCTTTTGGTTATTTAAAAATCTAAATAATAAATAATAAAAAGTCAGTTACAATACTGACATTCAAAAAGCAGGGCTGAATTAAGCTGAGATCTCTGTGTATACAAAAAAAAAAGAGCACGCGATCTGTTGTCAATGCCTTTGAGAGGAGTTGAGAGAGTCTATTCTGATTGCATAGATTTCTCCCTTGTGTAATTCCATTTGCACTCCAGTCTAAACTTGTGCTGTCCACACCCTGAGCTCTCTCAATGGCCACCAGCCTCATAAATGTTTTTAAATACTATTTATGTTATAGTAGTGTTCTGAGAGACCAAGTAATAGAAAGGGACAAACAAATTGTATTGTAACGTGGAAAGGAATAAAATGATTGTCTGCTGAAGTTAATATACAATCGCAGTCTGGATCTTTCACCTTTTCCGTTGGCTGGTTCTTGAGTTTCAAGCAAAATCTTTAACTAAAAGTCAAACATGAGTTCAGAAAGATGTCTAGCAATGACAAGTCTTGGGATTCACTTTAACCATCCAACAAATACAGGGCAAGTATTGCCAGAAGAGGGATTCACATGGAACATCACCTCACTAGAAACAAAAAAGGAAACAAACCCACTTGAAATGCCTGTTAAGTACTTAAGCCCTTAGCATTTAAAATTGAAGATGTAGCCTGTCTACTTCTCAATTTCCACCTCTGTAAAAAGGGGTAATTTTAATGCCTATTCATGTAAACTATAATAATCAGTTGTGACTCCCAAAGATGCTCATATGTCATAGTAATAGACACACGAGGAGGTCCCCAAATGTCCCATTGAAGTCAGCTGGTGGTTTGTTGTTTAACTTCATGAGGACAAGATTTCTCCATGGCCAAGAGGCTGACAGAAATGTTCTCTCTAGGCTACATACCACCGTAAAAGTTCCAGCTATTAAGGCAAAGTAGCCAATGTTAGCAAGTGAAAAGGAGAATGGGTAGTGCTTTCTGACAAGGCCGGGTAACAAACAGTTGCAGTTTTCACTTAGAGATAGCTTTCTTTCAGCCACCAGTCAGTCTGATTAATGTCTGCAAATAGATTGCATTTTCCTGAAGAAGGGAGTATAAAAACCAAGGAGGAACTTCCCCAAAATCCCCACTATGTGTAGTTGTTTTCTGTAAGAGTTGGCACTGGGGTTTGCTCCTAGTAAGAATCCAACTGTGGATGGTTTTCTGAAATCTTATATGACTTGTTTAAAATACCAGCATCTGAAATCTAGTTTAGATAACTTGTGTTAGGCCAGAAAGGAGGGAAATGCTGGATTATGCTGAACCAGATCGAAGTGATAAATTGATGCTTTTATAGAGGAATAGAGTTGTACTGAAAAGATCTAGTCTTGGTAATTTTTTTTTCCTACTTGGAATTGCAAACTAAAGGCACTTGTTCCTTTCAGATTTCCTATTTCAGCATAGATGTTTAAACAATCTGTTACTGTTCAGAATGTTTTGTAATGATGCTAACCATCTGCTAATCTACATGATTCCTTGGGAAAAAGTGTGCAGTTAAGAATATATCTATGATATTTGTTTTGAAAACCTGTACAGTTGTATTGTAAAACTTCTGGAAGCATTTGGCAGCATGAATTGCTTGTGAAAGAAGCAGTGCAATACAATTCAATATGGAGGAATGAGATTGTATAACTTCCATACGTAAAAACAGTGGCTAGTTTATTTTTTATAAGAAAGATCAGTGTTTTGTGTTTCACTCAGTGTCACTTACAGTTGCTCTTATGTCAAATAGTTTGTATAGCATATACAATAACAAAGCCAAAATACTTTTATGCCTTTGCATCTGATTTTTTTTTGCTATATTTCTATGATAAATAAGATGGAATACTAAAGCCAAAGAAGAAACATTCAAACCCTAATTTTTCATTAAAGTAATCATGGTTTGGAAGTGCATTAGGTGCTATCCAGAATATCTTTCTGTCTCTTTCTGATAAAGATCAACTATTCATGTTTCATTGAGCAGAAAAAGCTTTTTAAAGGGAAGGAAAGAAAAATATGACAAAGAAATGAAAATACGCTTCTAAAACCCACAGCTTCCAAGGCATCTCAGTGGCAATCTTGGTATAAAAACCTGACTGAGCAGCCTTTCAAGTATGGGTAATTTTTTACTTATGGAAGTGTTTTTATAAAGTGCTTACATTTAAGGTTCTTGCAACAATATTTGCTGACTTTGCTGAAATATTACAGATTAGCTTTCATGACCACGATTTTTATATACAGCATAGTAATAAATATAAATTAAGCTTTAAGGCATTATGATGAAGCAAGAAATTATGCAGTGACAACTTCCCTAACTCATCAATTGAAGACACTTGAGATGAAGACAAAGAACAGTTTCACAGAGAAAAGCAATTTATGCCAAAAAATATCTCTGGTCAAAAGTCTATGAAAAGGGAGAGTTTGTATGATTCAGGACGGAATTGCTAGAATACCCTGACATTAAAATCTTGTCATATTCTGGAAAGTTATGTAGTAGTTCTAATAGCCACAGGAACAACCCCTATTTTGTTCTTTCTCTAGAAAAAAAAGCCTGTGCTTCCCATACAATAATGTCTTCTGACACTGTGTTGAGCCACTCATTTAATAAAAGCTCCCAAGGAAGTTTGCCATTAACTTAATTAACTTCCCTCCTTCCTAAAACACTGCGATATTTTTCGGGGGTCCAGGAGAAGCTTGACTGTTTTGTGAAATCTGATGGTGAGCATCTTTGAAAGGTTTATAGTGAGATTTGTAATGACATTCACTGCTGTGTGTGCTTGCCTCAATGTGCAGGGATTCAAAGCCATGGGGCAGGCACAGCCTGCACCTCTGGGGTGATGCTCAGGTGGACTTTCAGCATTGCAAGACTCCGAAGGGCGTTTGATGTAGATTCAGCCAGCCTTCACTTGCATTAAAGGGCAGGGGCAGCAGCCTTTTATCAACATCAGGAACATCCATCCAGTCTCTTTTTAACTGCATCTACTACCGTATCTGAGGTTTGTGATATTGATGCCTCTTGTATCTTGCAGCACAAAAATTGCAACATATTCAGGACTTAATAATCAGCATTTCACCTGTTATGACTTTTTATTTGCTCTTTATAATGCAACGTTTCATCAAGCTGTTCTGTTTTTAAGAAGTTCAAGCCTTACAGGAACCTCACGCAGATAGCTCTATCTGTTGCTGCTTTTAGCCTTCTAAATGGCACAGAGTTTTTTTGCCTGAGTGTTGCTGGAAAGGCATCACAGAACCTGTTTTGAGCCAGAAGGATGAGTGCAGAGGCAATTTTTTTCAGCATGTATTTTCACACTGAAGTTAAATGTGAATATTGTATGACCCACAATACTGTTTAAATAAGCTTAGGTAAAGTCATCGTTTTACTTACATGATTTGGTTTAGTGGCAGAGGAACTATAAACTGGTTTACACTACAGGTCTAGCTTGTCCTATTTCCTTTTGTTAGCCTCCATTTCACTGGGGGAAGAACATGTGAACTAATATGAAACAAAATTATAGTGAAAACAGGATTTATATTTTTTTTAAAATGTTAGTTGTATGCTAAAAAGCTTTGTCACTATTTGCACATTACGTGCTAATTTAGATTTTGTAATATGTTATGCCATTATCTCATGAAATAGCACTAGTGCAATAGTGCAGTCAGAAGAAGGCACAAGAATCTCTGTCCTGAACGAGTTCATGGGCAAGTTTCCCCCAGTCCTCTCATGTACTGTTGGTGTAGACAGTGGAAGAAGCAAGTTTTAATTGATTCTTTCTGTTTTGTTTTTATTATCCTTAAAGAATTAAGTTGGGCTTGGACATTGTTTCTCCTAGCTCTTTTGTAGTATAAAAAAAGTGTTTAATGAAAACTACAGTTATGAGGCTATCTGAAATGAATAGAAAGGAGACTGATAACCTTTTGGCAAGGGCAGGTAATTTCTAATGACTGTTCTACAGTCAGCTCTGTCAATGTTAACTGTTATCAGTGATCTTTCAAATGCACCATGTACTCAATGTAAATACTATAGGAACCTGAGGCTGCTACACTGAGGCTAATGAGACCCAAGAAAAACATATAAGAAGGTCTTCCTCACAGTATTTGTTCTCATAGCTTTCTAAAGTCTTAGAAAACTAAGCTTAATGTAAATATATAAATATATAAATTATATGCGTGTGTATGTATACACTTGGTAAATATTAATTTAAAATTTAAGAGATAGGCATTTTTTTTTTTCAAAGTGGAAAAAAACGTGAATCCTTTGTGTGAAGGATTTTATGCTGCTGTTTCCAGCAGTACATCTAGAGACATTCTGAAGATAACTTTCATGTGTGATCTTTTGAAAAATGAATGAATAATCTGTGCCATATATTTGTGCAACAAAACAAGAAAAGACAACTTTGTATAATTCTGTGCCAAAACAATGATTGGAGGAGCCAGTCAGTACAGTTTTATGGCTTTTAGGCCATAGTGCTTCTTTCAGTTCATTCTGTTCCAACAACTCAATGCGAGTGATGTCCATGCCCTGGATGGCTTTATGCAATTAAAGCTGCTTCTCAAGGTCTTGGGTCCCTGTGGTGGAATCATGCAGTGCAGACATGTGCATCCTCTGAACTCAAGCCGTATTTGCTGCCAGCTCAGCAGCTTAAGGTCACTTAAGTACTTTCTAAGGGGAAGAAATTACTCCAAAGAATTATCTGCTGGCCTGGCTCCTTCAGACAGGAAAATTGCTAACTTTCTCAACACAGTGCTTTTGTATGCATTGTTTTATCTCGTGTTTACAAGTTGCTTCCAGCCGGGTGCAAGCTGCAACTTATATCTGTGTTCTGCCAGCAAATCTCAAGATGGCAAGGCTCTGTGTCTGAGTGTCTCACCTCACCTATATGAGCAGCTGGTGAGCAACAAAACTGTGAAGTGATGGGTGCTTCTCACAAAGCAAGACAGCATGCAAAAACACTGGTCTTCCCGCTTAGCATTGAGTTATACATACTGAGTATGTATAGTTCTGGCTTCCTATATAACATCAAAGAGCATGAGCTAAGATGATGAGAGTGTCCAGAGGGGGGCTGTGAAGATGATGAGGGGACTGGAGCATCTCCCTGATGAGGAAAGGCTGAGAGCGCTGGGCCTGTTTAGC
>JAVJGJ010000032.1:25569744-25612285 GCA_035590215.1 Microhierax caerulescens | reverse complement strand
CCTGCTCGAGGGGAACCTGCTTCAGCAGGGCTTGGACTAGGTGATCTCCAGAGGCCCCTTCCAACCCTGACCACTCTGGGATCCTGTGAAGATTGGATAGGATTAAATAAAAGAGCTGAAGGAGGATGTGTTGGTAAAATTGATATAGTTACCTTCTTTTAGAGAAGTAATCACACTTCACTATAATTTGATTAAATCTTGGCCTTAAGCGACTTCAGCCCTAAATGACATAACCCATCCAAAAGTTTAACATACTTTTCACAGTTTGTAATTTTTTTTCTCCTGAGCGTTCCTATCTAGACAGCCATAAAAAAAGGTAAACTCTAGTAACCAGTAGTTCCTAAATAACTAATTTCACCATGTGAAAATTCAGAACAGTGTTAGTGAAGAACAGTTGCATAGCCTTAGATCTTACTAACACAATGAAACCCAAAATGACCCACTGTCTAGTTGACCGACTACTTAACTGCATGCTACTCAAGTTCTGTGTCTAGCAGACTTGGTGATAGAGAAGCGGATTTTCACTGGATCATCAAAAAGCATTTTTGACCTAGGGTCAAATTTTAACTCTCTTCCACTTCCTGCTGAGATGCTGAGCTGTTCAAAACCAAAAAAGGTTGCCAACATAAAAAAAGCAATTTTATACTCACACATTTCTGTCAACATTCTCAGAAATGGCTTAACTCTTTGTGGTCAAACAGCATAAACTGTTTTAAGAAAAGCCAGGTGGAGAAAATTGAATCCTAAAAAGATGTGAAAACTGAGTAACGGGAAAAAAACACTCAACCCTTGGAAATGGAAATGCTCAGATATGTGATTTCTGTTTTATCCCAGATAGACTGTCTAAAACCTTACTTTTATCTATTGTTCCAGGTAACAACAATAATGGTGTCTGCTCTGTCCAGGGTGGGAGAGAGCTGTGACCATGCAGAGTATGGGTGAGGCTGGCAGACTTCAGGTTGAGGGAACAAAGATTAGTAGTCAGAGCTCAGTATCATCCGGCAATGGTTAACCCAAACACCAGCCCTGAGCAAGGGTTTGGCTGTGGCTTCACATCCAAATTGCTGCAAGGAGGAGTGAGATCTGAGTGCTGGTCTGCTGAAAGACTCTGTTTTGGTTCTGTCCTGTGGCAGGATGACTATTTTTCTAGCCTGTGATGTTTTGGTCTTTCTATTTAAGGTGAAAACCCTCAGAAACTGTATGTTTTCTTTAATGTCTCCTAGTGTCTTCAGTCTGAGAGGATGCAGCTATTATTTATATACACCAGCCCTTTGTTCTTGTTTAGGCTGCTGTAGCTTGTCTGAAATTACTCATTGGGTTCACGTCCCTGAAACTGGAGTAAGCTTTGTGGCATAGTATCCACACTACAATACATCCCCAGCTGGAGTTCACTCCGGCGTAGTTTCCGAAAACTTGAGACTTCCTGAGAGAAAGAGGTCATGATAGGAAAGATGCAGTAATCTTGATGACCCAGACTCCAAGACAGGCATCTCAAAGTACTGAAGTCTACTTCTCCCCTGAGATCCGCACGGAAATGACTCGATAAAATGTGAATGATTCTCATCTTGCACAATGTGAACTGATTTGAGCAAAGCAAAGTATTGTTACACAACTCCCTTACAGCATGTAGCAAGTGCTTTAAGAACCTGCTCTTTGGATGCCAGGCAGGCACTGGTGGTAGGGTGTATTACCAGAAACATATGATAGACTTCCTGGTGGGGCTCTGCAAGGCTGGGCATGTGCCCTGTACCGTGCACGATTTAAAATCAAAATGCACTTGCTGATGATGCTAGTTGCAGGTGCTGCAGGGAATGGCTCAGTGGGGTGGTAAAGGGTGGTGAGGCAGAGCAGGCAGTCTGGTTCATCTGGGATGCTGGTTGCTTGGAGCCTGTTTGAAGAAAACTCCTGACAGCAGCTGGGTGCATTTGGGATTGCTGGTTGTTATTGCAGGAGGGGGAACTGCCTTTCAGACAGCGGGACTCCAAAAAATGCAAGGGGTCACAGTGGCATGAAGCAACTCGACCAGCATTTGCACAGCTGATGGGAGGAATGGAGAGGCAGGGGTGATGGTATCTCTCTTTGGATGCTTGCTGGGCCAATGCTAGGCAGTTTACATTTGTTTTCATAAAGGGTAGTGGAGCTGGGAAAAAGGGACACAAACTTTATGCTAAGGCCTGGCAAAAATGCTTTAGAGTGGGAAATTAAAAATACTTGATTTCTCTGGAATAACAACAAGACTTCTCTGTTGTAAATGAGTTAGGGGTCATAACTACCTCAGTCAGGAGGAAAGAACAAGATTTCTTTAACCTACAAGACAGAAGCTTTACAGAAACTACTCACTTGGTGTTAAATACTCCAGAAAAATTCACCTTTTAGAACTACAGTTCCAGCTTTATGGTAGTGATTAATCTCTGGTGTTTGGTGCTAAATGGAGCCGTAATTTCTCCATATCTTTATGCTTTCTGGAGCATCATTATCGAATGGGTCTGTTTCTACTTCAGTTTTACAGAGACTGCAAGAGCTCTGTCACTTCCAAAATTTTTATTAATGATTTAGGAAGAAGTGCCAATGTCTAGATAAAGATCTGTGTTGACACAAAGGTTGTTGGAGTGACTGTTCCTGGGGCAGTAAGACTGAAGCCTAAATGCAAGCTTTTTTTCAAGTAACATTAATTGAACTGACTACAGGACTGAGCAAAATTCCCTGCCTTGTTTTATACAGGATGCAGACTGAATGACCTAACGGGACTGATTGGCCTTAAAATAGAATTAGTCATATTGCTTGTGTGAGTAAAGTAAGCAGCAGCAGACACACCCATGGGTATCTGCATAATTTATTTTAAAATCACTTTAGGCAGCCAAAGAATATGAGATTGAGGAGCATTTAAGTTTTAAATTTAAGGGGATGGGTTTCCTTAGATTGTCAGTGGGATTGTCTCCACGTGCCTCCAGAGGCACTGCAGAGCACCTAGGTGAGCTGGCTAGAAATACAGTATTCATCATCATCTCCAGAGGTTACTTGAAGCCAAGGAACACCCTTACACAGCATATTGTATTTTAAACTACCAAACTAATAGTATTTTAACGTTTATAGTGGTTTTGGCAGCAGTATACAACTTTCTCATTGAGAGTGTAATAAGCGATAGCAATCTCTGATTTTATTTTCTCTTGATATTTTGAGTGACCATTGTAAGAATGGCAAACTTCACACCTGACGTTTAATTTTGGCATGATTTTAAGGGATGGGGTGCTGTTATAGTCAGCAATAATATGGTGCAAAATAGAATACTGCCAAGTCTTGGCAGTTACAAAATATTAAATGTTCACGTCCCATGAAATTACAGATTTGAACCAAATGCAGAGCACAGAAATCCTGGGGTTTTTTCAATGGAAAGATAGAGTGTACATCTGAAACAGTATCTAATTGACATTCTGTGTGTTGGGATGTCAGCATTAGCATAAAACCTCTCCCCAGTAGGGCAAATCCACAGAGAAAAGGGCAACATGAACATGCAACAGAAAAGCAAACTAGGAGAAATGCAGAAATATCAGATGGTAACTCTTCTTCCTAATTAGTTTCTGGCAGTCTTTCATTCTGTTACAAAAGAGATATGTAAAGTATCATCTTGTGCTCTAGAATATAAGGTTTTTGTACCTTTTCTTGCATAACAAGAGTTAGTGGTAATGACTCATGAAGTTATTCAGCCTTCATAAAAGACCAATTTTTCTTTGACTTCATGACCTCCCTTACAAGCAAATTCCACAAGGTGATTCCAGCATATGTCCATAAAGTAGTTGTGTCAGAATTTATTGCCTTGTAATTCAGCAATAATCTTATTCTTCTAGTGAGTAAAAAATAAAGATGAGGAAGATGGACCATTCTTGCTTTCTTTTATTCTATAGACCTTATTTAATACCTAAGAGCTATGTCTTTTTTCTGTAGCTCTAATCTCATGGATAACAGAATGGTTCTAGTTCAACTTGGTTTGCTACCTTAAAACTTTTGCTCCGAATATGAATTTTGTTCCAAAATGTGAATCAACATCCTTCCACGCAATCTATTTTTGTCTTTTGATCTTTCTTTTATACCTTCATGAAAGAAGTGTGATTTTCCAGATCCTTTCAGGGAGCAGCAATACATACGGTGTTATAAGCAATAGGTCTGTAGCATATAAACTGCCTGGCTTTGAGCTAGAGCATGAGTTAGTGGTGAGGGCACTCACTTGAAAGGCAGGAGACATGACTGTCTCCAGCTCTTCCACTGACTTGTTGTCTAACAGCTGCCAAGTCGGTCCATCTCTGCCTCTTTGTTTCTCCTCCCTCTGTTTCGTATTTTTGGTTAGATTTCAAATTATTTTCAGATGGAGGATTCTCTCTCCCTATGTTTGTGGAACGTCTAGCACAACAGAGCTTCAATGCTGACTGCAGTCTCTAGGCTCACCTTAACATAAATAAGAGGGACAGAGTTTCATTCTTTCCAAGGTACTGGGTTTTTGCTGTCTGCAGACCAAACATGGAATGCAAAATCACAGCCTTTGGTTGCTAATGACCCACCTCTTCCTTGGTGTCTTCACCTAGTTGCTACCATGATGTCTTTTTTCTGTGAATTGGTGTTTTGATTATGTCAGTTTTCCAGATCCTACTGAAAAGATTTCAGTAAGCTGGACAGGCATTTAAGGCAAAGGTATGCTATGAGTATATGTACAGCATAGGGCATGTTGAGCCTGTGCCATGGAGTATGGTATTGAGATCTGTATGGCAAAGTCCAGAGCCATATTGGGACAGTAAAGTAATAACCTCTACAATTTGTAAGTCAGCACCAGCTCTGCAGTCTTTGCAGGTCATGATATACATGCACTTTTACTGTCCCTGGAGTAACGTGGCTACTCCACGGATGCTAAAATCCCTGTACTTTCATGATGGAGAGCTTATATCATTTACTTTGTTTTGCCTAGACCTCCTACTCTGTAGCAATTTTTCTGCCAGCTGGCTGCCTTTCAAGTTCTGCTGTGTCTGTCTAGTTTGCAAAACTTTTTGAGATTTTGTTCTCTGTCCTCCACTAATCCAGTAGAAAATCTCTGGGTTTTTTGTTAATTATCTGTTGCACCGATACAAATGAAATTTCTTTTTTTTTCTCTCAACTGGAGACCCACTTGAGCCTCCTGCTGTATTAGGAATGAGTTTGTGTGAGAAAAGAATGGATTTTATATACTTATTTACTGGTATAAATGCAGTCATTAGGTTGTAATGTAAAACCATCAGTTTTAGGTCTTTCTGGTCTACTCTGCAAGGTGCAATGCTGCTTGGAGTTGCCACAGAAGTTGATATTGCTGCCCTATGGTCCCTTCTCTGCTGCCATTCTGAGCCCCGGAGCTTCACTGCCTTCTGTCTTGCTTGCACTGTGGGGCTGACTTTGAGACAACTTTCTTTATGGTCTTTCACCTGACAAAGGGTTTGGGGCGTTTATCTTTTGTAGGTGAATTATATTTACTATAAATCTCCTGTTTCTCAGGACCAATGTCCTTCTGCAGAGACCAACCAAATAAACAGACTTTGTCTAAAAAGACAAAGCCCCAGAGGGTCCTGGAGGAAAGAGATCCTGTGACACAACCCAGTAACAAAACCAAGGGAACAGTCATCCTTTGCCTTTCTTTAGTTTATTTATCCTTTATTTAGTTACCAGAGTTTAACAAGGGAGTGATTTTGGCTGGAATATGAAAGCAACTGAGCTCCGCTATACTAATTGTGCTGGCTTTGAGGTTGGTGGAAGATTTGGTCCACCCTGAGTAGCAGTCTTCCCCAATTTGTACTGTCCTGCTTACTCCACAGGAACAAACTGGAGAGCTGTGCACTGTTTATCCTGAGCTCTTTGAAATGTGAATCACTCCAGGACAGCCTCTCCCAGGCTAGACTAGGAAAGCTTATTATCACTGATTTACAAGCCTTTAGAGATCAAAATGGGCCAAACCAACATTTCCTCCCTTCTCCTTTAAAACCACAACAGAGTGTCTGTCTGCTTTTGAAAGTAAAAATTCTTTCCATAGTGGTTTTATTCTTTTGCACTTCTACTGACAAATAATTTACTAATTTCTCCCAACTGTTTCAAACCAGCTTGCAATTAATGAATGTTTTTTTTTTTTTGTTTTTTTTTTTTTGTTTAAATCATTAATTTCTTTGTTGTTTGGGCAGCAGCATCCACACTGAATTCAGTTGAGCTCTGGCAGTAACAGACCTAGTTCTTGGCTGTTCTGTAATGTGTACATGCTGAAGACAAAAGGAACAAGCTTCATGTCCACAGGGAGATGAGCCCAGCCACCACCAACCACTAAAACTCCATAACATGGGCCACTTCAATAGCCTTGCAGTGGTGTCATATTCCCTCTGTTTTTAGAACATCATTTTCTTCTTATCAGGTTAGGTGTTCACCTGTGGAAAGTAATCTGCTGTTTCATAGCTTAGTTTATTAATAGAAAGACTGGGAAAGTGCACATAAGCAGGTTACTGGGCTGATAGAATTGCTAGGTCATAGTACTTGTAAAATAGATTATGTCTCTCAGCTGCTAATGGAAATACATTTTGCTAATGGTACTGGAATCTCACACAAGGATTTCTAGGGACATGGAGTGTCATATTTGTCAGCACTGGCCAACGGCACAGTGAATGTAGGGGCTTAGTACGGAGCTCTCTGCTGCTTGGTTCTTGTGGTGCAAGTCCCTACACCTGTGTGCCTGTGCCCTGCATGCAACAGCAGCTCTTACTTGTTGTGAAACTCCTTGGTTTAAAAATCCAGCACTATTAAAACATAAACATTACTAATGACACAATCCCACTCTAAAGGAGAGTTAATCAGCCAAACTCTGACTCTTTAAACATTAGGAGGTCACACTAAAGAATTTCTATAAAAGCGTAGAAAACAGTGTAAAAGAAGACAAAATGAGGGAGCTTTTTTGGTAGAGAGGGTGTTTTTCTCTGTTTTGGTGGCAACCCACATATATATTCTTACTCTGCTGTTTAACTTACTGGAGTTGTCAAGCAACTGCCACATGAGATATTATACTTTCTGAGACAACAATGGCACCCCTTTGCTATATAAAAGAGTCAGGTTGGGGTTCATGTTACCATTACTGTGTCTGTGTTGGGGCAGAAAATAATTTCACACAGTTAGAGCTTCTCCTGTGAGACAGTTCAGGGAACAGCCTTTGTTATTAGTTGAGCTAAACTACGCACCCACTCTCAGTAGTGTATGGAAGGGCTGCAGATGGTATAAAACAAGATGTGGATCTCTAATAGATCTGCAAGTACAAACAAGACCTCAGGGCTGTCAGAAACTCTGACTGTCTGCTCTAAAGGAAAGGCACCATTCTTTGTTGCCTTGTGCAATGCAACCGTAAAGACAGGTATGTAAGTATGCGTGTATCCTAAGGGGAAGGTGGTAGAAGAAGCATATGGCAGCTGTCAGTTGTATTGCTTGGTACTCTGTTAATGATGAGAAGAAGAACCTGCATATAACAGGAGACCGTATCGATATCAAAAGGCTAGGATTTGGGCTTCAGGCTGTGGAAAGTGGTTGAGCTTAAGAATTTAGTTTAAAATGTAACCTGTATCAGAATGGCACCCCTGTGTTTCAGTTATGAACCTGTGTATACCGTACACTGTGCTAAGCCACATATCCACAATGTATGTATGAACAGACTACCTTCTGGCTTGTCCGGTTTTTCTGCAGAATCAAAGAGTTCATTCTGGCACCCTCAGCCATTTTTCCCCACTCCTAACCACATCAAGAGCATTCTTAGCATTTTTCCTAGGAGGTTACAATAATTTCAATCATAACTTGAATAAAAAATGTTGGCATTTGTCAACACATTTATAAAATCTTCACCTGGAATTTCTTTTTTCTTGCTAATGAAAAACACCTGCCTGCAGAAAAGCATTAATTGACATAAAAGTGCTAGCAACACAGCATGCAAACAGCAGATTTGATCTTGAGAACTATGCCCATGCCCTGGCTTTACTGCTTCGGTTTTTGTGCACTAAATAGCAAACCACAGTTGGCTAAATCTGAGGTTGCCCCTTTTCAGACAGGGTGTGAGAGAGGCTGCCAACATCTTCCCTTCTTCCTCTGTGGGAATAAGGGAGAAGGAGCAGTGAATGAGAATGGAAAATAATGAGCTGGAAGGGAAAGGAGAAGATGAAAATGTGTGGAAGTTGCCCCAATGCGAAGTGGGAGATAATGGCATTCATTTGTTAGAGTGCCACTGAACACCTGCTAAGAACAGGGAGCTTCTGCAAAATTTGTTCTGTATTCCAAGAAATACAAACATATTGAATCAGGCACTAATAATAGTGATGTCAGTGTGTATAATTTTATTACACTATTCTATCATCCTAAGAGCAACTGCTGAAAGTTGTCGCAGTTTGCTTTTGGAAAGAAAACCACCTTTGGAGAGACATTTGCACATTTCCAGTGCCAAATGCCAAAGACACATTGCCTCTCTTCATGTAAATGCACAGATCACACCTCAAAGAAGTCTGAATTAAGCCCTTTTTCTAATTTCTAATTGCTAATTCATCAGCTGCAACACCTTCATTTCTGAAGAAGCAGAATGGGAATCCCTGGGGTGTGGGCTTGTTATTGCAGCAATGTTAACAGGAGATGTTAATACAGAGGTGGAGAGATGTTTTCTTAACTGAGAACAGCTGCACCAGAAAGGTTTCATTAACTTTTTTCAACCACACAAACATTTCAGGTTGAGACTGCTAAAGTCAATGAAGAGATTTAGGCCTATCATCAAAGCCAGCAGCTGGAAACCCTCAGATACAGTCAGTTTCTAATGCATTGGTGAGATAGCATAAGGCAGGAGGGAACTCAGGGGGAGTTATCTGCTGTTATTTAAACTAAAAACACAGGAAAAATCCAGGCAGCAGAATGTGATTTGGGACAATAGCTACTTCCTGAGCTATGTGCTGTCTGGAGCCCCTGCCCGTGGTGACCTGACCTGCTCTTCCTGAACTGGTAAGTGTCTGAGAAAGGCTGAAGAAGTGAAGTCATATTTCAAAAGGTTTTGTGGTTGCAAGCACAAGTTCGTGTGCCCATCTAATCCCACCCAGAGGAACTGCACTTCAGAGGTAACCTCTGGATAGTGGAAAAGTTTCATATTGTCCAGCACTCATGTTTGCACTGGGAAATATGAAAGGGGATCTGAATACAGCTGTTAGGGAAGTTTGCAATACCAGTGGACCATGAGCTTTGCAGTGCAGAAAATGCCCAGCCCAGTCCTGTTCCCTCACCTTCCTTCCTGCATGGCCCCCTTCCCAAGAAGAGAAAACCCACAATGTCAATCAGTCCACCTGTAGTTGGCAACATGGAACCCAAATACCTGCATGCCAGGCACAGCTGGCTGTTTGCTACTATTGACCCAGTGTAGTGCAAGCTGCATACTGGATTGTTTGATCAAGGTGGTTTAGGAGAAGGGAGTGTTGGAGAATAATTTGCAGTGAAATTAAGAAGCTGTATTTTCCCTGGCTGCTTACATTTCCCTCCTCTCTGTAAAATGCTTACTTATTAACAGTACTTGCTTTGGGCATGTGCATGTTGCTTGAACCTGGGGAATTTATTTTGTTAAAGGAAGGCATGTGTGCCTGCCAGTCAGATTTTTCTCTGCTAGTGTAAAATCATATGCATAGTACCATCTCCTCTAGATAAAGAAGGGTCTTTGGAAGTGAAGCATGATTAAAAGTAACAGGAATATATTCCTGCACAGATAAACAAGTTGTACAAAGTGACATCTGAGGGAACTGGAGAAAGGCCACAGAACAGTGAAAGTATGCAAAGGAAATGGGTCCTTCAGTGTAGCTTTGGAGGTGGCAATGTAGATGAAAGAGTAGCTGGGTGTAGTAAAAGGCAGAAAATGAGTGAAATGGGTTGCGACTAACAGTGCAGTAAAGATATGGATGAAAAAAGGCCATATTGCATGTCTTCCCAAGGAAAGAAAATTACAATAATGAAAAAAGAAAGAGTAGTACATGGAAAAGTGTAAAGTAAAAGCTATAATGACATGGCATGAAAAGGATACTATGAGGAGGTGGTTGGACTAAACATTTTGAGGTCCTTTCTGACCTGGATGGTTCTGTGGAATCAAGCAAGCCTATAAGCAATTAGTATGTTATTGGATTCTCTGTGGTTTGGTAACATGTGGAAGCTTCATGGCTTCGAACACCATTGTTGCAGGGTTCAACATATGTAGATATGCTTATGCTTTGTGCAGAACATATATTAATATAATTTTTACCTCTTGTTTTATACTTCTGCTTTGTCTCTCTTAGTTTGAAGTACATTAATATTCTTGGCTGTTTGTCATATTGTAATCAAATAAACAGAGAATGACAAAAATAGTAGAGTGTTCCTTTAAACAGTAAGCAAAGTAACCAACTTTCCCTCGAGTAAGAAACTTGGCTGACAGTTTTCCAAAGTGTTGGGGATAAAAATAGTCCCAGTTAGTGAAAAAATTTTCAAAGTTCAGCAAAGTGTCACCTAAATGGAGTAGCCAGATATTTAAGTGTGCATCTATCTGGCAATTTCATTTAGCTATTTAAACAAGAAAACCTTCTTCTGAAAGCCTATCTTCTTGTGGCTCCTGAGTATTGGCTTATCTGAAAAAAAAGTCCTTTGATAAATAATGTGCGATCAGATCTGGGCAGTAGAAAAAGAACCCATAAACCCCCCAACAAACCAACCTTGTTGTGGTTCTATTTCTTCTGTAGCAGAAAAAGGTACAGTAAACTCTTCATTCCCTCAGTGTTATTGAGAGAGTACTGGACAAAGTGATTGGAATTGATTTTGTGGCATCACACTTGCACATGCTTTTCTGGCACATGCAGATGTGGCATGTGGACCTTTTGCCTGTGGAAAACCCAGGCTCCTGATACCCCTTTTCAGTCTCCTCTCTATAGTTTGCATGGAAGTTTGCATGATTCCTCACAGCTAATCGTCAGCTGTGTATTTGTGGATTCTGGAGTGGCAAAAGCCCTCTCCCCAAGTACTTTAGCTCATGGTTGAACGGCATTGTAATTTTATGTCTGCTTTTCTAGTCTAGTTTTGAGTGGTGTCTATAACTGTTCTTTCCTAGAAACAAAAATCACTGAACTCCTATGGGGAAAGGCACAGACTTCTTGAAATACATTTGGGAATTTTGAGATGCTTAAGACTTCAGCATTCCCAAAGATTCACAGCTATTTTTGTGGTTTCCAGCATACTTCCAAAGCAATGGGAATTGGATCATCTAGAATGTGATCAGCCAAAAAATCTAGAGTGTGGTGGAAAGGTCCCTAAAATATCTGGTGTTGAGAGTAGTTGTTTGGCTTTTCTGGCATCACTTAAAAAAGATGGTTCTTATTATAATATTCTCCTGCTTTTCACATGGACTGTACCAACTCACCTAATTTTGAATCCCAAGATACTCTGATTTCTTTAGATCCCCTATTGCAGTATTAAAGCATATGTTAATTTAAAATTTGTGCAGCTTGTGTTAAAGTAATCTTCTAGATTCCATGTGTGTGAAAGAAGAGCTTCAAAATGTGGTGCAGGTATTCCTGGGAGACTCAGAAACCAACAGCCAAAGGCAAAGAATCACATGCCTTTGTATGTGGTCACATATTTTCTAAGTTAAATGCACATGAAGTTGCCCTCTTTCTCTTCCCTCTTGCTCACTCTCTCCAGACCACTTCACATTCAGCTGATGTATCTGTTTGTTTATTCATTTCTTCAGCACACATCACTCACAAGCATGCTGAAGAGGTTCCTGTTAGAGAAGTGAGAACTCCCAAACATGTTATTGCTGTTGCTTATCACCTGAAAAGGACAACCAGAAATTGTTCTGTGGTCATTTGAACGTTATGCAATCGGGGCTGAATGCATCTTTGTTCCAATTACCAAAAGCACTAAAATACTACTTTCTGAGAGCTGAAGAACAAAATACTGCCCTTGGAAACACACATCTGTCTAAACCTTGAAGCCTTTCTCATTGCATCCAATTCTGGAGGAATATTTTTAGCTGTTGAATTTAGCCCTTCAGAATGTCTTGTGGTTTCTTCCAGGATGGAGCTCAATAAATTACTCTCTTCACAAACAACCAAAGTGTGGTTCGGTGGTTCGGGTCTCCTGCAGGGTTCAGAAGTTCAGAGCACAAAAGCCCATCTCAGAGTCCATCTTCCCATAAACAACCAGCAATGGTTTCCACGGATGGGGTCTAGGCCACCAATGCTTGCACGGGTCCATGCCAGTCCTGCTCTCTGCAGCAGCTTTAGAGCAGAGGAGCTGATGTTTATGTCCCTTGTGTCTCTGACACCTCTGTTTGGACTTGGGCAAAAACCGGTCCCAAGAGGAGCAGGCGTGCTTGCGCACAGCCGCCTGCCCCGCCATGCACACACACACCAGGGGCACCCAAGCTTGTGAAGGTTTTTCTCTGCTGCCTTAATTAAATCAATATTTTTTATTACGTGGGTCTGCTTTCTTTCTTTCAGCACCTCTGTTTTTAGGTTATAATTCCTTTATATCTTCATTGTTTTTGAGTAATTGGACAAAGTGTTTCCCAGCTTAAGTTTTTAACAAATGGCAGGAATCCCAGCAGCCATGTCACAGGGCCAGGGTTTTGGTATTTCCAGAGCCACAGATTTGTCCAGGATATTTATCTCATATTTAGCTTGGTTACTAGAAGCAGATTTTTAAGAGTGGTTTTTTTTTTTTTTTTTTTTTTTTTTTACTTTTTGTAAGAGTAGATTTACTTCTGCGATTAGTACCTCAGCAGCTAAGGGTTTGACTCTTTAGCTAGGGGCTTAGGCCCGGGGTCCTGGGCCCAGCTCTGGCAGCTGAACTTTGCCTACAGCTGGTGGGTCTGGCCCTGAGGGGGCCAAAATCCCAAATCCCTGCTGAGGGAATGATGCCTAACCAAAATGTGTCACAGCTGGGAGGAGCCCCCAGCACCTTTTCTGGCACCCATCTGCCCAGGCTGAGGTGAGGGCTGTAACCCGGCCCTTACACTACCACAACTTCAGCCACCTCTATGGCCTCTAGGTAGGAAAACCAGGGTTGATTGGGTCCCCCTGCATTTTTGAACCCAAGGAAAAGAATAAATAAAACCCATATAATAATCTTTTTGGGATGGGCAAACAGTCTATAGAGATGAGAGGCTTCTGACTGGATTCAAAACTGAGGCTTTAAAACCAGTTGGTAAACAGGCCTCCTGTGCATCTTTGCAGATACCAGGCTTGGAGGCCAGCACGTGAATCCTGCAAGCTGCTGACAACCCTTGCTGCTCACTAATGCTAACAGGACTTGAAATCTGCTTCATAGGATCAGGCCCCAAAAAATTCCAGTACAGCCATCTTCACAGCATCTGTAAGTATATATGCAGTAAACATATACACTCAAATCCTTGCTGCCCCTTTGCTGTTCTGCCCAAGCTCATCCTTTGTACAAAATCAGGTGTATTTTGCTGATGTTTCTTAGAAGCCTCTGTAATGCCTGTACATTTGGATGATTCTCAGAGGAGCTGTACCTGCAAGACTACATACAATTTTACATTACTGACTTCTATACTTCTTATGATAACCTATCATGACAATTAAATATACTTCTGCCTTGCCAAGAAGGAGATCTGGGTGCATTTGCAGTCAATTTTCAAAACACAGCCTGAATTAAATGTGATTTTTGTATGTGGAGTTCTTACAGGATCAGGTTTTGGGTGCATATCCAACTTTGCACATACAGTTTTCTATATAGTAAATGTATTTGCAAAATTCCTCATATCTTTTTTATCAAGAATATACATTGTTGAAATGCATGTATTCCTGATATCTAAACAATGATCAGCTGCAAGAAGGTGAAGGTCTGACTCACCACATGAAATCACAAAGGAGAAAAGGATGTTCAAATTAAGGCTAAGGCTCTATCTTGGGGAGCTGAAGGACTTGAGAGGGTTTCAGACCTTCAGGGCTGGGTACATGCCCAGGTAGCATCCTGATTCTGTGTTGCACTGAGGCAATGCTGTATACCAGCTCCCTTCCTGAGGTGTGTTTTCCAAGAAGGAAATCCTGGGCTTGTGGGCTGTAAAGGAGTCAGTTAGTCTCTGGTCAGAGACTTAGCCTGGATGACTTGAGACCAGGAACCGATGCACTATTTGTTTGCAGGAAAAGCATACAGAAGGGAATGTACAGAGTGCAGCCCCTGCTTAGTCTATTCATAGGTTTTGAAAAGTGAGACTTGACAGCATCTGGGTGCTTAAATTCCCCTGGCACATGGATCTGGCTCTACCTGACTTTCTGACTTTTTCTCTGGCAGCTTGAGGTGCTCCTCTGCTTGTGTTCACAACTTTTCCAGTCTCAAAAGGATGGTGCAGATTTGCACTATGCTTATGTCTGCGTCTGAACAGGATCCTCAAAATAGACACTTCAGCCAAGCTCTTTGGGAAGGTTGTGAGGCTCACAAAATGAACATGGAAGCTACTACTTTTAATGCAGCAACAGGAAAACTGTTCTCTGTTGCTTTCATATTAGTTTTTTTCTTTTATTTTTTTTTCAATATTGGAATAACATTCATGCAAGAAATCCAGTTTTAATTCTTTCAGTCTCCCCCATCTCACTGCTTATGAGGGTATCTTACTGATCAGGCCAAGCTGGACATTCCTTCACCTCATTCTGAATCTGACAGAATTTCACTAGACCACTGTGACAACATGACTTTGTGACTTGAGGTGATCAGTAAGGAGGGTGATACCATGGATTTTTCTCTGAGTTCCGGGGACTTTTAGTAGATTTTATGTCAAACAAGGATTAGCTAGAAGGCAGAAATCATCCAGGGGAGATTGATGACTAATTTTAGGCAGCTGTTAACTCAGTGGATTGACAATGAACAGATCACTACCTAAAGTACTTCAGTTTCTGATCCCATTATGTTTAGCTTGCTCTGTGTTGAAAGCTGCTATGTATTGTCTATCACATGGGAATTCTGTTATGAAGGCCATAAAACTAAAAGACATTGCATATCCTGGGTTTTAAATACTTACATATTTTATTAGATATGCCCTGTGATCCCTTCTTCCCAGCTTTGACAAAATCTGTATTATTGGTATATCTTTATGTAGGGACATTATTTGTAGCAGTAATATTTTAAAAATTCAAAGCCTCAGCTGTTGTAAACTCACAAAGCAGCACTGGCAAGAGGAGCGGGCCATGGAGATAAAGGGGAAAGTATGTAGCTGGAGCAAGAGGCTTTAAACTCAGTCCTACTTCTAGCTTTCCTTCTGCCTTGCTTAATTTCCTTGAGGAAGACCATTTCTTTCTGGACTTTGCTTTACTCATCTATTAAAATTGATGAGACTTGATCTACAGGGCTTTTGGGAGGCTCGATGAGCTTTCACTGGAAGCCCTCTACTCCAAAAACGCTGAAAGGAGACACAAACTGTTTGCTATAGAGAGAAAACTGTCCTATTGCCTTTCCGTCTCTCTCCCCTTCATGTTCCTGTTCATCTTTTACTCTAGTTCAGGCTCCACAGGAAGTCAAGTGCACTAGTTAGGGCAGAAGAAAACTAACACAATAAATAAAGCCAAATGCATCTGCTATCTGCTGGATTTCTGGCTTGAACTGGTGTACTGGGAGTTAAAAGTAAGGCATCAAAGGCAACAGGTGGGACTCCACAGCTAGGAGTCAGAGTGGGGAGAGGAGAGTTGGGAAGGGAAAGGGAAGGAAAGAAGGCAGAGTGGGACCTTCCCTATGATATCTAACCTCATCCTGGCTTTAAGATATTAGACCCAGCCCAAATATAGCAAAAAGATAATTTCAGACTTGCCTCCTGGGTGTTTCTTCCAGCTTTGTCTGCAGTGTCTTGCTATTTGTCCACTCTCAGGGAGAGACGCTACATTAGAAAAATCAAACATCATACTGGAAAGTATGAACAGATGTATAGACTACCAGACAAATGAAATAATCTTTTCTCACTACTTAATACTGATAAAAGCCCAATGCCACATTTGAAGACAGACAAAGGAGAAAAAGTGGAAAGAAAAGCAAGGAGAATATTAAACCTAGAAGTATAAATTAACAGGAAACTTTGGAAGAATTGGGTTGGATAACTTAGAGATCTTTTAATACTCTCCAAAGATACAAAAGACAAAACCAAGGGGAACAATCTGCCCCCATGTCTACTGTGGATAGAACAGAAAACTGACTAAATTTTCAGGAAAAATGTTTAGATTAGAGATTACAGAGTAGGTTTTAAGGGTCAGCCTGTGGACAAGTTGCTGAAGGACACCATGGATTCTCTTCATTTAAATGTGTTAAAGAACAGGTTAGACTAACACTTCTCATTTGCAATGCATCCCAAGTAGAACATGCACAAAAGGCAAACAGTGTTGTATTAATAGAACTGATAACTTCTTGCTTTATATTTCATCTTCCACCCTCTTGTTCATTTATTTGAGTGCACCAAGAAAGTGATCAGTTGAGTGTTCAAATTTTGGCATCATTCTTCTTTTTAGATCAGTAGAAAGAAATTATTCTCCAAGAGAATAATTTACAGAATCACAGAACACATCAGGCTGGAAAAGCCCTTAGGAGATCTGTAGTCCAACCTCCTGCTCACAGGAGGCCAAGGCCAGCTGTGAGGTCAGACCAGGGCTTCATCCAGCTGAAAACTTTCAAGGATGAAAGCTGCATGACAAGAACAGGGCAACCTGTTCTGCATCTTGAATGTCCTCGTGGACAGTTTATTGAAGTCTTTCTTCAGGTGGCCCCAACACTGGATGCACTGTTCTGTATGGTGTCTAAGAAGGGCTGAGCAGAGGGAAAGAATCCCTTCCCTCAGTACAATGGCTACGTATTGATGGCTATGATCCCGTTGATAAAGTCCAGGATGCTGTTGCCTGTCTGCTGCTGGGGTGCCCTGCTTGTGCTCTGCCAAGACCCCCAGACCCCTTTCAGGACAGCTGCTTCCAGCCAGTCCCCAGCTTGTACTGCTGCAAGGGGCTCCTCCTTCTCTGGTGTGGGACTCTGCCTATGCCCTCCTTGAATTTCATAAAGTTCCTGTTGGCCCATTCCTCCAGCCCATTTCTGTCCCAGATGGCAGCCCTGCCCTCAAGCCTATCAGCTGTTCCCCTCACTTTAGTGTCATCTGCAGGCTTGATGAGGGTGCGCTCCATGACCCACTCCAGATCATTGGCAAAGATGTTAAACAATGCAACTTCCAAACAATATATTGTTTCTAGTTTCCTATAATCAGGACCACCTTGTAGTCAGTCCTTTTTTTTTTCAGTAAGAATAGGTGCCAGTTAAGAAGTATCTATTGTACTCCAGGCAGGTGGCAGCTGTGGAAAAATAAGAATCTTTTACAACTTAACCAGCTGCATTAAAACTATGGAAAAATGCCTGACCAAAGTAATCAATCTCCGTGGTGGCCTGGTAAACAGAACATATACACTCTGAATTGCATCTACACTATGCATGATTCTTTCTTGTCTTATTACTTACTTACCATTGCCAATTAGGAGGTAGTTTTCTTATATTAGATCACTGAAGAATGCACTGCTTGATCAATTATCCCCGAGTGAACTGAAATACAATAGCTGATAGCCCACATTTTTAAGTTGTGACATTTATTTCATTTTGTGTGCATGTGCCTGTAGACACATTATGGTAGAAAGCCTTTAATGAAAACAGTTTGTTGATTCTCTGAATTCTGCATGTACTTGCTTGTTCTTATTAAGCAGGCATTCTGGTCTATAGAAACAATCGAAACCACCTGCATTTCCTTTGAACCAGAGCCTTGCTTTCAACTGAGCATCCTAGTATTGTAATACCTCATCATACGCACAGTAGGAAAAAGCACTTACACATTTCACTCCCTCTGTGTGTATCCAGTGAAAATTTGCCAGGCACGTAATCATGCATGTGTCACTACAAGAGAGCAAAACCAATTTAGTCAGTCTTTATTTTTAAACGAGGTGTTCAAAATGCGAGGCAGGGCCTAGGCAAGGGGCAAAGAACAGTGTGGCCACTAGAGTGACCCGTGTTGCTCTGTGCTGGCCGGTAAGCCAGTCCCCTTGGCACAGGCCAGTCCTGGACAGAAATATATTAGGCTCTGGAATCCAGAGAGCCATAATGAGCTGGTAGAGCACTCATACTGGTTAGCCTTGGTGAAAGGCTAAACCCTGCCAGACTTGGGCTGAACTTCTCGGCACTACATCTGCTCTGCAGCAAAAATGTGCCCTGAGAAGTTTGAGTTTCCAGCAGCTATTTAGGAGCCTCAAAGGGTTTCCTGGATCTTGGGGGACACAGTGCCAAACAGGGAATTGCCAATTGTCCCATGGGAGCTGTAAAGTACCAGGAAAGGAAGGTGTAGTGTTTTGAGCGTGGGCTCTGCCTGTTCAGTGGATCTTATGGGTTGTTGTCCTGTTCTTCCCTGCCCTAAAAAAAAAAAAAAAAAAAAAGTACTTAAAAACATATTTTCAATCTCATTTCAAAGGCACAGAGAAAGCACTTCACTTGTCAGAGCAATCCAAGAGGAATAAATGTAATGTGTCGGGAATAAGGACAAAGGACATTTGTATCTTTAGAAGTTATAAGCCGTACTTAGTGGCAGTGATGAGTTTTACAAGGCAATGCAAGTAAGTAATGACTAAAATGATGGATAGTTCAGAGATAGTACAAAAAATATGGGCCTGATTCTGGCCTCACTCAGTTTACTCTAGCATGTCATGACAGCCTGAATGAAAAAAACAAACAAACACAACAGTTCTAATAGTGTTAAAGGATGCTCTTGCCCTTGTTAATCACACAGTGGGTTGTAGAAGTGCAAGGCAGTTTAAATAACACTTCAGTTGTTCTGCAGATTCACTGCTGAGTTTATTCCAAATTAGTTTTCATTTTTTAACTCTCAGGCTTTAACCAGCAGAGTTCTGTGTTCTCTTATTTTCCAGTACACAAGGGAATGACTTAGTTTCATGGCAAGAGCTCTCTGCAGAGTCAGTCAGATTAGATTTAAAAAAATAATTAGGTTCTTACAAACAATTGAAAAACATGTTCTGAACTATTCTGTGCTTGATTCTATCTCAACTATGTAAAACTTCTGGCAAAGATGATATGACAGTAGATTCAAAATCTCTCAGGTGGGTCTTACCTGCTTCTTACTGATAGGTGCGTGTACATGTAAGAACAGCTCCACCACTGTGTTACAGCTTGAATAATCACTTAGGCTAGAGCACAAATGACAAGATGTGTTAGAAGTTTTCACCTGTTCAATTTGTTGGAGATTCTGGTACAGCTATGCATTGTTGTTCCTTTCAACAGGTGTGAGTATGAGGTCCAGAGACAACATTCTCGGTAGTAGGAATTTTATTTTTGTCCAGTTCACTGGCGTAGTTGAGGGTAAAAAAAGGGTAATGAGTTTCATATACTTTTAATTCATGTAATACAGAGTTTTTCTGTTTCTTATTACTCAGCCTTACATCAGGGAGAATCTATCTGTTTCTTTATTTATGACTAGATTGACCTTTACTTAATCTTTGACCCATGATTCCTAGAGTCTCTAATCTTTTTTTGTTCTCAGTGCTTCGTTCTGTTATCATGAAGTCTTTGAAACCCTGACTCTGAATTCATCTGGTCTGCACTGGCAGCTCTGGGTGATGATGGTGGTAGTGGTGTCATTGATTAGCTGCAGGCTTCTTTATCCTGAACTCAGCTAATAAGAATTTCTCATTTTCAGCAGATGTCTCTCCTTTACTAAATAGGGAGTTTTTGGTCTAGTGATGTGAAAGTCTAGAAACTTGCCACTTAGTCAATCACCTGGGGAGCTTCTCTGATTATATAAAAGCAGTTCACTAGAGTGTACTTTCCTGAAATGCTATTTCCAATGTTATTTTTTCTGTCCTATAAGTCAGAAAAGTGTTTTTAAAGCCCGTTTTAAAAAAAACGGATAACCATACAAATACAGGCATTCCAGATGTCTTTTTATATATGTTCACTATTAGTCCTGTTACTAATAGTGTCTAGATGATGTACTGACCCCTGTGCAGTCTAGGCTCCTGATCCTGAGTAGTCTAGATAAGGGGACCCAATGGAGCCTTTGGACTTCCCTGGGGAAGTTCAGTTCCTCAGTTCCATTCCCTGACGTTGAGACAGATATACATATAACCTGGCTCAAGTGAATCGAATTTCAGTGCTTCCAATCTCACTGCTGAATTAAAATTTTATTTTAATTACATTGAATTAAAATTACATTTTAGTGCTTTCTTCATAGCAAAAGAGATGCGATGCAGATGGCATTACCTCATGTAAATCCTGATGGCAAATTATGTTCCATTGCTACATGCATGGCATTATTGCATGCTAACTCTGGAAAATGCACAATACCTCTTTTAGCGGAAATCTCTCTCCTTGAAAAAATGAGGGTCATGGCACCTAACAGAGGAAGTGGATGTATTATATATAAGAAACCTATTAAAGATACCCTCAGACAATGTGGTAAAAGCAACTAAGGAGGTACCCAAGAGAGGAATCTCAGGGAGAATACAGGCCAGAGAGGCAGAAAAAACATGCTTTTCCCCTTAAACCTCCATTCAACTCGCTGTTTCCTCCAGCAGTCTTTGCTCATGCTTATTCAGAGAGAATTGGATTTAAGCACAGGCTTTGAGTGAAATAAAAGAAATATATCAAGTCCATAACAAGTCATGATCTTATACAGATAAATAGGTCTGTTGTCAGCAAGGTCAAAGCCAGAGACAGCAGAAATAAGAGATGCTACTATTGCCCTGAGGCAAATAAAGCTGCTGGAAAGTGGTGGGTTTGCCACAGAGATCAGGCACAGAGAGGAGGTCTAGATTTAGGTAGTTGAGCACTTTCTGTGGTTGAGACCACTTAACCCTTTTTGCTGTCAGGTCTCCAGCTGAATTGTGAGAAAATGAAATCCAGATAGAGGTCTTCTACATGCTGTATCAAATTTAATTCAAAGGATGAGACAAAATGAGCGCGTGATTTAGAGGACCATGTGACCAAACTAAGCGACTCACAATGCAGACATCTAAAGTTAAGGGAGATTCATCCTGCCTTGGGATTCAAGACATGATGCTGCTTTCTGAAATGTTTTTAAGATCAGGCATAGGGATTCCTAAATCAATACAAGCAAATAGAAAAAGAACATGTGGTACTTACATCAAGGTACAATATGGTGGGCATTCACTTCATTTTTAAATACTCTTCTAGGCAATAACAGGCAATGTGCTGAAAATACGGCCTGAAATAAGGATCCTTCCATTTTACAAGCCCACTTAAAATTTCCGTCTTTATAGTGTACTTTAAAAGAAGCAGTAATCTTAATCCCTACAATCTTGACCTCAAATTACATTTTAGTGCTTTCTTCATAGCAAAAGAGATGTGATGCAGATGGCATTACCTCATGTAAATCCTGATGGCAAATTATGTTCCATTGCTACATGCATGGCATTATTGCATGCTAACTCTGGAAAATGCACAATACCTCTTTTAGTGGAAATCTCTCTTCTTGAAAAAAATCTGAAATCTGAGAGAGGAAACCAGATAGGTCAGGGACCCCTATATTTTATGGAAATCGTGCAGTGAATGTGTATTGGGCCAGATCTTTAGACAAGACTGGCAAAACAGATACAGCCTCCTCAATCAGAAGGTCTGGCCTATTATATTTTATTTTCGTTCATGGTTAATAGCACTGGATTACTACTCAGGAAATGTGGGCTCAGCTGTGAATTCTGCTGCAAGCATGGTGCAGCCATGGGCAATTCAGAGTTGTCTTTGCTTCCGTGTCTATAACATAGCCAGCGTGGCTTACCTGGGCAGCCCTGGATGTGCTGTTACGGTGGTAGGATCAGTATGGGTGTCCAGAAAGATCACACACATCTGCTTAATGGTTGGTATTTGTATTTTCTGACATTTTTAAGATCTTTGCTTTGTAGATTTCACTTTCATCTAGGAGCACCTAGTACAAAAGCCTAGGAACTCCCGGTTATCTAGGTGGAAACAAATGTCTTGAAAATGAACTCTTTTTTTTTTTTTTTTAGGCAAATAGTTCTAATGATGCAAAACAGCAAACTTTGGTCAAATAAGAAAAATAACCTCTTTGAGGCAAGCCTCTTTCCCATAAATTGAAACCTCTGAATGAAGTGCTTGCCAAAGAATGCTCTCTTCCTGGAACACAGGGAGCAGAAAGCCAGCAACTTGCTTTGAATGTGTCGAACCAAATTTTACAGCTGTATCTGACTTCTAGACTGACCCTGAGACTGCCTTTTTTCTTTTCCTCAGAAATACTACTATGGCTTCTTCCAATTCATTGATATATTCCTTAAGGATTGCATATAAACTTGGAAATTTCTGGACAAAAATACCTTGAATATGAAACTGATCATAAAGCTACCAAAAGCCTAATAACACTCCCTGACCATTCTTGTGGTATAAAAATATAACTAATGTTAGTCCAGTGAACAGCAAGTAAGACTCTGGAGGGCTCTCTGGAAGTCTGTTTTGGCTATAATATTACTTTTCTCCATTTAACTTTGTAAACCTGTAATTGGCAATAAAAGAGACCGCACTTTTGCTTTTTTAACTAATATTTATTTAAACCTTACCATAAGGTGCACATAGTGGTTTCTTTTGTTTCCAGCAGGATAAAATTCATAAGCAGAGACCAATTTATCATTTAAAAATTTATTTTGTATTTTTAACTTAAAATGTCCAGCTTCACAATGTGTTTTTAAGAGACCTAGCCAGCTTTTTTTCAGAGCCTTTCAGTGCTCTCTTGTACATGTGGGCTACTGTGTGAGAACCCATACTGGAAATAGAGACCCCTTTGGATAAAGACAGAGGACCTGTTCTCATGGAGTGTATCCGTGTTAGAGTCAGCTAGGCAAAGGTGCCTGATCCTGATTATGCTGCCATGAATCTGGAGTTACTTAATATGAATATTTCAAATGTGCAGCTACTTCCATACAAATATAGACCAAGTAGGGCATAGGGTTTGGATCCATATACTGACCATGCATGTTTTTAGAGTGGCTCTTTTCTCTTTGAGGTTAACAGTGATTTTGCCTTTTAGTTTTACAGAAGCTGCAAGACGATAGGTCTTCTAGGGTAAATTAAATAGAAAAACAGACACTGAATTGAAAAAAACAAAGGGTAAATGTTTTTGTGGAGTCATACACATTTGTAGTGAGAGAGCAATATTTGTAGTGAAGGTGAAAGCTCTCAACATTTTAAGTAATCTGTTTTTTGCTGGACAATGATCTTGTCTGCCTGTTTAATTTTGAATGGAAAAAAAAAAAAGAATTTTTTGGGGATGATGTTCATATACATGAATTTTAGGTTTGCATATGTTTTAAATGTTCATGAAAAGTAATCTTCACTTAATCCACCCATGCAAGACCCTAATCTTTTAATTACCCTGAATCTTACCTAATGTGCAAGGCTAACACTATACTAAAAAGAGAAGAATTATAAGTAGAAAATGCACCAGAAACCAGGAGGCTAGACTAAGCAAGGTACCATGGTATACTTGTTATGTTCTCTATACACTTTCTGAAATACGTTCTGCCATTTGATGTCAAAGTCTGGACACTAAGCTAGATGCATTTTTAGCTGGACCCTGTTACAAGAGTTCCTATGTTTCATCTTACAAAGAGAAAACATCTGGAAATACAAGTTTTGTCTGAGGCTGGGCTGAGATTCTTAGTTGCCTTTTTTTTAAAAAAATATCATGTTGATTGTTTTCATCATGTAAATATGAACAACAGGAAAAATCTGTCAGGGTTTGATGAGATGTTGTGTCAGAGCACATAAAGTTTTTCTCAGCTCTGATTTCAGACTTTCATAGTGAAACCATCTGTTGAGGAGCTCATTTGTTTTGTTTTATTTATCAGAGCAGATTATCTCTTCAGATAATGTTTCACAAGATCCAAGGGAAAAGCAGTGATAGATTTGGCTGTTGAATTCATCAGTTAAAACTAAGCGCAGGCTCATTTGCTGTGTTACAAGTGTCGTTTAGGAGACTTGGACCATCAGTGTAGCAGAAACCCAAGGGAGCATAATCACTGCCTTAGCTGGCACTGACACTCAGAGATGCAAGTAAAGACTTCCAGAGGCAAAATATGAGGTTAGTATGTGATGAAGAGCCAAGGCACCCTAGCTGAGCAGGCTCCCACTAGCTGCGGGTAGCACACTGCGAAAGGCTTGTAACGTATGTGCCATTGCATTACATAATGGGAAGTGCTTTGGTTACATGCAGAATATTACTGCACTCTGTAATCATCCCCTTCTTGTCTGAGTTCAGTGACAGCTTTGAACTTGCTGATTGCTTTGGCAGGAGTAAATAAGAGAGAAAAGAAAGGTTTTCAGAGTGACTCTGCCATTATGGTGGTAAACACCTTTCCCAGTTGTGGGAGGCTGACATTCCCCCAACATCTGGAGATCATCCCTCACATCTGGTGGTTGCTGGCTCTCCTCTGCTGTAGCAGTATTTCCTCAGCTCCTTGGCACAGCAGGTGCTCGCAGTGGGAGTCTGCCTCTCTTCTTGCTGTGTCCCACCAGCTTTTTGCTTGCCACCTCCAGCCCAGCACAGGAGGGACAGGACAGAGACAAAGGGTCTGCTGACACAGTCTGTGGCTGCAAGCCCTGGGGCAGTGAGTATGCATGGGCTGGCGGTGCCCAGGTCAGTGCTGGCTCAGAGGTCTGTCCTCCAAGATGCTGTGTTTGCAACAGCCAGTGCATCACCTCTGCCATCAAGGGACAGCATGGGAGTGAGCCCCTTGGCTTTGTGGAGTGGATTCAGGAGACAATTCTCTCTCTGTTGCTTTTGGAGTGAGTGCATGTGCAATGTAGGTAAAGGTATTTAGGCTCTATTTCATACCTTACACAAGCAGGATGGAATTGTGTAAGAAACTCATCTCTTGGTCCACTACAGATGTGACCAACAAAATCTTCATGTGACCTAGAGCAACACCCACATGCCTGGAAATGCTGAGAGGGGCAGGACCTCCAAGGGATGACAGGCAAGGGGGTCCCACTGCTTTGCTGGAGAAGGAGCAGAGGTGGGCCCCAAAGTAACCCAGAAAGAGAACTTCTGCTAGCTCAGCCATTGCATCCCTTGCTCCTGGCCACGTGAGCAGACTCAGCTTGGGGGCTGCGCTGGGTTGGTAAGTCCTTGTGTCAGGCAAAGTAAAGAGAGGTGGGAGAATCCAGACAGGCAGAGCCTTGCATCTCCCTGGAACATCTGTAGGTAGAAGACTTCTCACCTTGGGGGTGTGTGTGTCTTTCTGCTGAATTTTTCACCAGTTTCATGAAATGTGGGGCCAGGTTTCTGAGAGGCAGCTGCCTGCTGGATGAAGCACTTTTCTGTGTCCCCAGAATTTTTGTGTCTCTGCTATGATTCTCTTATTCTTCTAACTTAAATGTACAAGTGTAACTTCTCTTTCCCTTGGGCTTGCCTAACATAGAGTTTTTAATTAACATCTGCCTCTTTGACTAACATAGTCCTTGTTCCAAGTCTTTAAATGGTATCTTAGGGAATGTCACTGTTTTGGACAAGATCTTTTTCATACTGTTTATCTGTCTTTGTAATTTCTTAGCTTGTGTGCCATTCTCTTCTATTTATTTTAGCTATCCTCAGGCACCATAATTTTGGTATAACTTATATTCAGTAGTTTTCAGATCCAAAGTCATATTTTACTCCGTGGGATTAGCCCTGCATGAAACCGCACAGTCCTGGATTAGACATTAAGAATATAGATCATGTTTTAAAAATTCATTTATGTAACTGTTGGGTAAAATTAGACTCAGACAAGCTGTTCTTGTCACAAGCCCATGAAGCTTCTCAAGACCTTCCTCCCTTAACCAAAGTTATTTGCCTACAGGGCATGAAGTATCTACAATACTACAATGTGAAAAATTGTGTTTCGTGGTTGGCTGATAACATGTAATTTTGCAAGTGGATTATGAGGTTGGTTATCACCACATTATATTATTAACAACACTGAGAAATACTCGAGTAATCTGAAGAAAATTTTATTGGTGTCATACTTCTGCATTGACAATAAATTTCTAGGCTCAAGTGTCGGGTATCTTCTGCCCCATGAGGACCCCAGACAGTAAGTCACAGACATCTGGCCAGCATCCTCATGGAAGAGGTAGGATCTACTGGCATGTAATAGAGCCTGTGTCGGACATGAAAGTGATTCCAGATTAAAGGATGAGAAATGTATTTTCCTGAGAAATGATGCCTCATGGCTCAAGTGCACAGAGACAGCAGTTAGAAAGGGACCATAATTTTAAATTCTGTGCTGTCAGTTATAATTCACAGCATGTTCCACAATGTCACACACATAAACAGACTCAGTAGCTCCTGAAAGACTGCAGTTTCTTGGTGCTTGAAGCAACCCTTTCCTTCTCCTTATGTCTGGAGTTGTTTGGAAAGATTATAAACAAACTAATATTTGCAGGTTTAAAAAATGAAGGGGTTTGTACCTGAATGAAGGTTCTTGCTAAATTGTAATCACTGTTGGAATTTAGGTCCAGATTCACAGATATGTTTAAGTGTCTAAACAGACACAGATCTTTCTACAGCTCCATTGCAGAAATAGCTACCGTGATGTGGGTTTCCTCAGATGAACAATCCTGCAGGCAGTAGAGAGGCTGTGAAAAAGATTCAGCTACAAGAGAAATTGTACAGTCAGGTGACCTTAGCTCAGACATGTGTCAAAAGTCCCTCTCTTAATGGATTCTTCAGTTGCAGTTCAGTGTGCGCTGGCATCCTTGGCCATGTCAGCTGCACAGACTCTGCAGTTTTGCCTCTTTCTGATGAGGGCTGTTCTAGAATAGACCTATTCAGGATTTTTTTTTTTTTCATTTTTATTTTAAATTAAATGTGTATGTTGAATTCAGTGGCTGTAAAATGTCTAAATCACAGTCCTGGAGACTAAAATCCTCTGCTTTTCCACAGAACTGCTCTGGTTCTTCTGTGCTGCCCTACAGAGGTGCAATAGTCCAAACCCAGAAGGAAAAACACTATAGGAGTTGAATGGTGCAGTGTGTATGTCTGTTTAATTGTCATTTGCATCCCTCATGAGACTGCCCGCAAAGCAGCATGTTAATACCACTCTTGGTATCTCGCTTATTTCATTCATGTAATTACTCACTGCACAGGAAACGAGACCACTAAACTTACACTTAAGTCATCAAAGAGCATTCAGTGATAACCATTACCGTGCCCATTTCAACGTCTTTCAAAGCTAATCTTGCAATATGACAAGAAGCAGTTATGGAAGGTAGTACTGACTTTGGTTCCATTCAAGAGCAATCTGTTCACGTGGCTGCTGCTGAAACCGGGTGTCTCCTAAGGGTCTCCTTTCAAACTGGTAGAGAGAATAAAGTTTAAATGGCTTTGATTTTCAAGGCATTATTTAGACGAAGCAATCAAGGACACATGGGTCTGATTTTCCTCTTCACATGGTGAAAATCAGTCACAAAATCACCCCCATCTTTTCTGCTCAGTTTTTGATGCTGTGTATCTGTATCACACAGGACTGCTGTGACAATGGACTGCTTTTGCTGAAGGAAAGATAGTGTGCAGCTGCAAAACACTACTGTCCCTCTTCCTAGGCTATTCTGCCTCATGTTTTCTCGTAACTGTGAATCACAGTGTTTTACTTATGAGGATAGTAATCTGTTCATATGGAAAGTAGAAAGAATGGCTTAAATCTGACATGTTTTCTTAATTCTTGAGGAAATATAAGCTGCAAAGAACCAAGAAATAAGTACTAAATGTTAATAAGATAATTAAAAAAGCCTGTAAGAACAGAAGTAAGGAATATCTGAAAAATTAATGGAATTTAGCATTCACAAAGTTTATTTCATATAAAATTCCCTCATTAAGAGTCTCAGCTTCAAAACTGAAAGGTAAACAGCTTTTCTATCTCTTGAATGCCTTCTGTGATACTATTATGACATAAAAGAAATCACGTTTAACTGTTTCCAATTTAATAAAAAGGAGTTACTAATGAGATACTTGCTTAATATTTACTTAATATTTGATCATTAATGGTATAATAGGAAAATTGTGGAGTATGGCCTTGTGATGTAGCTGTTTCAGCGAATATTAAAATCTATAGACTTCGTCTCTTATTTGTACTACTATAAGGAGGTTTATTTCCTGATTTGCATCACTGTCAGAGAAATGTAAATCTGGTGGTGCTTACCACGCCATGAAGGACAGTTACCCTTTGTTAGGGTCAGCAGTGTTTGGTCCACAGTCTCTCTTCGATGGAAAGTAAAATAACTCTGCCATGCAATATAGCATGAAACCAACAAATCTCCATGGAAATCAAAGGGAATCTTCCCATCAATTTCAATGGAAACATGACTGGTCTTGGAATGACGAGGGGATAGATGTGTTTCAGTGTGTTAAAAAAATCCCTTAATGATACTTTGCTGGCAAATTAGCATTAGATCAGCTGCATGAAAGACAGGCAGGCATTCAGTAGACCTTTAATGAAGAAAGGGTAGAAGTTTAGATAGTACGTATTGTTTTTTATTGTACAAAGGCACTCAGAAGTGTCTTTAAACTCAACAGAAATAAACAATTCTGAAGTTCAAAGATTTTATTAAGAATTCAGTGGACTTGTTTGATTTGCTACATAAGTGCATTAGAAATTATTTTTCCTTAATGTAGTTTAAAAACGCCTAGTGGAATTAAACTTTGCTGTGTCTCTTCTTGCTAAACACATACATAGGAATGGGAAATGACTGTTCATGTGTATACCAACAAATGGAATGAGAAGTTGGGGACTTTCTTCTGTTTGTTTTTTTTTTTATCACCCCAGAAGCCTGATTCCCAAAACTTGTTATCATGGGCCACTGTCAGACTTGACAAATTTCACTCTTATTTTCTCCTTCCTGAATTCTTTTGGGTTGATAAAAATCTTAGATTTTTCAGCATTTCCAAATGTTTCACTATCCCAGCCAGGGCAAATGATTTGTTCCCTGTGCAATACCACCATTCTTTCTTCTACTAAGTTCAGTTCTTTGTGTCACCAAAACTCAGACATTGCCATAGAAATGCTCCACATAACAAGGTGACTGGGCAGTCTCTAAACAATGATGGCTGAAATTACTTGAAATACCTAAAGTATCTCCTTAGTAAGCTTTTGTTATTATAATTTGCTCAGACTTAAAAAAAGCTAAGGAACACTCACAAAAATGAAATAAAAAAATCTGATTTTTACTTGCTCACATAAAACATTAATTTCATGGTTGGTTGTGATTTTTTGTTGACTATTCCCCCCATGCTTACTTTCAGTTTATACAAAGTAGATTCAAAGCAGGACACAAATATGTTAGATCACTTGGAGAGGCTGAATTCAGAAGGGGATCAAGAGCTATAGCCAAGTATGATCCCCCTTTGTCCATGTGAAAAGATGGCTAAACAAAGTTATAGGCAACAAACCCAATACACTTCCCTGAACATTCAGATTTTCCTTAGTGCCTTCATTTCCTGTGTTGTCTGTTGAGGTTGCAAGACCTTTGGGGGACAGATGGCTCAATTTTCTGCTTGCAAAGCATGGAGCACACCTGCAGTGCTAAAAGAAAAGAAATGCAGGAGAAGAAAGTGATATGTGCAAGTCTTTCCAATATGTAAGCACCCGAATTCATACTGCAGCATTCAGAAACGATCCCGCTGTATGGATGGATAATTTATCACATCTGAGTTTCAGTCATTTACAAGACTTACAAGAATATCCAGATTTATAATCATCCCAGTGTTCTGGAGGAATTCCAGTTTAAATAATTGTATTGTACCGATACTCAGCTGACATACTCATTTTTACTTCCTTTTTCAATATGCTGTTAAGCCTCTTTCAAGCACCATCCAAGAAGTAGCAGACCTTTGGTGGTGTATAGAAGGATTCCTTTGTGTAGAATGTATAGCTAGCTAGTTCTTTAAGATCCCATGAGAAGAGCAGGCCTTTAAAAAAATACTGGTAATTTTAATTAAAAGTTCTGGCATGGGTGCAAATGTTTATTGACCTTTGACTTTGATACAAGTGGGACTGAGATTTTACCATATTCCAGACTGAACCAGTAAAAGCACTTCAGTGACGTCCCAAACCACGTTTTTTCTGAAAAGATAAAAAAAAAATAATTTGACAATAAGACATTATTTTGTCTTATTTCCTGTGTGTTTTAGCTACAGTGTATCATCTTCAGTGTAAACACAAAGCTCAAAAGCCTGACAACACTTGGGACTGTGCAAAAGCAACAGAGATGCCAGAACAATACAGGAGCAGAGAGCTTGCCAGAGTGGGGAACAGGTTTGGGTTTTCTTTTGCTTTTTCATTCACTAACTATCATAACTTGCTAGAAATAAAAGCAGTTTATGGGGGATTTAGATTTTCTCAAGAGCTCCCTGATCTCCCTCATTACCAGGACTTTGCGTCAATGAGTGCGGAAGACTTCTGTAGACTACGCTGTGCTGCAGAGCCACTGAGGGTCTGTGAGCACTCTCTGGCTAAATGGACTGGAGGACAAAGTGGGAGCAGAAAGGACAATCCAACCCTTCAGTGTCTTAGTTCCTCAGTACAATTCATAAACAGTATATGCACCTCATATTTCCATTATTTTAAATTGATGAATGAGTAATTCAAACGAGCTGATCCATTTCTCATCTTCTTTTCACATACTGGGGTGGGGAGTTTCTCTCCTTCCCTGCCTTCTGGAATGGATTTGCCATTATACGCTTGAATGCATGTATGTAACATCGCAGCATTGTCATCTCTGTTCTCTTATTCTCCTTCACTAATGGGTAAATTATTTTTGTGTTGTTCTCATTAGGGTAGGAGCAGTGTTTGCACTTCAGAACAAGTTACAAGTGATATGAACAGTGCCATTCTCATGCCAAAGTGTATGTTTAAGATTAGGCTTCTATTTAATTACATTGGTGAATCGTATTCCTTTTGAGTTATGAGGCAGTGCTACAGGAAGCACTTTTATAAACCTTATTTTGTAATTCTCATGGTCTCCTACTTTAAAGACCTTGTATACAGATGAGTGTACAAAGTATCTTACAGAACCTTCATATAGATATTTAGAATCACAGGAACACAGCTTAATGACTGCATCAAAACATTTATAAATAGAATGGCTAGTAGGTAGATAAATGTGTATGTACGTGAACTGTCTTAAATTGTACTCCTTGCCTAGAATATGGATCCCAAGAATTCAATAGGAGAGCAGCCAGAGATTGCTACCTTAAAATTTACGTTGCCTGTTGAAGACCTCTACGCTGGCACTGAGAGTGTTTTAGTTGTCTTGCGTACCCTTGGCTGCTTTCCTCCTATTGCATACTAATACCCCAGGAGAGGTAAAGCTGGGAGGGAACAGATTCCTCCACGTGAATTTTTGCTGTGTGATCTGTGAGGTAAGAAGGGGGCCAGGCAGATTAGTCCTCATCACCCTGCCTTCTCAGCAGAGATGAAACACCCCATTGCCCATATAAACATGTTCAATGCTCTATGCCCATATCATGCTACAGATTTCTGAAGCTTCGTAATAGCATCTAGCAGCAGGGGGAGGTCTAAGCCAAGCAGCCCTGGTTGAAAGCCTGGCAAGGAAGCTAAGAGAAGCGGCCACACAATGTGAGAGAGACGTGGCCGGAAAAGCTTAAGCAAGTTTCTTAAAGAAAAAAAAAGAAAAAAAAAAGTAAAAAAAAAAAAAAGTGAGTAGATGCAAAGAGAGAGGCTGGGTAGCCAAAAAACAAAGGCAGCCAGAAAGCTAAATACATGCAGCTGAAGAACTTAAAAAATTCAAGAGGAAGACATGAGAGGTGGCCAGAACAGCATTAACAAAACAGACTCTCCCTTTTCCTTCCCTGATCATCTTTCATTCCACAACATCCTTCTCCTCGGCTCTTGGCTCCCTGTCCTTTCCTCCTCCCTCCTCCTTGCCATTGTGGAGAATGGCAGCTTCAAAAACTATCAGCTCAGCTTTGCACAGGAATAAAAGCCTGATAAACTGGCCAGGATAATGAGGGAGTTTATGAAAAAAGTTAATACAATAAACCAAGAATTAAGACACCTCTAAAAAATAGAGGGATTTTGCTATTTGATATATAAATATTTTTCTCTTCTTAAGGAAAGAGCACTTGCAAGGGATTATGACAGACTGTTGTGATTGTCTCGGCTTGTGAATGTGCTGTTGTATGTCCTATTCTTGACCAGTCACTTTATGTACCTAGGACAATCTTCTTGAACAAAGTCACTTGAAATGTGATGCCATGTAATCGTACAGTGAGGAATGTGTCCTGGTAGTCTTTCTGGTTGTATGATGACCAAAGAAACCCAAGTAAAGCATTCTTATTCATCTGTGACATTCAGAATTTTGTTTGTTTGCTCTTTTTATTTGTTCTCACTCATCCAGTTCAAAAGAGCAAGAGTTTTGATGTTCTAGCAAGTAGACGAATAGTAAACAGACATTTCCACAGTCAATTCAGTTCTAAAGAAACCCTTTCCAAATTCAGTGGAACAGATTCTGGCAGGTAAGAGGAACTACTGGCAGTGGATAAATGTTCTGTGAGACATTGCTAGTGAAGGCATTGATTTAAGTTGAAAACGCATCACCTCAGTCATTTCAGTTATGTTATTGTTCCTGTTACAGTAGTGTGGAGCAGGCTCTGTTGTGCCCTGCATTGCACAAGCACAGAAGAAGAGATGCTTTTTCTGTCACTGGAGACGGCAGTCCAGGTTGTAGACCTGTGTACAAAGCAAGGAAAATACTGTTGGGTAAAGAGAGAAATTTTGTTTCTAGACTTCAAAATGAACATGATATGGGGTTGCCCAAACACACTGAATATTAGTGGCAGAGTTGAGAAATGAATGCAGATCTCCAATACTGGGAGTCAGGCTCATTCTATTAATCAAAAAGTTTCATTCTTGTTGGGTTGTTCTTAGGTACTGATAACTGCTATTGGCCAAGAGCTTTCCAAGAATACTAGAAGGGCAGAGTAAACTCAAATATTGCATTTAATTTTATTCCTAAGGCCACTAGGAAACTGAGAAACTTCTTGTGCTGGTGAACAGGTGAGTGTTTCACACTTGGCAGTATCAGGACTTTGAATGCTTTGGGAACAGTAAAAGTCCAATGGCTGTCCTCCAGGCACATGCAATTCTGATTCAGGTCTTTTTATCCAGAGCGTTTAGGACTCAAATTTATGGCTATATGTTAAAGTCAATACAAGTGTCACTCTGGATCACCTGACTTCCAGGCTAACTTTGCTCGGCACAGTCCAGTTGTGCTGGCATGGGTTCATCTGAGGTCTTTTGGGTGCCCTGATGAATCTCCAGGATGCAGGTTCACCTTTTCTCAGCTGTCTCAAGCTTTCCCCAGCATTGCCAGACAGGTTCATCCATTCTATGTCACCTGGGAAGTCTTCCATCTTTTATTCTTTCTCTTTAAAACAACACAGAGCTTGTAAGTATCAGTTTCAGAAGGAGTAAGCTTCCCTGATTATTGTTATACTGCAGTTTCAGGTATATTCCCTTACAGCTAAACTAGCTTGGAATTGTTTCATAATCTGCTGTTGTGAGAAAATAATTATATTCTCTGTCTTCCTTTCATGGATGTTCATTACTTGCAGACATAAAGCAGAGTACTGATTAATTCAGCTTCATTTCTGCTCCACAGTTCTGCAAATCTTTAGTTCTGGCAGGACAAGCGAGGAGGTTGGTGGGTAGACTGGAGATAAGCAGGCCAAACCCACAGCCTTGGAATTAGAGGAAACAGTCAGAATAAGAAAGTGTCAAACTAGATTTCTTGTGGCAGAGCAGTGCTGTGCAAGGTGAGCACCTCAGCTGGGATGCAGACATTACTATCTCCTGAATGAGATGTAAAACCAGATACACACCATTTATGGCTGTAGAGGTCACAGGGGACTTTTTGCAAGAGTAAGGATTAAGGTCTCAGAATGCCAGCCAAGTCCAACTCTGGTAGTTGAATTTTGCCTATCTAAATTTTACAACAGTTTAATTTGGAAGACTTCACTTCCCCTTCCGCAAACACAGCTGTGTAGCACTGCTGGTGCAGAATGTCTGCTGCTTTCCACCCAAGAGAGTGTTTCAGCACTGCTTGTACTGACCCATGAACATACAGCCTGTGAAGAACTTGAAGCGTATTCATGGTTACATTGGATATAAATGCATTATGTGCACTGTGAATACATACATACACACAAGTATATGCACAGACATATTCTTCTATGTATTTTTCTGCGGGCTCATCCATACAGATTGTTCATGTATGGGTGCATCGAAGATATCGTCATCAGGCCAAAATATAATTTTGGCCAGAAAGTTTTTTTTCAAAGTATACAAGGTATGCAAGAATATTTACCGATAGAATTTCTTACATAATAACACAAATATTAACAAGGAAAACCCCAACAATGTCTTTAATCTTTTCTCTTTCAACTAATCGTTGGTATTGCCAGGAATAGCAGAGTATTAATCAGTGTTAAATCATGATAATAAGCAATATCACCACAGGGCTTGAGAATTAAATGCATGAGGTACTAAACAATCCCCAAGCACTGCAAGTAAGCTGAGAACAGGATTATAAATTGTAAGTCAATTGATTATTCTTTAGTGGTTCTAACTGTGGTCTGGACAGAATACATTTAAAGTGGCTCACGTATGTGTTAATGATAATTACGATTTACTTCAGCGTAGCAGTTTTCATCACAAAGGCTCCCACAGTGCTTTACATTTCACAGCATGGTGTTGCTGACACACAGCCATCCCTGCAGTAGATGACAGAAAATGAACAGCATAAAACCCAACAGTGGATGAATGGGGGAAACTTTGGCCCATGACACCGAGACGGGCTCATGGGCTCATGGAGCGCAGCATGGGAATTTTAATTTTCACATGAGCTTTGGGTTTTTAAGGGCACAGCTTAAAGACCCCTGTTCAATAAACTGCCTACTAGTAAAACATAGCTACCACAGAAGGATGAAGAACTTGCTCTGCTCTGCCAATATTCAAACCTTATGGTTCCAGGATGTCTGTTCAGACGTCAGGTTTAGACCACTAAAGTTATCCCCTCTGGCAGTAACTACACTGAACTGTAACAGGCAGCTTACGGGCTGAATAATTAAACAGTGGCATTGCAACCTTACCTTGTTTCATGCTAGAAAAATCTCAGTTCAAGAAAAACTTACTTATTTCAGCAAGCATTTTTATACCAGTGGCTCATCATACTACAGGCGATTGGTATAAAAGAGAGAAAACGCTCTAGAAAATCAGAGCTTAAAGAGCTTTTGGGAATGAATTAAGCTTCATTTTTCTAGTGTACCCTAACAGTTAAAAGAATTCATTCCTATACTCACCTAGGAAGTATTTCAAGATGGCTCATTATGGTATTATTGATTTTTTTTTTCAAGAAATACCATATAAGAGAGACACATTTTTATGAAAATATATATATAAAACCAGCAAGAAATTCTTTGAACTCCAGTCACTGTTCAACATATGTTCATTTCATGCATATAATACTCTTGGTTTTGCTTTTCTATACTATGCCTTTTTATTTTTTCCTCAGTCATTCACTGTTCTAGAATAGCATATTTTACGGGTCCCCTTGTAATTCTCTGTTTCAAATCTCTGCCTGTTGATACCCTCCTTTATTGCATATCCATTTAGAATGCATTTTAAAGAACAGGTATTCTAAACTTTGCTGATGGCAGCAGCTTTTCCTCATCTAAGTGCCCTTAAAATGATGTTACTTACTTGAAGGAAAGATTATAAAACATGTTTCAGTGGGTATGTTGGGAATTGCCTGAAGAGACTTTATCTGACTTTATTATAAAATGCTGTGCAGCTTTTGTCCACATTTGTGGTACCAAATAATGAATGTTCCTAGTGACAATCAGCAAAACCAATGATAACAATTAGCAATGTGATAATATATGAGAATCAACAGCTGAGGCACAAGTAAATTGTATCTTAACAGCCAATTAATAGGTGGATTTGCTAGTTACTGTCTAAGATATTGTACTGAAGCCTATGACAGAAATCATTATATTATAGAAATTATATATTATGTGGTACATTTTTAAATGTGTATCTATATATATAACACAGAAATTATTATATTTTTATATGTATGACAGTATTTCATAATGTATGCTTTAAGTAAGGTATTCCAGGTTTTCCTTTGGGAATGAATGTCAGCTACTGCTACTAATTGAGATGGCTGTAGATTTCAACAACTTTTGGGAAATCAAATATTTTGGGAATTCAACAAGTTTTGGGAAAGGGAATGCAGAGTCAGATTTGGTCTTTTATGTCATATTTATCCATAATAACTTGTTTATGAAGGGTTACTGGTGGTACAGAACAGTAACTATTAGTCATTATTCTTGGGCCTGTTGCTGCATGCCTTTCATTTTCAATCTCATGCTTCTAATTGTGTTTAAGCTGATAGAAATTGTAGTTATAATGGTACTTCTAAGGAGAAACAAAATAAATACAGTGAAGGCACTCCCCCTAAATTAAGTTTCCTTCCCATGCTTTTCCTGCTAAGTGACTTCCTGTCTCTTATCTTGGATAATATGAAGTCAAAGGGAAAACTTTCCCGTATTAGAAAACTCCCATATACTTTCAGCATGTTGCATAAAACAATATAGGACCCTTTGCTATACAGGGAACAATGACTTTTATTTCTTGAAACTTTAAATAGGTACTTTAGCAAATATGACAACATCACTTCCTAGTGCTATAGAAATTCATAATCTCCTAATGTCCTTCCTAAGCTCTTAACTGAATTGTATACCATTTTTAGGTCAATATCCACTTTTGTTTCTTGTGTCTTGAAACTGATTGAAGAAATTGCTCAATGTATACATTATTCACATTTGATTAGCTTCTTTGTGTGTGTTACTAATGGGGAGGCCCACAATATTTGTGTTCTGTAAATACTCCAAAGCTTGCTATGTATTCATGGAAGCACCTATACCTTTTGGAATTTTCATGAACTTTGCACAATGAAGTCTGTGACATGCCATTTCCTATGCCACTGCTTAAAAAGTTCCAGACATCCATTCAAGAAGCAGAAATAGTATGTTGGGACCTGTCATACAACACAAATCATAAATACAGTTTGGGAGCTGCCTGAAAATGGCATTAAGTAATTATAAACTGTAAATCTACTTGCAAAAATCAGGACAGATCACTCCCAGCTCCTCCCAAAATGGCTGAAATGCATTATATTTTCAATTCCACAATTGCAGTTTTAACAGACTTACTGATGTGAAGTTGATGTCTGTTTTCAGCTCCCCAGTGGAAAATAATTGTGTAGTTACTTAGTTACCTGGGCTGGATCAAGCTGAATTCTGAATTTTATTCTTTCTTGCAGCACTTTATTCTCCAATAAATACTAAAGTGTCAGGTTTGTGTGTGGTATGAGCAAAAGGAAAATGTATGTGCTTAATCGCTCTGTACTGGCTGAGAAAACAGTCCATGGTGATGGCTCAGAAGACAAATCCACGCACCCTGATCCCTCCAGCCAAACAAGTGGAGACTTGCTTTGTTGTTGGGAATGCTGGTGAGCACAGCATCTGTGTGTGGTTGTGAAGCAAAAGAATAATACCCAACATCACTATCTTTCCAAATACCTAGGCATCATCCTTAATTTCTCACATAATATTTTAGTATTAAAAATGGCTTTGATGCTTGGTGGCTCTTAATGAGTGTGAGCCATGCACACCCAGCACCTGCTAAGTGAAAACTTATTCCGTGTACAATTGCCTAGCATCCCTACCTCGCACTCTGCTGTCCTTTATCTCTTTGAAGTTGGTCTATTCCGATTTTATATTCCTTGCCCAGGACTTTGCCTATCATCGCCTCCAAGTTTGCATTCTAAACACATTGATGACTTCATCTCTCCTCACATCCACTTTTCCTCATTCACAGTCTCATTTGCAATCTACACCTTTTAATAGCTAATCCCATTTATCCTATTGCAACTCTCTCTGGGACTGATTCTGTGCAGTGGCTTTTTATTGTTCTCTGTCCTTGGAACCATAGAAATCTGAGATGGAAAAGGCTGATGAGGTCATCTTGTCCATTCCCTTTGCCAATGCTGAATTGTTTCCTACAGTCTAATTTTAAAATTACTCATTCATCTGGGCTTCCACCTCTTCTCTTAGAAGATTATTCCACAGTATTAGGCTGTATATCATGCCATTAGGAAGTTTTTCCTGACAGATATCTTGAATTTTCCTTCCTGTGCTTTTGTTCCATAGTTCATAGCTATGTCCCATTGGGCCACTCCAAACAATATGTTTCACTTTTAGAACAGAAATCCTTCAAAACCCACCTATCACTCCATTCAAAAAAATATAATTAGATACTATCAGTTATCTTCCCCACCCACAACACTGTATAGTGACATGTCTGATTATCTCTTTTTCCTTTTGCTTTTCAAGGAAGGGGATGGTCTCACTCTGTTCCAGCTTGTATGACAGGTGCCATATGAGGATGAGAACTCAAGTCTCTTCTCCCCTGCCTGGTTACAGTCACACTTTCTTTCATGCTCTGGAGACAGGCATGCTATCTCTTGTATTTATGTGTCTATGATGGAGGTTTTGCAGCAGGCAAGTCTTTTGGTGCATCAGTCCTGCTTTTGGTAGTTATGTTTATCTGTGTAGGCAAACTCATGTACAGCACAGACTCCTGTAGCTGTTATAGTTGGAGTAGGATAAAGACTTTCTATTCTAATCCTCCTTCATTAAAATTCATGATGCCATCAAAATTTTGACAATGTAATTTAATACTACTTACACCTTTCACACATCCAGATGAAATGCTGATGTCCTCCAACAAAAATGAACTTTTTGGGAAAACCTGAATGCAGACATACGTACTGCTTTGAGAGAAGCTTAGAATTATTTTGGTGATCACCTCTGAACATGTTGTATTTGAAGGACCTGAAAGACCTCTTTCACCTTTTCGTTCCCAGTTCTCAAGTGTTCTGAACCAGCACATTTTATCTGTGACTTTTCAGAAGGCCCTTGCAACTTTCTACATATTTAAATGAGTGGCCATGCTGTCAACTAAGCTCAGCTGCCTGGGTTGAAGTTTTATAAAAGTACAGCCCATTATTTAGACACCTAGAAAATGTTGTGAAAATCTGGCTTCTGCAGTGGAAACAGAGCTCTTGGAAATTTGGCCTATGAGCAACTTTGGTGATTTGTTCCCCCACTGTGTGTGCCGAGTACTTCTGGCCATGAATGAACTTGTACATGACTTTTAAGACATCTTGAGATCACCTTAATTTCTGCCTGTCAGCTTTTTTTGTCAGACTTATGTGGACTGAACCTAGCATGGCCTCAGAGAGGTTAATGTGCCTGGTGCCTACAGCTATATAAAAAAGATGTCATAAGAATTGAGGGTACATGCTGGCAAAAACAATCACCTGTTGTTCACAAAAATTTGAGAATCCCTTGGATTCTTTTAACCAAATAAATATTTTCGGGAAAAGCTTTTCTTAACCAGTTCTAAATCTGACAATTATCTCAGTAGGGTTGGCTCCACAAAGTCCTGCGGAGCATCAGTGATCTGGTCAGAATAGAAATAGACTGGCCATGAATAGTTTCTGTAGGAGGGAAATGAGAGGGATGATTTAGATGAGCTCACCACTTAAGAAGCATATGGGCAGGCTGGGAAGTACATATGCAGTACGGGCATGGCTCACTGGGACACAATTACAGCAGGATATAAGATGTGGCAAGTGGAAGTATAGTTATACCAGAACTAAGAGGTAGTGGGGGTTCTCCCCCTCCACAAAAAGATTTGCAGTTTGAAGTCAACACTCACTGCTCTGTTTGAGATTTGTACATGTGGCCGTTTGTGTAGAACCCTGACTCTGTTTTCTCAATCACTGCTTCTGCAGCTTACGGAGGGTTATTTTTGGCAGTCCCTCTCTTGCCCCTTTCCCTGCACTCTCACTCTCACTGCAGCTGTAATTGTTCCTGCTCTCTCAAAGTACCTGGGGAGAGCACGGAGGAATCAGACCTCTGAACCGTGTACCCAGGTTGCTTGCAATTCCTCTTTTCAAATGCAATTATCTGAGTTCTGTGGTTTTCCTCTGTTTTGCTCTCTGTGCTGTCAGGGGTGGTGTATTTATTCTGTGCAAAGAAAGGAGCCCCCTCCGAGGCTCCGAACCCAGCCAGGCTGAAATGGCTGACATAATGGTAGGCTGTTTCCCTCCTTCCACTCCTAGCTGCATAACCTGATGTTGTCTGCCTTCATGTTGTCTTTCTCTATTGCATAGCAAGCTGTAATGCTGAAAGAGCTCATTTAAAAAAACAAACCTATCATATATACATTGTTCACCATTATCTGTGCATGGATTTTATTATTACAGGACAATGAAACATTCTCCATGGGTGTAACAGGGACCTTTTTTAGCTAGAGTGCTACTTCTGGAAAAATTAATTATGTTTCAGATTCAAGTGTCTTCAGCTAACCTATGTGATACAAAATGTCTGAGCCAAGGATCACCTCTTAGAAACTTTGCAAAAATCTTGCCTTTCCCTAAAGAAAAAGAAATAACTTTCTAGCAAGGCTCGTGACAGAGTTCCTCCTAAAAAAATTTAAACATTCAAACATTTTGCTTCCTGTCCCCCCCGCCCCCGGGAGCCCCCTTATTCTTGGACACTTGCCTTGGATGGCTTAATGTTGAGTGATAAGCATTGCAGGAGATCCCACAAATATTTTTAGAATTCATTCATGCTGTTGGTTGATGATACTAGATTTGCTTCATGTTTTGTCTCAGCTTGCTGTTTTCAGCAGAGCTGTCTTTTCTGCTATTTTTAACATCTCTGTACATCAAGTGATTATATTTAGGTTAATGTTCCTTAAATGTGTAGATTCTTTTCTTTTTTTTCTTCTTCTGTTTTTCCATGACCACCTCCCAGAATAAAACTGTTCCCCGCCTTTCTCTTTCTCCCATCCAGTTTCAGAATTACCGGCCTACATTGTAAGAATGTGTTCCTGAAATAAGAGGGGAAATGCATTAATAAATGTGCTCTTTCACATATTTGCTATGCACACTTTGTTTTTCTAGCTTGACTGGGGTAACTTTTGGCTCAGGAAAAGGTAGCTTAAAAGCATGAAGTGGGGTGAAGTAGATTAATGGGAAGAATGTGAGCAGTGAGGACCTATATCATAATTTGATTCCCTTCATTGCATTAGTCAAAATCAGGTAACTTTTAAGTTTTCATCTTTGTAACAGGTATTTCTTACCTCCCTTAGAAGGGGAGTCGCTGTTAGCTGGCTAGCCAGAGTGCTAGCCCTGACACGCTGCAGGTGCTGGGATTCACAAGCAAAAGCAGAAGTGCTGGAAACCCGGTCGTTACACTGAGACAGCACTTTTAATGGTGTTCACAGCCGTGGAGACGGAGCTGAACTTTACTCCTACTGGCTCATATACTTGTATAAGGCCAGTTAAGGCTGGGAAGTACTTTATAGATTCATTTTGGCAACAGGTCTCCTCAGGGTCCCTACACTGGTCCTCTTCTTAGTGGTAGAAGGAGTTAGTTATGCTTGGAGAAAGTAATTTCATATGGGATGGCTACGAGGGCCTTTGCAGCAAGACATGAGCTTGCCCTGATTATGTTTCTGAGAACTAGGAAAGCTCATCAGTGCAATCTCAGTTTACCACCATGTCCCCTGCCTGTCTTCAGGGCCTGCAGGCTCCATTCCAATAGGATTTACAAGGTCTGGGTCACCTTCTAATGCAGGAAGAGAGGAAGAGCTCAAATCTGCTCGGAGCATTTGCAGAGCCTGCCTACACTGCATTGCAAAAAAAGGCTGTGTGGCCACACTTCAGATGTTAAGGCTGATCCTGCTCAAGCACCCTCCTTCCCACCCAGAGTGTTTCACAAGTGACTAACGCTTGCCAGTCTCTTTGCTTTTTGGGTGACTGAGGAGAAGCACTTGAGAAGGGCTGGGTTTTCGGACAGGGCTGAACATCTGCACTAAGACTCACACCCTACCCTGGCTGTTTGAAGCTGGAATGCATAAAATGACCCGACATTTCTGAGGAAAAGCTATCCTGACTGGGCTGGCTCAAAGCTGCAGGGCTACATGTGCTTCAGAAACAAAAATGAGAGGAGAGGCAGTGGATCAGATCGAACCCAGGCAGCCTAGCAGCATCTCTTAAATGAACATGGGTCAGGTCCACCCTCACTGGGACCCACAAACACGTGAGCTGGTCAATGCCTTGGTGCTCCCAGGAGTCTTGCTGTACAAATTACCCTTCAGGCACAGAGCACAGGGACCCTTCAGCTCCAGATTATTGCTTCTGCAGACAAAACCACTTTTCTTTTTGAAATAAAGGTTGATTTAGTGCCCAGTGCCCACCTACTGAATTCCCAAGCTTTGGTTTCGAGGTTTACTCACCCTGTCAGGTAATCCAGTAGTAATTTATG
>JAVJGJ010000032.1:25559418-25569703 GCA_035590215.1 Microhierax caerulescens | reverse complement strand
CCAATGCAGTTGCAACATTTTTTCACAGTAAAATATTTAATGGGTCCGAGTATAGATGTGAACCCTTATGGAGTGCTATTCTGGAATGAATTTGCTATATTTTCATTCACATTAGTTGTTTCTCGTGTTTCTTTTGCATGTCTAACGTTGCAGAATACAGTTACACTTAGTTATATGTATTCCCTGAACCCCAGGATCATTGCAGCATAAGGCTACACTAAGATTAATGCAAAATACTGGAGTGAGGATTACATACCGATTTTAAAGACACATGAGCAATCTGGCTTGTTGCCAATCACAAGGATAATGAACTTGCTACAGCTTCTGACAAAGCCAGTGGTTTAGGAAGGAACTGGGGACACAGTAGCACATGTGTAGAGTGGATTTTAAGAACATGGTGGGGAACTGTAGGGAGTGTGAGAATTTGAGTGGTTGTTTTGGGGAACTGCAAGGGCAGCCATAGAGGATGTGAGAATGGAGCTAAGGTTATCACAGCAGGGGATACAGGACAAAAACCCACAGGAAACAAGGTTTCATTAGCTCTGCTGCTTGCAGAACAACTTGTTTTAATTAAGCTTCCCTTCCATTTCTAAAGGGAAAATGGAGGAAGAATAAAAAAAGGAAAGGGAAAAACCTGAAAAAATAAAATAAACCCCATGAAACAACATTTTCAAATATTTTGAGTTCTTTACTTATTCTTTTTTTTTTTTTTCCCTCCCCCCAGCTACTGTACCACTCCCTTTCACCCTAGGAACATCATTAATTACATACATTTCCTTTTTTCTAGTAAAACATTTCCAAAGTTATCTGTGTGACCTACTTGTTGCTGCCTCTTTTCATAGCTAGGCATTTATCACAAAGGTGTCTGTAGTAGAAGCTCATGATTGTTTCTGATAAGCGAGCAGAGTAGAGGTAAAACCTTTTGCCTTTTGAGCTTTGAGGATTTTCCCGTCTGCCTCAGTGGGACCAGGATTTCAGTCTATGTCTGTAAGAAAGTGTACCTTCGGTGGTAGCTTTCTTATAAATTTTATCTCATAGCCTTACATGGTGATGAAGCTGTTTGGTTTTGCATTACTATTTTGTCTTTGAATGTGGAAGGCTGCACTACTGAGGGATGGAGAAGGGTTCAGTAACGTCTAGGTCACCGAAATGGGTGAAGGGTCTGGTCCACAGGGTAACATGTGTGCTGTGTTTGAACACTTTGTAGCCCCCACCAGTGGCAGGGTTGCCATCTGAAAGTGGCTGGGGCAGCACTGGCCTGTCCACACCAAAACTGGCCAGGCTTTTTGGAAGCCAGGGAGATGCCAACCATCATCCTGGGGACAGGATGCCTTTGAGGTGCGTTGATCCTGTCTTGCAGGGTTTCGTTGCCTTGTGATGATATTGAGTCACAAAGAAAAGGATTTTCTGGTCTTACATCATTTCAGCTGCTTTGCTTGTACTTGTGATATCCCAGGGCTCAATCTGCTGTGGCAGAGCTGCGGCCCTGTGAGGTCAGAGCTATGGCAGTGCAGGAGCTTTAGGAAAGGCAGCTATTTCCTTGGTTGTATGAATACCTCATGCCCAGTGGTTAGACAGGGTTAACGTAATACCTGTCCACGACTTGGAGTTACTTGGGTCAGAGGTACAACATAGCTAAAGAGAAAAACAGAAAAACAAGCAATAGCAAACTACAAAGTCTGTTTTTGTTTTTCAAACATTTACCTTGTTCAAGAGAAGTGGAGGAAAAAACAAGCAAGAAAGAGAGCAAGAAAACAAAAGAAAGTGAACAAAACCCAGGGAGCAAGAAAAAGAAAGTAAGCAAAGAAGCAAATAAGCAAGCAAGGAAGAAAGAAGGAAAGAGAAAGAAGGAAAAAAGAAAAAAAAAAAAGAGCTTTGTACTGTAAGGAGCAACAAAACCATAAAATATATAATAAACCCACATGGAAAAAGAATATAGTTGATTTCCTGCATCCCTCTGAGTTATGTTTCAGTAAATGTATAACACACATCTTGTGTTTAAAGCAGATTTGACAACATATAAAACATTAAAAATATTATGACATTGGCCAATATTTATGATGTATATTTCCACACATAAAATATATTGTGTCATGTCATGGATTTTAAAAAGCATGGAAATTGGCCATGTCATAATATTTTAGAGCTTTTTAATACATTGTCAGAACTATTTTGAATATACGTGCTCAGCATTTTATGAAACTTCCAACACATGGACATACGGAAAATATATTCTGGGTTCACAGGAGACCAGCATTTCAAATGTAAAGTTTAGCTAATATACATTTTCTAACACAAGAAACCTTTTCTTTTTGGTGTATTTCTTGAGCTTCAATCTATTCACCTTATGGTATTTTGTATAGATTTACTTCAATGGTGCTCAGCTTTTAACAAATGGGAGTTGTATTTGAATTGATCATGCGCTTTTAATATGGATGAAATTCTCACTGAAGTGTTGCAGAATGGGACCATCAGGCAACATGCATAGCCTCACAAAAAGAAATGATGTTCAGCTGACATAAACCCTCCAGTATTACTAATTAATTGCACTTGCCACGAGAACATTTCAGTGCTAGCCCTCAAAACACACCACCAGCATGGCTCAGGGACAATCAGAAATCTCTCTTGGAAGAGGGTGAGGACAGGCTGGGCTAAAATGGGCTAGGTATTTTATCTGTGTGAAAAATGAAAGGTTAAGGGACCTGAAAGGTTAAAGCACTTGCTGAGGATCCAAGGGAAGTTTTGGCATTTTCTGAAAACAAGAACTTGATTCCCGGTTCTGTGATATAGTAACAAGACAACCTTTGGTTTTCTAAATTTCTTAGGGAATGATGGCAACAGTTCTGCCAGAAGATCTAAGCTGTATTATTAAAGTCTGTATTTTCAAATACTACTGCAGCATGAATATGAATATAACTACTTTTTTCATATCTTTTAACTTCTTCCTTTTCCTCCAAGTGCAAACTCTGCTGCTGGAGACTTTGCATGATACACCATACAACCTCCACGTGGCATCATGGAGTGTTATCGTGTCTCAACGGGCATGTTTATTTTGCTTGTACCTGCTGGCGTCTGTGTGGGGACACCACACACATGGTACTGGGGATTCTTGGTTTTGGTTTTTTCATTTCTTACTTTATACATTAGCGAAAACTGACTGGAGACAGGTAATTGCTTCCAAGGACACTACTTAAGTCATCTCTCAAAGTTTTTAGAGGAAACTGAAGCAGCAGATGTGCCACTTGAAGGGGTAATGCATATGGCATCACTGAGCACTACAGGATAATTATAATTATAGATATATCACTGTGAATAAGGATGGGTGTGGATTGCTTTATCAGCAATGTAGACCTACCTATGCGGCTGCGAGGCTGTGTGACATTACTCTAGTTGGCTACTTAAATGTTACTTCACTTTTTGGCTCCTGAGTGTTGGTGTAGCAATTCCTTCAGTTAAATATGTGCCTAATTGAAACAGCAGCAGTGCTTTAAAAATAACAATTAGTTTGGCAAGCATTTAAAAACCAGCTATGTTCTGTAAACAAGGTTTATTTGTCCCAATTAGATTTAGCTTTTTTTTTTTTTTTTTAATCTTTTGCTGGCTGATAGGGAAAGTTATTTCAGCACTTCCAGGAACACTGGGCTTTAATAGGCTCTGCCCAACTGGTTTAATTTAGATTTCCATTATTTGTTTGACTGATTTATCTGAAATATTTTAAAGAGTAGCATAATGCATTGATTCTCCAGAGCAAGTTATTGCTTTCACATATGCTTCATGTTGAGCTTTGGGGTTTAGGGGAGGGTTTGCTTTTGAGGGGGCTGGAAAGCTGAAAGAAAGTTTGGGCAGTATATGCATCATGGTCTTTTCTTCTTGCTTGGGTGATTCTTTATCATTCTCTCTCTGTGTTTTCCAAGAGATATCCCTTGAAATACAGATTTATAATATGGGGAAAGAGCAATTGGAGCAAAGTCCTAGATAACCAAGATAAACACAGGAACACAAAAGTTCTTTAGTTTCTTAGGGGCTAAGAGGACCCCTGCTGAGGAAAAGGGAAGCAAGGAAACGACCTAAACAGTGAAACCTGTTGCCAGGTAAGGAAAACCATTTGAAAGCACGGTATGTATTTGTAATTAAAAACAAAGACTCCAATTCCTTCCCTCTGTGGACAAACCTTGGTTAGAGACAGGAATTTAGAGGAAGGACTTTCCTTATTTCTTAGGAGAATATGTCCAACAGAGTGACAATGAAAAGTGGGAGTTTTACATGACTTGATATCCAGAAGATGTCAGTCTCCTGTCCCATTTGTTACAGTAGTAGCATTAAGGGTAAATTTAAAACTTAAGCCCCTATAGTCAAAGAGCGTACACACAAGAGAGCAATCCCTGGAAGAAAGTTAAAGCAACAGAGAAAAGATGGCTCATCAGGAAACATTAAGCAATTTGTATGGTGAGAGGTCATGTAATGAACTGTGTCCAGCTGTTTAGGGGAAGCAATAAGACCATCACAATATATTTTGAAATGTATATAGCAGAAGTGGGACTGGGACCAGTTCTGGAATTGTCCTGTTTAACTTTTCCTTATAAGAGAACTACATTTGCCTTTACCCTATAGAATGACTGTGATGTGCTTTCCCCACATTAAATAAAAATCAAGAGAGATTATGGTAAGTGAACAGAAACTCAAGGTGTTCAAATACAAAATGATATTTAAAAGGCAGGTCAATGCCCAGATTTGCAGCTTTATAGGGTATGTTTTTCTGTTAGACCTACACAGAGGGGAAGACTTTATAAACACTATGTTGGGTCTAAGATGTAAGACTACTAAGGTGTAACACTCCATAGAAACCATGGCACAGTCCATACGACCCCATGGAAGAAAGAAAAAGGATGTTGAGGGGTGCATGTGCTGTACAGCAGGAGCTGATCTTGCAATCCTCCCTGTCTAGACTGACCCCACTTGTTCTCCAGACAGTCTTCCTTTGGGTGCAGGGGTCCTGAGCTCCAAACAGGATTAAACCAGACCGTTGTGTTGGAGGAACAGGCCACTGCTTCCATAGGGACACAAAGGTTTGACTGCTTCAGTACAGAGCAGAGGGGAACCTTTTCTGCACAGATCCTCTGTTGCAGTGCTTCTGCTCAGCCCACATCACTAACACCTTCTTGAATGTTATTTCTTACCTGGAAGAGTCAGCAGAATTAGGTCTGAGAGGATCTGGCCATTAGCAGGAATGTTCAGTAACACTGTGGAAAGGACATGAAACACCTGGCATGATCCCAGATACACGCAGCCTGGAACATTTAATGGCACTCAAGGGATAAAATGACCAAACTATAAACCTCTCTCCTCCCACCCTCCTTCCTTTTTTATTTTTTATAACTGCACTTTTGAACATGCAGTGTATAGATGCTTTCTACCTTCTTTTGTCTCTCTGTTTCTTACTTGTGACTCCTTGGGGCCCAATTGAAAAAAAATTGTTCTGCACCATTTACTAAGGTTTTTGGTAGTATTTTTCCAGGAAAGAGTGAGGAATGTTTTGTTTCTACATCAATTCACCCACAGGTCACTCCTCATGCACTGCACACACTTCAGGGATTAAAAATGCCAGGATTCCCAGTTTGTTTGCTCTGAAAAGACTGCACACACATTTTATGTCTCTGTCTCACACATATTCATGCACACACATCCAAGCACTCACATATCCTCATACTCTCTAGTGACAATTACTGGTGACATGCCTGTCAAGGTCAATGCAGTATCAGTGACATCATGCAAAGTTTAGATTAATAGTAAACAAGTTGTTGATGCCAAAGGCAAACAAAGATTTTGCTCTTTCCCTAGGAACAAAGGAAAAGTGTAGCTGGTAGTTTAACCTAAAAAAAAAATTCAGAGTCTGAAGGTTCCTGATTAAAAAGCTGTTTACATATCATATATATATATATATATATATATAACTGTTTTCTTGTCTTCATGCCTGCCTGGGCCTGGTGAACATTAGGAAACACGTAAATTGTTAGCAAAGTGATGAAGAGGAATACAAAACCATGAAGGGTGCTGGTGCTGATTGTAAATATGTCAGGACTCAGCTGTATTTCCATCTGATGGCGCTAAGAAATTGTTTCAGATGCAGCAGAATGTATGGGACTAATGTGATTTAGTTAATCTAGCAATTTATGTGTTTACCATATCTACAGGTTTTTTGAGTTAACTTTAAAATTCGTCATAAAATGACTACTTTGCAGTGGTAGCCCCAGTAACACTTCTGTATATTGTCCTTTGCATTTTTGTTGGCTTGCTGACATCAGCGCTTTAATACTTAATATCCTGTGAATATTTCTGTATTTTATAGTTCTGTATGTACTGGAATAAGGAGGGAGGGGAGGACCAAGGCTCTCTAATAAGGAAACACACATTATTCTTTACTGATATGTTTTTGTTCTCTGCTAATCATTTTTTTCCTTTTCACATAAGCCTGAGGAAGAACTGCTGTCGGAACAGAAAAGGGCAGATGGTAATGTGTATGTGCAGTGTGGTTGTAATTATGTTATTACCTAGGCTCTGCATAAAGCTTGTTTATGTAAAAGGAGGAGATTAATTCCTTTGGGTTACTACAGAAAAATCCCAGGCCTGTAACTGATTTCTCCGGAGAGCTACCGAATTCTTCGGCTCTATCTCTTTGCCAGGTTGTGCCTTTTATATGCCATCTCTAAATAAAACAAACAAACAAATAAATAAACCACAGAAAGAAGTTCTGTTGCAAAAATGAGGCCTCGCCTTCTTGTTAAACCAGGGCAAGGGAGAAAGGAACATGCAAGCGGGTGGTCAAAAAGCTGGCAGCTCTTGGAGGCAGCCTGGCAGCGCTGCACTGCTCGCCAGCACCGGGCGCCCACCGTGGCTGAGCAGATCCTTCCCGCTGGACATGCTCTTTGTGCTGCAAATACTCACTCCGAGAATGTGTTTTAATCTCTTACGGAGGTGGTGGAGGCAGTAAGGAAAGGGTGGATGTATCTGCCTCTAAGACCTCTGGTTACCCTCAGCCCAACTTAAAAAGCAACGAAGAAAACCTGAAGAAAAGGAAAGAGCTTGAACTTACTTGTAATACATTGTCTTTGAAACATTCGAGGTTGAAAATTGTGGAATATTGTATGGATGAAGGGAAAAACACCTGAAAGACACAGTGATTTTTGAAAGATGCAAGAGTTCTCATGTTTGTCATCTATAACAGAGCAGGTTTTAAAGCCACGACCTTTCAAAGTTACAGATTCAGAACAATACCCTCCCTACATTTCTTCAGGTTGAGGTTCAGGAAAGAGGGGGAAGAAACAGTTCATAAGCGTGTTTTGACCACATTGGTGACACACCGCGGCAGGCAACTGTGATGCTGCAGAAATGGGACCACGTGAACACAGTCAGTCCCGAATGGACTTGATTTCTCCTACCTTGTTTCGTGCTGGACCATCTGCCCTGATTGTACAGCTACGCAGATGGTTTAGTGGGAGCTGACTGTCCTTGTGGGAAACGCTTCTACTGGCTTCAGTGGCCTTAGGATCACTTACGTGGAAGGTAGCCACGAGGATGCTGGAGATATGTCCACCCACGTGGCCGCCTGTGCCATTGGTGCCAGCCCTGACGACATTAAAGCAGTGCTGAGTCTTCACCCCAACGCTTGCAGAGGAAATCCAGGCGAGGAATCTCCTGTAAGAACAAAAGCAAACAAAGCCCTTGCTGCAGCTCTTGCTAGACGCTGTTTATAATGTGAACAATTTGGAAAGGGCTTGTTCCATATTTATGGCATTTTTAAAAATAGATCATATGGCTTAAATATGATACTGTTCCCCACTTCGGGGAAAGAAAAATCTTTCCTCTGGAGTATAAAATATTTCCAAAACGGACGACTGTTAAAATTCAGAAAAAAAACCCCAAACAGTTTATAAAAAGCATGCTGACATTGTAAAAAATTAATAGTATGCTTGGAACCCTTTGAGTTTCCAAAATGGTCAGTTCAATAGAAAGAAATGGCACTTTCTTATTATAAAATTGAGTTGCCTGTCTTAGGTTTTCCCTAATGAAAGAATTTTTTGGAGAGAATAAAGCTCACATTGAGTGTTCACAGCCCATCTCCCCCTCAATGTGTAATTTAACCACCCAACCCTGTGGCCTGGAACACTTTCGATTACAACTTTAATAGTTATTTTGGAAAAAATTGGTAGCCAAATATTCAACCTTTAGAATATTATGTATGAAAGTTTTTCTTCTCTTAAATGTCATAGGAAATTATGATGACCGTGTGTGTGTGAGTGTGTGCGTGCGTCTAGGCAAAGTAAATTTACTATTTCATGCTACTGGATTCCATTACTTGAAACCTTGACAGCTATATCCCTGGGAGGGGCAAGGAAGTTGGGCCAAATTCTCAGTCACTCTGAAATGGGTCATATTAATCTGCTTTAAAGATCATCTCTATAAATAGCCCAGAAAATAAAGTGTTGGGTAGTACTGGGCTCACCCTGGCTTGGGTTCCATTACTCCAAGTAAAGGAGACGTATTTATGTAGCGGGGTTGCCCTTAAGGATTTGTATAAAAAAAAAATAATAAAAAAACAACCCACAAAAATGGGAACAGCTAGTGGTATTATACAGAAGTCATTTAATTCTGTTACTCTCACAGTTAAGTAGGGCAGAAATCACTGGTAAAATAAGGGCTGTATATTATTAGCTTTCAAGAGCTGAGATTGCTCACAACTATTTAATGTTTTATTATTTTCTCAAATTAGCAACAAATAGTTCAGCAGTAGAACACATGGCATTCCTGATTAATTAGGACCAGGATTAAGTCTTTAAATGAAGTGAGCTGGAGTTCACCATCAGTTTACAAAGAGATGGGTTCAAAAAAACCATTCGTTTGGTACATTTCCCCCCCTGTCTTTAAGGAAAAAGATCAGAGCTTTTAGTGGCTGCTCTTTATTTCCCCAGCTTATACATCTTGCAGATGTATAAGCCTTGCAGAACTTAAATGGTTTATGTATCTATCTTACCTCAAATTCTAGGTAAAATGAAATGTCCTTTTTAATGTTTTAAGTGCATTTTGGTGGTTGTAAAAGGAATCAGATGCTAGTCATCAGAGACATGAATGTCTTCTGTAAGCCGTTGAACTGGACTTCCTTAGGTAAGCATCTTGCTGGATTTAGCTGCTGATAAATGGAAAATAAAAAGCCATTTTGTGATAATGTAGGCATTTTATGTTGCTGTTTTAGGCTGTATTGCGTTCCACAGATCTTGCCATTTAGAGTACTGTAGGGGGAATAAAAGATTTATTAATGACAACTGTACTAGGCTGTGAAATGTCATAGGCTGGGAATAAAATCCCTGAAGAATAGAGTTAAAAATATGTTTGTAAAAATTAGGAAAGAGAAGGTGCCAAACATATTAAGAACTTTTCTTAATTTCACGGGCTTGAGTCCAAACTGCCGATAAAAATGTATCTTTGAAAACTAACTCTTCCCTTTCTTTTAATTGCCTTTGCAGTTCAGGAATGAGGAATGAGAACATTCAAGCACCACAAACAAGCCTATTTTGGTGAATATTGAATACAAACATATGAAGAATAATAAATCTAGAAGACAAAATGGTGGGAAAATAAAGGCAAGTGGTCAAAGTTCTCCTGTTGCCTTTCTTTGGAAGTTCTTCAGCTTTTCATGCTCCTGTTTCCTTACTTGTAATGTGAAGTTCCTGGGTGTCCCCACTACAAAGAACACTGGTTTATAGATGAACTACAGAATATAACTACTGGGTATAACTATTAATGCTATTAAACTTTCATGTTTTGGAGTATCTAATATGTTGCCAAAGATCTGTATTTATAATTATGGGTTACAATGCCATAGCATAACATTTGCAACTATAAAATGTCCTTGAAAGGGCCAGCTAGAATAAGCAAGCAGTTAACTAGATTCTCTCATCCTTGTTTGTGAAAAGAAAGCCTCGCTGTGTTGGAGGATAATAAATTCCACTGCGTCCCTGTAGGAATAACATATATTTAATAGATAAGCTTTCTGAAGGCAGTGCCCGTTCATTTTCTGAACAAGTCAGTGCACTATCTTTCCTACCATAGCATGGACTATCCTCTTTCCTGCTGCTAACAAATAGATCATTCTTTGTAGCTTTTATAGAGCACTGATTTATTTTATTTTTTTTTTTGGAGGCAGGAGGAGGGGGCACCTGCAGGACAGAGCCCTCCCAAACCAGAAGTGGGGGGTGGGTGCAGAGGGGCTCTGGAGCAAGGCTGGGGGGCG
>JAVJGJ010000032.1:25540159-25559318 GCA_035590215.1 Microhierax caerulescens | reverse complement strand
ACTGGAGTCCCTACTGGGATATACTGGGGGGGAGTGGGAGGCAGTGGTGGTGTTGGTGTTTTATCTGGCTACCCAGCAACACAATCAAAGTCCCTAGTCTCTTTTCAAAATCCCTAATTATTTTAGCCTACCCTTCATATGTATGGAAAACCAACTGATGTTCGCCTGAGCCTGTGCTGTGGATGTTTAATTCATACAGAAGGAAGTAGGATGAGTAGAGGATTTTAATGTAATCCTGTGCATATTGCTTTGTGTGCTAAGGTACTGAGAACACTGTCCCAGATATCACTCTTAGACTCTACTTGATTTTCAGTTTTAATTTCTGGACTTTGTCTTTCTATAGCACTTCAAATGAAAGGCCATCCAAAGGTAGGAAACAGCCTTCTGTACTCAGTAGTTTTATCAAGTTGTTTGTGAGGACTGGTTCGTCTTCTGTGTAGGTTTGCCTTTCCAGAAGAGTTAAATCCATTATGGGAGCAGAATGACAACTCGTATGACTAGCTGAATCTCTTCCAAGTGATCTTACACAGTGTCTTTTCCTAGCTGGATAAATCTTATGATACCAGAATGCTAGTAGAATATAATGTTTCCTAGTTTTTATTAGAATCGCTGCCAGAATCTGTTTCTGAGATTTTATTAGGATTGCAAGTTATATGCTATAAGCAGCAGAGTGTTGCCTATAAGCTTAGATTTTTGTCATTCTTATAATTTCCTTCTGATGTTGCTCCTATAAAGAGATGATATTATATTATATTAATTTGTCCTCTTTAGGATAACTCTTTAGCAAAGGATTGATGTGGTTATAGGATATACACAGAAATGTACATCTATCCTCTATTTCTACTTTTCCCAGTGCACCACACCAGTCCCATTTCATGGGAAAATAATCTTTGATATTTAAAAGCAAAGATTTATTATAAGAAGATGTATTAATTCTTGGAAATTTCTGTCTGTGCCAGAACAAAACCTCTGAAGTTTATTGAAGTTTTACTGATCTTTACACATTATATACCCATGTTATCATCAAGAGAGAATGGAAAGCTAATATGAGCAAATAGTGTTACTGAAAAAAAAAATCATTTGTCCACAGTATTTATGAACTTCTCTTTGTAATGCAGTAGATCTGAAAACTGGCATTTAGGAACTTTATGCTGAAGAATATGACCCCATCGTTTAGAGCTTTAGGGAGAAAATTAACAAGGATTGCAAGCATAAGTAATACAGGGTTACACGAAAAAGGATTGTTAACTGACTGCTAATAATAGTTCACAGTTGGCCTTGACTGACTAAAATATGTGGAGGATTAAAAAGAAGTACCTATGAAATATTTATTGTATTTATAACAATTCAGTAGTTCTTCAAATGCATTTTATTTGCCTATACTTTTTTGATTGCAAAGTTTAAGTTTAGGGAAAGAGATTTCTTGACTGTTCTCCACCTGTAAAACCTATATTGTTAATATCACTGACTTCTGAAAACGGAATAGTAAAACAACTGGTAGGGATACATTTCTTAAAAATGCATAGGGCTCTTTCAGGGAGAAAAGGAGATTTGAGAACACAAGCTATGGCAAACATTGCTGGACAATCACCGTTCAGACCACTGAAGAGAACGGGCTTTCTTAAATCAGTAACAGGAGTCCTGGGTCCTTGGTACCCACAGGGAATACAAGAAGCTCCCCCAAGAGGCCTGTCAAGATCTGGAATTGGAGAGAGTTAGCAAACTGCAGAAAACTTGAAGGCAGAGACATTTTTTTTGAGGTCTAAAGTTGGTGTCAGACATACACTTTTTTCATCTGGCTGTGTTGGCTAAGTTTGATCAACTCTGTTCAGAGGTAAAAATAGCAAATATTAGCCCTCAAAAGTCAATATGCCATCAAGATACATTTTATGGACATACGACTAAAAGGAGAATTAAATATGCAGGTTGATATATAGAAAAGGCTAAACCCCAAACCTGTCATCTAACACATTTTATGATGAGAGAGAAGGATCAAGGATGTAATGTGCCCATGGCCTCTTTTCATGGAGGGGAGATCAGCTTGCTCTAGCTTCATTCCTATTTTAAAAGTGCATTCAACTCGACACAAAGCTTTTTGGCTCCTCTTTTTGAAAGCTTAATGCCACAATGTTCTAGTTTAGTGACTTTCAGTGCAGAGCAGAAATATTGCTGAGACAAAAATGCTGACAGCTAGACTTCAAAAATAGTTTTGGATGCACTCAGATTACGAGTAGTTCGTACTCACGTTCCCAAAATGGACATAACAACTGGAGACGTTTTTTCCCCCCTTATCCAAGAGGTTACTGTGGTCTGTGGGTTTCTTTGTGTGGGAGCATGCATCTTCATACACAGAAGTATAAGAAAACAGCCTGCAGTAAGACACAAAAATAACCCAAAATATAATATAGAAGTTTTCTGAGGTCTTGGGAATTCCGGGCAGAGTTAGTCAAAAGCATTATGGAAAAGGAAGCTATAAAGTATTCCTGAGGAGATTTTAGGCAGCAGAGAATAAATCAATTTGAAGATGAGCCATGACAAACTCAGACTGGAACCAGGGCTTTAAATAGACCTTTACAGTGAGCTCAGTTAAGGTGAACAGCTCATTGAGGAGTGAGGCTGAAATCCAAAATACATATTTTAAAGAAATCCTGGGGGTTACGTTGTACAGGGTGGCAGATTAGATAAGCACAATGATCACTTTTTGGCAGTAAATTATGAAGCCATGAACCTTTATTTCTTTGCTGGCGTCTCTTCAGCAATCAGGGGAGATGCATGGCCGCTTATCCTAGATAAACTCCCAGGAGCCACTCCAGCAGTGTTGGAGTCAGCAGGAATATTTCCATTTCTTTTGGTACGCATTAGTTCAGGTGGTGACTAGTAGCAAAACCCCCTCAGCACATGCACATGCAGCTTCCACACAGAATACTGCTTCTAGGGATGTAATTTGTGAACTAGCTGGGTCCGGTATAACACAAAGAAACCTACGCCAACTTCACCTCCCAGGCTCAAACCTGTCGGCAGGTGCTGTGTCCTGAAAAGCTGCAGCAGTTCCCACCAGCGTTGTCACTAATTCTACTGCTCTGCCACTCCAGGGGGTTCCTTTTCTTCCACTTTTGCTACTGGGTATAATGGACCAGTGCCCCAGCTCTCGCTTCGTTCATAGCAATTTGCAAAACGTCTCACCAGAATACAGTTTGCATTTCAGAGGAGCAAACGTGCTGGCACTCTAGTCAGTTTTTCAGCGGTGTATGTAGCCACCTGCAAAAATCAGAGGTGAAATTTAAGCTTGGTGCTACATGTTCTGTCTGTGTGAGATGTAGAAGACCAAGACAATGTGCCCTTTCCAAATCCATCTTGAAATGGTTAAGAAATGTGATCACTGTGTGCCAACTTGCACTTTCAATTTCAAAACTGCAGTTGAAATTTATCATCCTGTCAACTCTGATTGCTTTAAGTACTTGTCAGAGAGAGATTCAAAGGGGGCCAAAGTATTTTTTTTCCATTGACACCTTCTCTTGCAACATGTTAACATTTTCTGGGGTACCCAGTGCAATGCAACACCTCCCTGATAAACAAGGGAAGTGATGGAACAGCAGGGATCTCCCCTCTGCCGGACCAAAGCACAAATGTGCCTTTCTCCTCTTCTTTCCTTTTTTTTGGCAGTACTTTCTGCTATCAGGATTTTCTAAGAAGAAAACCCAAAGCCATGGTGTCAGAGAGATACCGACAGCCCGTTTTACAGGGGGCAAGGCGAAAGGAGGCACAGGCACGCTGACTGCTTTGGGGCTTTGTCTTTTATTCTTGCCAGCTCCGAGAAGGGGGGAAGCCCAGCGAGCTGCCACCGTTGGATTTTGACTTGGCGTAGAAGCAGGAGGTCTGGTAGCAGTCCCAGAGCTGACCCAGAGGTAGAGCATCCTGCTCTGGACTGGGAATGTCTCTAATCGGTGAGAGCTGTTTGGCCCTAGCATCCCGGCTCCGGTTGCTCAGGCCCTTGTCCAGCACAGCGCATAATATCTTTCACCACAAATACTTCAGGAGGTTTCTGTGAGAGGGTTCGCATGCTGACAGACAAGTATCGTCCAAGTGCTCAGCAGTTCTAGAATATAAATCAAAAAGTAGGACGTGTGGCCAGAACCGACGCGTTTTGGAGAGGAGCAGCAGGCAGGCATACGTTGCTCTGCCAGCGCTGGCTAACAGAAGACGTTACCTGTTCATAAAGCACATCTGTGGGATGCCTGCTCAAAAACACTGTGGAGAGACCGAGTCCTCTGGACAAAGATAGCAGATTCCCTAGGCATCGTCACCAAAGTGACTGATTATGAAAGTCTTTATGCAAAATGTGAAAATAAAATACTATTCAGCTCTTCCTTAACAAATAGAATATGGGTTTTGCTAGTAATTTGTCTTCTTTTCTCATCTTTATACATATAGAATGTATCCACATGCTCTCATGACTCATGTGATTAAAAGGATTATTTTTTTCCTCATCTGGGTTTAATGAGACCTGCCCTTTCTAAACATCTAAAAAAAGCTCACTGATGTTTACGTGCAGACAGACATTGGAGGGATATGCTGCATTTGAAAATATGTTTTCTAGAGAATCCTTCTATATCTTCAGCTTTCATCTTTGGCTGCATTACTTGAGCTAGTTAGCACAAGCAGACAGGACATACCAGATACATCAGCACATCAGCAGAACATAACCCATGTTTTCCCCTTTTTAGCACTACCATCTTTGCTGACTCCCCCACCCCCCCTGCTCCTTTCTGCTGGGAAAGCAGAAACTCTCCCCTCCTTTGGGTTTCCCTTCTTTTTGCCATCCAGTCAGGAATATATCATAGCAGGGCTCACAAACACCGACAAACTGAGCTGTAAGCTGTCTAACCCCACACCTAACGGGGCGTGCTGCAAAGGGGTGGGACTTGCACCCTGAACAGCTTCTGACCTACTATCCTACCTCTGGCTGCAGGAAGCATCTTCCATCACTTGGCGTTTATAATCCTGATTCTGCTCTGGAATTCAGTGACCAAATTGTTTGTTCTATAAATTGAATGGGAGTTGAGCAGGTTTTTTTCCTTTTTTTAAAAGGAGTTGAGCCTGATTTTCCCCTCCTCTTTTCACCCAAAGAACATCCAGTGGGATTTGATGGAAGTGAGTTCAACCTTTAATCCTGATGTGCATCAATCCTCTCAAGATAGGTCAAAAAATGTCAGGAGAGCCACTCCTGTTTCTGGAGCAGCAGTGATGCTGATGACACCTCACAGCAACTTCAGCAAAGTGAGCATCTTCTTGTTCAGGCTGTGCAGTCAAAGTAGCTTTCAAAACAATTATCAGGGTCATCCCTCAAAACCAAATGCCTTTCTAATCACTCCAAGAGGGATGCCTAAGAGAATGGGATGATTTTGCTTGTTTCTCTTAACCGGGGTGGAATAAAATTTGCTCCTGCTCCAGGAGTGCTCTGGTTGCTCTTCATGCAGTACACAAACAAGGCAGGGAAAAGAAAGAACGTGAGTTTTCTCTGTGGTTCCCTTGTCATTCAGCACAGCATGAAACAAATATTCTAAACCTCAGACCTTTCCCTGCCAACGTCTCTCCTTCTTGCTCCCAGCGATTATTTCAGAGGTACAAAGGTATTTCTTTTTCTGTTGAGTGTGTATCGTAGAATATTGCTATTCAGGCTAACCCTGCTGGGCAACTGCAGAGGCATGCCTGAGTCACACATAAGTCAAGAGCACTGAAAGAGCATTACAGAATTAGGAAGAGAGAAAAGTCTGGTTTTGATTACTGATAATTATAGATAAGCTGTAGCTGACAGTCATTTTCTGACCGCAAACTCAAATCAATCAATTAAAGACTGTATGCAGCAGCACCCATGTTTAATCACTTCCAGGCTCTTTAAAATGATCCATTGCTCTGATACCATGTCAGAGCTGCTGTGTACCATTTGTTTTTGTTGCTGAGGGTCAAATATGCAGCTACTTTCAGGCTAATTTCAAGAACACAGTTCATAAGCTAAAAAAAATATTAATATCTGTATATAAAGATTAGCCATAACTATTAAATCACTCTCTTAGTTCAATGAAACAAACATCACAGCTGATGAATTAAATATCTTTTGATTTCATGACACATAGATAAATGCATCTTTTAATAGAATGTATCAGTGTTGCAACAGAGAGAAAAAGAGGATGGAATAATACAAGTTCCACTCTGTTCCTCCCTAGTTCCTGTTTTCAACGGTTTTTCACGTGGAACTTCAAACACAGGAGAGCAGTTTGTGATGGGACCTGCACAGAGAGCAGCAGTCAGTCGGTAAGACTCTGCAACAGAACTATTCTGACAAACTGGGTTGTTTATGATGAAATTTGTTTTCTTCCCAACTTTGAAGAGAGAAAAGGTTCTGATGGTTTAGAAATTATCAGCTAACATTTTTTCAGAATAAAATATTTCCACTTTTGCTTGAAAATGGTTTTTAAATTAGATGTTCTAAAATACTGAGGTGTTTCATGTCACACTCAAAAAAGCTAAGTGAAACATGTTAATGCAGTTTTATCAAAAGGAAGTGTTTTGAATGATTAAAGATTCTTTTTTACAGGATTTTCCTTCAGGGAGAAATTTCCAATTTTAATTCATAATCCAGTTAAAACTTTCTGTAAGAATTCTGGTTTGAATAAATCAGTATCTGTAACAGAAATAATTCCATCAGTATTTTTTCAGCCAAATCCCAGATAACTGTAGATAATAGCCTATACTTTCCATCTAATATAGCATAGATGGATGTATCTACTATGTATGCTAATATAGCATAGCACCAATTAGTGACTTGACTAGGTTTATCACAAAGGCTCAGCCCAGCCCATGCAGCAAGATGATGACTGTCATATAAGGATGTTGTCCAGTTATGCACAGAAATCAAAAGAAATTAAATCTCAGAGAAAATTATTAGCTACTGCAGCATAATACTGAGATACAGGACTTTGGGTTTCTATTGTCAACTTTGTCACTCTAGTAAATTTTGAATGTATTGTCTAAACTGCGTTCAGTCCACTTATTTTTAATGTGTGGTAGACTCTGAGTAGCTTTATGTCAATATAACAATTTAATTTCTGAGGTGATTTGAATGGAACTGGATAAGGCTACTTCTTTAACTAAGGGTAGTTTTACTAAGCTAGGGTATCTGTGCCAGGATTCAACAGATTGTAATAAATCCATTTAAAAATACATATGGACTGATGTTCCTGATAGTATCGCAGTATTTCATTTAACAGACTGAAAATGATCTCTGCATCACTGACTTGGTTACTCAGTATGATGCATGAGTAGGAAACAAACATCTCCAACATTATAAAATAAAGTCTGATTTCTGCCAAGCACTGCATGTGGGTCTCATCTCAGTTACCTTTTGACATCTCTAGCACAGACACCTACATATATATATATATATATATAGTCACCTTATAAATTGTCACGGTCACTGGAGACCAGTACTGTCTTCTGGGACACAGTTCATCTCATCCAGAAGGATGAGACCCTGGAAGTGCCCGCTTCTCACTGCAGTCAGCAAGGGGAGCCCAGGGTGACCAGCTCAGCTGTAGACACGTGTGTGGCCACAGAAACCTCCCTCACAGAGTTACATCTTCCCAAAGAGCTGGGATATCTGATCTGAGAGCCCTGGGAGCTTGCACCAAGGTCACTGAAAAGATCCGTGGCGCCCGCTGCCCGACTCAGCCCTTAGCTGAGGGTTATTGCGCTGGGAAGGAGCAGCAGAAGCAGAAATGGGCTTTTGTCCCAACAGCTGCACTTCAGGCTTGATGTGTTACCCAGCGTGGTGAGAGCTGGTGCCCAGTAGCTGAGACACGAACACCTTCCCCTGCCTCTTCATGGGAATACCCCAACACTTTGCCCACAGCCCTGCCTGTGCTCCCCTCTGGAGACAAAAGGTTTGCTATGAAAACGAACAGCTGGCTTTCTTCTTTTCCAGGGGGCTTTAGGTAAGCTGTTGGTAGGAATTCGCTGCCATCATACCAAGCAAATCCCACCACATGCTAGTTTTAAACATTTTGGGGTAGAGGTTGCTGTGGGTGATGCTCTCCCCATCCTGGGAACAGAAAACATCTTCTGTGCACAAGCTGTTCCCCCACTGGCGCAGCTTATCCTGACGGCACATGCAAGCACCTATGTGGGCACAATTTAACAGAGCCCGTTTTATTCAGGGAAAAAAAAAAAGGATGTGTGAAGGATGTGTGTGTTTAGGAGGGCATCTTTTAATTCAACATAGATGCTTTTAACCAGAGCCTTTACTGTTGCTTATTTATGTGAACTGCCTGTTGATCTCGAGGATTTTGCCTGTCTAAGGAGTTTCAGCGGGACCCTGTGCCAGGGTGCACAGCAGAAACTCTTTGTCCCTTCGCTGGGATATTATCAGCTGATCTGAATAGCCTCTTGTGAAATTGTTTATTTACAATATTCATCTCCAAGCATTTACACTCCACTGATGACTTGAAATTTAAGTAGTTATTTATAATCATGTTAAATAAGACCACATTTCTGTTCCGCCCACGAGTTGTTCGTTATCAGATTACATGTCTCTTCCATTCCTTTTATCTCTGATACAATGCGCTGCTCTCAACAGCGGCATCAAATGAACTTCGATGTCTGACTATAAATCATGCACATGTCGAAACAATAATGCTGAACGGATTATCATCACCCTCTGTAATTGCAATAATGGAAAACAGATACTGAAAGGACATTTTTCCGATCCTCAGAAAATCCCCAAAGAGGTCAATTTACTTTTCTTTGGGGAATATTTAACACAAGGAAAGTTATTGGTTTATACGTCTGCTGAAAGAACTGAACTTATAATAAGCACAATGTCACAGTATAAATTTAAAGTATATTTTATTGCACTGTTATGGTGGGGATCTCCAGATGGTCCTGATATACACAGTTTATAAGGAAGTGCTTTTTTGACTGAGAACACTGATCATTGTCTGATGAAATGCTCTGTCGAAGCTGAGGCTTACTACTGTTTGGGGGAACCTGCTGCAAGTAGCAGGGGTGAATATCATCCACCAAGACCTAATTGGCACCTGGTTTTGGAGCCAGGCTGTGGTGGAACTGGGTTTGGTATTTTGCTGGAGGTTTTGGAAGAGGAGGATTTCTTGTATGCTCTTTAACCAACTCTAATTCAAGAATGGATCTACATGGTATAATAAAAGAAATTAAGCGCTAAGAAAATGAAACCCCTACATACCATTAATTTCTTTTATTGTAAGAAGCATGCATCCAACTCTTAAGTCTTGAATTTGCAGCACTCAAGTCTAAATTGAGTCATATATTTTAGGACCTGAGTGAGGCTCAGTGGATGCATAGGCTCTTCTCGTCTTCTTCATGGGGGCTAATCTTGTCCAACAGAATTTGATTTCTTAGTCCTGTTTTTGAAGGCAGAAGTTGAATACTGTAATAAGTAAACTCCACATCTTTTGCTCTTTGCCTGTACTGTTGCTTCCCTGCCACCCAGCAAACCATTTTTAAACCAATGTTAGTTTGAACACGACCATACTAACAGTTGTACTGGCACAACTGAGGTTGCAATAACCTTCAGCTTGGGTACTGTTGTGGTAGGACAGGAGCTCATATCCATATGTAAATAACCAGACTTTGCCCATTCAGCATATTTTGACTTTAACAGGGTAGAGTGTACTCATACAGGTGATTCAGATGTCAGCTGAGGGAACAGCAGCCTCCAGCCAGCAGAAGCAGCAACCTCCTCAATGGCACAGCCAGAGCTATGGGTCCGCAGCCTAAGCCACCGGGTTTTGCTTGCATGAATAGCTCACTTGACGTTTGAAGAAGCAGCCTGCAACAGAACCGCACAAAAATGTTCAAATGAGAGTTGTTATCCACTTAAATGGCTGCTTGCAGCACAGCCCTCTTCGTGGTCGCTCTTGCCAGCGACAGTCTCTATCCTGCACATTCTGGCAGTTTTGTCCATCAGCATCTACAGCGGAGGGCAAGGTCCTGGTCTCTGCGTTTCCAGATGGACACAGAGAGCTGAGGCAAGGGCAGTGAAAGTAATACATGGGATAAAGCAGACGCCTTCTGAAGAGGCACTGTCAGAGCCAGCTTTCTGGGCCACATTGCGTCTGACCCCCTAAGGCACGGTTGGTGTTTACGCTTTTAGAACAACAGCTCACAGGAGCAACTGCGATAGTAAATATCCTCAAAACAAACGCTTTATTGTAGAGTTGTCCAGCAGAGCTGTTTTGTAACGAATTGCACCTGAACTTCTCCCTCAGGAAGCCCATCTCACCCTGCAGCATGTCACTGCTGTGGGCTTGGGGCAGCAGCAGACGCCGCTGCCTGTGGTTAGGAAAGAGCTCCCTCCGTTTGAAGAGACGCCTTGCTTCCTCGCCTCGCTAGCTGGCTACTTGTTTGTCTCCTGGTAGAGCCCGTTTAAAGCTCTTGCGAAATGTGTGGGTTGCCAGAAGAAAACATTGCTCTGTCTTGTTTACAGAACCCGAGCTCCCTTAAAACAAGCCCGTAATGGTCAGTGAGTACCTTGTCTCCTTCTTCAAAGGATGGCCAGCATGTTGATGTTCTACCCAGGCCACAGGCTGAACGCTGCCTTTGAGAGGCATAATTCAGTCTTTGCTTCTCACTTGGTTATAGGAAGAATAAGTTGCATGAGCCTTTTTCCTAGACTGAATCACTCCCTTTCAGAGGTGTTGGAGGAGTTAATGACGGAACGTAGCCCCGTAAAGCCAAGGTACTGACCGTGCCTTGTCCAGGCACAGTTGTCAGTATGAGAAGGAAATATGGGCCCAGTGAAGTTGCATCTACAAATGGCCAAACGTGGTTGTAAAGTGGCCTGAATATAAGCTGGAGAATCTAACATTCACAAATCCACCCCTGAATGCAGGTCTTGGATCCTTTCGCGTGTCTTCTGTTGACGTGATGTGTCCTCCTGGACTATCCATTTTCAGAATTTGAATGCGTGGTCAGAGACTGGGATTCATCTTCTCTAATTTTAGGGAGCTACAAAGCAAGTGTGTGTATCTGAGCTAGTATGTCACTGAGACTCCTTTCACAGTCAGTAGAGGTCTCTTCAGCAGAGTCTGGGATCAGGTGAAACACGCCCCAGACTGCCATTAATAAATAACCGGGTCTCAAGAGATTATAAGGGGTGATTACCTGACGAGCTCCGATGTAGACATGTACATGTAGCCCACTGAAATGGGGAAAGATGAATCCCACTGAAGGAAGAGGGTACGGGCTGCACTTGTACTGTAGATACTGAGGCATCTGGTGCCTGACTTTTCCCACGCTTTTACTGGGCTGTTGCAAAGGAATGTTACCCTGGGTAAGGATTTAGATGCAGGACTTCTCAGAAGCAGTTCCCTCTCATTAGTGTGGCAAAAGTTCCAGTTGGAGAGCCAGAGGCACTACGGTAAGAGCTGGCAAGTATGGGCTGGTGGGACACTCCATCATGCCCTCGTCACTAGGAGAGAGTCACTGCATAATTAGTCCTAACATCTAGGAGAGTCATAAATTGCCTGGACAGCCCACTTCTCTGAGTGAGAAAGCAGATGACCTGAGTATGGTTGCACTAGGAGATCTTCACGAGGACTGCAAACTTGCCCTCCAAGTTAGTGATATTTGCTTAAATCCTGTGAACGCCTATATAGACACAACATCCTTGGGCACTTTCCCTGTACTTGCTCGTGCCCCCACAAAGACAAACAGGACGATAGCAAAGAGCTCCTTACCAGCTCTCAGACCTCCTAGACACCTCCCAGACCTCCACCTACTCATTTCCTTAATGGCACCTTTCAGCATTCCTTACCACACCACCGAAGAGCAGGTGCTAATTCTAATTCTAAATAAATATTTCCTGTGTCCTTTACGGTCAAGGCTAAACCATAGTAGCCTTCTTCAAATTTCCTGCCACCCCATCCTGGGGAAACAGTGAGGGTTCGTGTTGCCTTTTTACACTCTCCCTACTCGATAAGATCAGTGTTACTACAACGTGCAGCTACACCCCGCGCTGCTGTTCCCCCACTAGACCGGTGGCTGACGAAGAGCAGAGCCGGTCTTTGAGCTCAGGGTATAGCATCGTGGACCCAGCCTCCGGTTCTTATGCCATATAAAAAGGTAATAATAGTCCAATATTTATCCAGCCCCCGTGCCTCCTGCCTTTGAGATAGACCTGAAATCTGTTGTTGAGACAAGACTGAATTCTGGTTGTCCCGCATCTCAGAACGGGTTTACGTGAGGTACACTAGTCAGCCTGCAGCCTTTCAAATGCCTGTAAATATATATATATATATAAACACAAAAAATGATTGTGTTTATAAACTCTGCTGCACCAGTATTAACAGAGAAAGCCAGTGTCCAGCATGCTATTTTCTGATCACGCTGCCTTTCCTTCAGCAATGCTCAGATCGGATACACCGAGAGGAACCTTACGCAGTGCACACCGATATATCACCCTGACCCTAAGCCGTAAAGTGCATCAGACAATATTACTTAGTCAAATTATACTCAGCTCAACACAAGCATTTAAAATAGATGAACCTCAAAGAAGAAATGCTGCCCTCAGACATTTCAAAGGCATTTGCAAAAAAATACGACTCAGGATTTTAGAGTTCTTGTTTTCATTACTCTGTGCTCAAGTATTGGCCAAGTATCAAAGCTCCTGAAAGCAGCAAGACAACTGGGATATTCAAAAAAGGGAAAAGAGCCCTCAAACTGTCCCTTGAAAGAAAGCCTTTTTTTTCTCTGAAGTTTTAGTCTCTCCTGCAAGGTTTCATTTTTACTGTATTTTTAAATCAATCTACAGCGATTCTTTAATTACACTGTTGTCAATACAGCGATAGTATATCCTTAAAGCATTATAAATTCACACTGAAATTAATCTGCCTAGACCCCAGGGTTCAGGCTACCATCTGCAGTCTCACCATACAATGCTCCTTTGTTTTGCCCTTCTAATTTAGCCTTTGGAAAGTCCTCTGTGACAGCCAAATCAAGTGGTTTCAGAGAGTGGCAATTCTTGCAGCTACTTTCCATCAATCATTTCCACTTTGTTCCCTTTTAAAACAAGCACATTCAATTTCCACTTTAATTAAGAAGCTGAAAACATAAGATGAGGCATAAATAACACAAAGACTGTAGAAAATGCATGTCACTAACAGATTCAACCTATAGACTCTACTGTCTTCAGAAACGAAATTAACTTTTCCAGGTGATTGAAACACTGGTTTATTAGCATAAAATGTTAACTACTGTATGTTACAGTGATCTAAATTGGGTCATATAAAACTTTGTCTTTATCATCAGTAAAACAAATAAACACAATAAGAATGCTACACCCTACTGCAAAGCTGTGCCGGTCTGATACTTACTGCTGTGGGACCGTTTTTGTAATTCTTTTTTCCTCTGATAAGAATACTTCAAAAGGCGGAAAAGTAGGATTGCATCAGTGGAGAAATTTTGTGACACGCAAAGGGAATTTTTTCATTCTTCCATTGTGCAGGGTTTCATCCTCTTGGTTATTTTCTCCCTGCATTTAGGAAGACTAGAAACTTTCTTACTGAAATAAAAAGATATCAGAGAGTCAGCAATGGTGGAAATATGCCATCTTTTATATTTTTTAATTGAAATCGAATAGGTTTATTTTATTTTGGTGGCTATGGCCCACAGAATGCCTGAGGTCTAGCGGGTCAGAGCCAGAGGCTCCTTCTGAGCGCAGTGTTCACCAGCTGCCTTATTTCTCTTTTGCTGTGTGTACGCCTTTTACAAAGAGTTCTGCTGAACAACAGCCCTCCAGTATATTTATTTATAGATTAATGTATGGTGTGGTTGCCTGTGTCAGCAAGGCACTGGAGCTGATGATTCACGAGGTCCAGTCCTGTGTCTTAGGTTTCGCAGATTTATAGCACCAGCCCAGAAGAGGTACTTATCCCAGTTCCAGGTATCCTGGCAGCAATTGAGGAAATGGTAGTATTAAAACCAACAGGAACTTTCTGCTCCCCGTAGGTAGATTGCTAGTTACAGCAAAAAACACTATCGCTTCTCCGAGCAACCCCAGCCCCCAATATTTTTTTGCAATTGCCAATCTACCACAATTTCCCTTGCTTTTATAATTTCTAGTTGGGATGTTGATAGAAGCTTGGACAGCATCACCCAGGGCACGGCGTGCTTTTTGGGGGCTCTGTAGAACAAGCCCACGACTGCAGGTGTTTCAGGGATGAGGGCAGAGGAAGAGATTAAGACAGGAGAGAAGGAGGGGAAAACTGGTTTTGTTTCTGTTAACGGAGGACGCAGAAAGCGGCCAAGCTGGTATGCCAGGGAAGCACCATCACATACTGATGGCAGGGTCAGAGGATAAATATTATTTCACCAGGGAGTCTAGAAAGGCAATTACCTAAAGTCCCTGGGCAATGGAGAGCTAGAGGTGGATTAAAACAACAGATGACTTGGCTCTGAACAGCAAGTCCCCTCTTTTAGCCTTGCTGTGTTAATTCCCTCAACTATAACTCAGAAGCAATAAGAATACCCATCTCACGGGGCTTTGTAGGCTTTTACCAAGCATTATATAAACGTTATTCATACAGCACCGACTTCAACGGTGCTACTTAATATGAATAAGCACTTCAGAAGGAGGCCCACAGCAAGTGATGTCTCAACCTCAATGGCACAGACAGTAACTGGAAAGAAAAATGCAATGATCTCTTCCAGCATATATTTTTCCTTCTTTATGCACAGATTATAGATTTTCAGCCAGGGGGTCTCACTGGGTGGGGAAGGTGCTGCTCTGAGACCCACACACCCCCTGCTCCATGCCAGGTTTCCTCCTGGCAGTGCCCATGGGTCAGGTGGAGCCCCTGGCCACGGAGCCTCCTCCCAGTGGATTTCCTGCTCCAGCTCAGTGGGATGCAAAAGCCCCAAAGTGTTAGAAAATTGCATCTATACATTAAAATTATTCTGGTTTCAATAATCAGAGGCAGGCAGATAGGGGTGCGTGTACGTATGTATATTTGTACAGAGGAGCTCTTTTTGCTTAGCTAAGGTGGCTAAGCTAGAAGAGTGACAGTACATATGGGCAGCTGTGAGTGAATATCTACTTTAGAGGTGTGACCCCTTGGTCAAGTAGTTAAAACCTTACAAAATGCTATATTTGAGATAATCAAGTTTTCTTTTAATTAGTATGTCATGTTGTAGAAATGAAATCATGGCAAAATCTTCCTGTTTGCTAGCGAGGCCATCACATGAGTTACTTTCGTCACCCTGAGTGCTGATGAAGGCTCTATTATTAAAACAAGAATAGGAAGTAACCGTATGTCTGAGCAGATAAGAAGACCAGACCAAACCTTTGTTTGCAGAATTGAAAGATAAAGCCCAAGCACTTCAGTTTTTCAGAACTGTTCTTCCAGGTCTTTTGATAATATCAAAGATGGAGTGAAACCAGAGTCAAAATTAACCTGCCTTGGAATGAAATCCATCTTTGTTCAGGATCTCATATGGAAAGATATGGTCAAATTTTGTCAATCACATCATCACATTTTACTGTGTAGAGCTCAGTTAAACCTGAGAAACGTTTACAAAGTGAAATTTTTATAGCTACCTTGATTACACCCTGCTCCTAAGCCTGAACCGTGTGCTCTCCCTCACTGCGGTACATGCTATAAACAGCTGCCTCCTGGAGGGAGACAACAGGGAGGGGAAGAATGTTTCATCAGGCAATTAGTACTATTAGAACATATATGCATATATATGTACATATATGTAAATGTTACAAAAGCTTGCCAGGATAGATAGCAGCGTGGATCTGTCTCTGACACAAACATGAAAGTACGGCCTCGTTCTTTATTGCAAAGTATTTATATTGTAAAAATTGGTTAAACATGTTCTGCATCTATGCAGGCTGAGGATGTTTCACAGCAACACACACAAAGCCGAGTGATACAACAATGTACCAGAGCTGTTCTTGCAAATGTTTAGTTTTTAATGCTACAATTAATCTGTAAGTTGGCTTGAAATATAGAAATATCTTATGAAGTAAAATTTTATTTATACAAAAGTACAAAACAAATGGGGAAACCTACTATTAAGTTGTGCTACCATAAAACATTTCAGAAATGAGGAGGATGATTTCTGAGAAACAAGGGATTGCAAAGACTTTCCTACTTCATTATGGAGTGTAAAGCTGTGGACATTCGGTACTTTAATTTCCACTCCGGTAAGTAATTCTCATCTTAAAAAGTTTAATTTTCATGGCAGTTTTGGAAGGCAAATACATATGGGCTTTCCGGATACAGTTTGCTTGCTTTTTCTGACAAACTATTATTGCATTTCCCAACACACTCATTTTTTTTTCCCCTGTTTACAGTCATAGGGATCAGCTTTTTATAAGACTGTTACCCAAAGAGAGGGAAAGAGCCAAGCAGCTCTTGGAGGCCTCCTCCAAAACTAAAACCCCTCCTAAAGTTTTTGCCAATTATCAGAAAGACTAAACCCAAAATAATAAAAAGAAATTCCTTATACCTCCACTCTATAGTTTGTATTTAGGCAGCAATATGTGTTATCGCATTTAACAAAACGCCAGACAACTCTGGTTCCATTTGTCAGCTTGTGTCAGGAAGGTGTTTCGTGCAACTGATAAAATCAGACCAACAAACGGAGTGACCGAGAAACTTCGTCTCCTTGTGGCAGACTTGGAGCTGGGAAGGTTTTATGTAGAAGTATGAAAGAAAAAGCACAGTGATTGTCCTCAGTCCTGAATTCCACTGGGATCTCCCGATAAACTTAGAAATAGTTTTGAAGTATTTGATGAAGAGTATAGGTTACAAAATTGTACGTTCAGGCGCAGCTTAAAGATCCCATGGCATGGCTATGAGATCTGCTGAGCCACTCGGTGTGTCAGTGCAAAGTCACGTTCCTCAGCGTGTTTATCGGTGCCGATGCACACTCACAGACACTGCCTAGTCACATCTGTGTTCCTCGCCTTGTATAGCCTGAAGTGGCTCCAGGGATGTGGTTGAGGCCACATGCAGTCCATCCTTGTTCTCCAGAGCAAGTCATGGCACTCTCCTGCCAGGCAGAAACTCACCAGCGGATTGTAAGCAGCAGGACCCGTGTGTGGGGGGGCCCAAGGCACGGACCTGTCTGCTCACGGGGGCTGATTATAACTTGGCATGAGCTACAACTCTTTGGACTGGATGTCCCCAGGATGCTGAGGAAGGCGATCAGATTTTTCCTTATCGTTCACAAAAGCAGAGTCAATGTTCTCTGGGGCAGTGGCAGAAAAGATTGAGCCCTCATCACTTCGCTCTTTTCTTACCGTCTTCCCTGCGCTTGCTGAAACCACTTGCGGCTGGACAGCTGGGGGCTTGCAGAGCAGCACGGAGCACCGTGCGGTTTTGCTTTTCTGTGAAGAACCTGAAGAGTTCCTCTGTCAGTATCTGGAAACATCCCCTCTTAAAATTTACTTAACTTCCTAAGTTAGAACCTAAGACACAGCCCGGCTCATCTACGAGACCACCGCAGGTTAATTGGCTCTCACACAAATGACCACAGATGTTTGCAAGATGTTGTCGAGTCCCCTCTGAGACTATCGTTACCTGCCCAGCGTCAGTGCAGCACCGATATGTAATTTATTCCTTTGGAAGAGCTCCATCGCCATAGAACACAATAACATAAATCTCCCCACAAATGCCATTGCCTTGGGCCAAGCCCAGCACCGGCAGGCTGGAGGGATTGCTTTACACCAGCCGAGCTCGCCGCTTGGTCCTGCTGGCAGGTAGCGACTCTGGAAGTGGCTTTCTGGCATCCTCGGTAGGACAGTGCCTCAGACGCAGGAGATGGGAAACCAAAGGGCAAGCGCTCGTTCGTGTTCACGTGTGCAAGTGCTGTTTAGCCGTGGGAATACAGAACAAACCGGACGTTTTGATTCCCCCCAAGCCCCGATGGTCCTTAGCAGCCCCAGGGATGCCCGTGCACCGGGTGCCGGAGCAGCCCCCCCGCCCCGGACCCCGCCGTTGGAGCCTCTAGCCAAGAGGTGGCAGTGCTTCTCCACCGTCCCACGCCTCTGGGTACCATCGCTACTATCTGCTCCTCCTCCGATTTATTTCTGCTTGCAACAGAGAGAAAAATCAACGTTCCGCCTTCCCCTGCGCTGCGCTGGGGGGCTCCGCTCCGGCAGCTGCCTGGGGCGCCGGCGTGGGGGGGCAGCCGGGTACCCCACCGCCCCTGCAGCCCGGGGGTGCTGCAGCTCCCAGCCCCAGAGGAGGTTTTCGTTTTGCTGAGGAGCACGGTGCTCGAAATGTCATAAACCCTGAACGCGCAGCTGGAGCGGTTTATGAACTGCAGAGAAACGCCGAGTGGTTTAGCCCAAGCACTAATTCAAAGAGCATGCTTTGTTATTTCCTGCCCCATTGTTGTTTGTAAAATAGTTTAATGAGTAGTGAGCAGTAAACCGTTTAAAATCTGCTGTGCACATTGATGCGGTTTTATATTGCTAGAGAGGGAAGGATTTCACTGCTTTGGGTGTGAGGGAGAGAGGAAGATTATCCTGATAATGAAAACCACAACCAATGCATTTACTTTGGAACAATTGTTTCAATTACATTACCATGTAGATATTTTAATCAGAAATAAAAGTGATAATCCCCAAATGCAGGCCTAACAACAACTGAAACAGCTGCGTACTTTAAAAAAAAAAAAAAGGAAGCTTAGCTCTTAGTAATGAAGTTTACATGCAGCCAAGGAGAGCGTTTTCTGTAAAACAGAAGTGACCCTATTTAAAGTATAAAAGGCGATGCTTATGATGAACCGGTGAGGAAGCAACATTAATGAAGAACTGGTAGGAACCTGATGGCAGAGTTGGTTTGGGTCACTACCTCACAGCACCCAGGCTGTTATACCTGGGAAATTTTCTTACAGCTATTAAAAACATCCACCGTATAGCACAGGCAGGGCGAACAAGAGCAAAGGGGCTGGCTTGCATCCATATGGCTAAACTCTCTTTACCTCTCCTCAACACAATGGACTCATCTATCCCGACTTCTGGGAACAGTCCCTGCCTTGTGCTCTCCCCTGAACAGTGCCCAAGAATGCCAGCTGGCACAGGACAGCTGAACAGCATCCTAGAGAAGGG
>JAVJGJ010000032.1:25518240-25540093 GCA_035590215.1 Microhierax caerulescens | reverse complement strand
GGCATCGGCCCCGTTTGGTTTACTAGCATGGGTGTAGCCGAAGAGGCTATATGAGAGCTGGAAGGTCCCCTACCCACTAACCAGACACCCCCAGTATAGGAGTCCCTTTGTGCCTGGCAAAGGTGCTGTCCCAGGCTAAGGTTGCTGCATCACGCGCTCGTGTGTAGCTGGTTCTGTATACTCGTCATTTAGCGTCTTCTGGGAAGCTGAAAGCATTTAAAAAACCTGTTTCCACTCAGGATCTTTTTTCGGACCTCACAGCAAGATCTGTAACTTCTCAATATACCATGGCTGGTACGAATCAAATTTTGAGCGCATTTCTGGTGCTTCTCCATGAAAGCATCGCCTCTCTTCCTTGCGGCTCTCCTGATTTACCGCGGTGTCAAGTAGATCAGAATCAGTTCCTAAGCCTGGTTTCAAAATAAACAAAAGGCAATAAGACCTCCAGCTCCTGCAGAAGGCCAAATACTGAAAGGGAAACTCATGAGAAGAGATCCTCATGCAGCCCAAAAGGCCTCTGATCTTGGTGGAGGAAACATAAACACTTTTGAGAAGAGTTACAGGGAGTCCTTGTCCAAGTGCCTGTGTACCTTACAGGGGTAAGAACCAGGTGTCTTGGGAAAAGGAACTCCTTGAGCTAAAGAGCAAAACCAAAACGGGTGATTCTAATGTTTTGGAGAGGTGTGGCAAAAAGGTTTTCCTTCAGCTTCTAAAGTATTTGCTTTAAGGAAAACCTTGTTTTACTGTCTTTTTAGAATGAAGATAATGGGAAAGGCTTTGCTAGAAAGGCTAACTTCAAGTATAAATTGGGGTTATGTGGGGAACTCCAGTTTTCCTTGTTCAATTTCTGTACGTATACATTGAAAAAACTGAGGCATTGACAAAAGGGAAAAGGGAAAAGGGAAAAGGGAAAAGGGAAAAGGGAAAAGGGAAAAGGGAAAAGGGAAAAGGGAAAAGGGAAAAGGAGTCCTCTGACAGGAGCTAGAAGCAGCGAGGTGACTTCCCTGAGAAGTTGCCAACAGAGAAGTCCCCGGACTAGGCATGTGAGGGGCTCCGGATTCTGATTCAGCTTCAGCATGACCACAAGACAGCTATCTTCTTGCTGTTTGTTGGTCTTGGCTGTTTCAAATGCAAGATCTTGAAGCAGGAACTGGTTTCTTCCGTCCGTCTGTTGTGGTGGGGTCCCGGCGTCAGCTGAGGGGTGCAAGCGGTAAGGTAATGCAGACCACAGCGCTGGCAGTCATAGAAGCCTCATAAGCAATCCTAGATCTTCTCCAGTACATCACGCAGGATCCACTGGGACCATGAGCCTATCACTTATGTGGTCAGATGCTTGAGACTCCGAGGGCTGAGGCTGAGGGCACACTCTGCCTGAGTTCTTCTCTTTCTCTGCATGGCCTCCTGTAATAGTTCAGAGCCTGAAAAACCCCACTGAAATACCTTCTGTTGAAATCAGAGGTGACTTTCATGTGTACAACATCTCTGAAAACTCAGACCCTTTAACCTCTTTTTGTCTCTGATCTTCATCTCCAGAATGGGAGACAGACCTTCATAACTGAGTGTGATCACTGAGCTACCTCAGTGAGGAGAACATACAGCTACTCAGAAAGGAAAGAATAAAAACCCTCTTCCATCTGTATTTCTGCCAATGTTTTTAAAGTGAAGTTCACGAGTGTACAAGTATTACCCAGGGGGAGTATGCTTGGAATAGCATTATCAAAGGTGTTAAGTGATATTCTAATTTGGCACGCTTTGGAGGCATTAGCAATTTTATCTCCAGCATCATTGGGAGCAGAATTAAATAACTGCAAAAATTTTTTTTATAAATGCTACCTTACTTTTCCATTTTAAGAGTGAACTCTTACCCTTTGCTAACAGGGTTTTAGGTTAGGTCCTCATATTTAGAAGAGGTTTGTAAAATGAATTTTTTCTGTAGAGTCAACCCATCGGTATACCACTGCCTCCTTACAAGTGGAGTTCGGAACGGCCAAGCAGGTTACACAGCATCAAGGTCCTACCAGCCACCAAACAAATATCGCAGGCAAAACATTTCTTCTTTTTACAAAACCTTAAATCAAAGTTAAGTGTGAATTCAGGGAAGTTTCTCAAGATTTGTAACCATTCTAAATAAGGTAAAAATTTATCCACAGACTTGTTACAAAAGGCCAGTAGCAAACTTCCAAACTTCCTCTCCAGGTTTACTCACAAGCTTTCTAGTACTTACTGCTGCTCTCTGGGCCAAAAATTCTCTGAGGGCCAACTGTCTTTCCTGTGGCTTTTGCAACTTTTACCCTCATTCAAGCCAGAAACGCAGAAAGCTGCAGCAGATAATTAACTAATATAACCCCAAGCCATAATTAGAGCTGGGGCCAAAGCCACACCTTTGAACTTTACTGGTGTCTAGAGGCTGCTGTAAGAAAGAGGCTTAGGGTGATTTCGCTTTGTAAAAGAAAGACTGGTGAAGAAAGGTCAGAGCTGTGTTTGTGGTGGGACAGCGCTAAGGAGATGCTAAACAAATGCCAACAAATGCCTGGAGAAGAGCCTTCCTTTGTTCCCGACGGACCTGTACTGCTCAGTTCATTCCCACAGTTTTGAGGAAGCAGAGATTAACGAGGCAAGAAACGCTGGAGAGCAATTGCATTTATGGGGGATGGCACCACAGTTCTCCTCGTGGGACCCATATCTCAGACTGAGGTTTACAGAGGCCATAACTCTACAAGTGTCAAGGCAGGATTCAAACGCTCTCTAATCCACACACACCATTTTTGGCGTGGGCTCATGGGGGCCAATCTGCCCATGTGGATACTCTTAGCTTAAGTGCCACGATGCTAAAAATGATCTGCTGGAGCAGCCCAGCAATTCAAAGTAGAAGAGATAGGTGCCCAAGCTTCCTACAGAGCCAGGAGAGAGTCCCTGAAGCGTGACTCAGATATTCTGCATATGGAAAGGGCAACCTCTAAAACTAGCAAAGAGAAAAAGTTTCCCAGAAGAGAGGACTACAACAGAAGGGTGTCTTTCCTCTCTGGAGCTCAGTTTGCTGTCTGCAGGCTGCACTTCTCCAGCTGTTGAGAATCTGGCTGGGGCTAAATGCCTACTAATGGAGAGCTCATCCTTCAGAAGCATAGCCGCTGGTGGGCACGGTGGTGGTGGTAGGGCTCCTGAGTGGCAGAGGTTCTTCAACAGGAGGTGGTTCCTGTTGAGTCTCTCAGTCAAAGTCTCATAACTCTCCTAGAAAAGACTACAGAACCCAAAAGAGTCTTCAAAAAGTCAAAGCTGGCTTTGTAGTTCTCCAGTGGAGCCCAAAGAGACCTCGAAATGCAAACCAAATATTTAATACCCCGTATGTACATATTTACAAACCAAGGGACAATTCTTCTGTTTCATTGCCAAACCTTCATTAAGACTAATGAAACATAGGTGTGAGCTGGGGCTGTCCCCGAGCACCAGGCACTTCCAGTCAGCATTGGTACTATTTTTACAGAGACATGGACTCATGAAATGGGCTTTTCTGACAGTGGGGAAGAGTAACTCAGCTGCGGCAATAGTTGCATCCATTTTTTATAGCTGTGGTTTGCATCAAGACAGCATAAAATAATGGTGTCAGCACTTTTCACCTGAAATCCCTGCAGGTGTAAGATACCACAGCATTTACGTGGAAGGGCTACGAGATGTTGTCCTGCTATCATAAGGCTCAGCAGAGACAGTCCCAGACCACGGGAGCCAGTGAGGTCGGGGTGCCTGTCAGCATCCTCTCCCTGGGCCCCTTTTCCCTCATTCTCCCTGTGACAATTTTTTGTTCAAACTTGGGATGAGATGGACTGACACCTCTCTCCTACCCTCTCCTCACCAAGATTGATTTCTCCTCAACTTGTTTAGAATGAGACCTGGGCCACCTGTGCATGAGCTGTCAGGAAACATGGTGCTTTCATTTAAACAGCAGGCAGCTATCAAAACAGCAATAAGAGAGGCTATCAGGCTTAATAATGGCACGCATTAAAAGTAAAATAACCCTCTGAGGTCCAGTAATGTTGCTTTTACCATTTGTCAGGTGTATAATCACTCTGGAGAATAAGAATAGTGAGGTCTTTGTAAAATCATGAATCAACATTCCCAACAATTCAACTGCTGTGAGCAGGTCAGGTCAATACCCTCACGTCTCAAAAAACTACTTAAGCCCTCCTGTCTCCTGAGACCATTACATCAATAGGTACCTCCACACTACCGAAAATGACAGTCTGCGATGTAATACAGGAGATCCCCTCTAATGGCTCCTCTATATTAACAGCTGTTGGGATCTGTTCTGGGCATTCGTCCTTGTTTCCAAAACCATGCCATCTATAATCCCCCGGTTTTATGTGAGAAAAGCTTTTATCATTTTCAGGAGGATCTTTTTTTTTTCTTTTGAAACATAAGCAATGGAATGAAGTAGGTAATTCTTAAGAAGGGACAAGCAGAGCAGGAACCCTGAAATGGTTAATCAGGTTGTTTCTGAGAGTTTAGGGAATTCTAATATACAAAAATATGCACTTGTCATTCACTTCGATTTTTTTTCCAGCTTTGCCATGCTTATATCAGATAAGATCCTGAATGCACTGTAGTTTATGGCAAAATCTATTTGACTTCAGTAGACCCAGATATTACCTACATAGTTTACACAATTATTTGTGTAAAAATGCCAGCACCTCATAGTGTCACGTTCTTCTGCTGTACTTGTAATTTGCTACGTCAGAAAATGCGACTCCTTTTTTCTCCTTATTAAACCTTCCTTTATGTCTTTTACATATCTTCAAATGCAATGTATGTTGGCAATGACTGAGATACCACTGCCTCAGATTAATTCCCTAAGAGACAGCGGGAAAAGATAAAGAAAACGAAAAACTTTTTGCCGTGTTTTTTCTTTAAATAATCTCCCTCTCCAAAACCCCAGGCACTGCTCTGAACGTCTTTGATACCTCTCTGACCACAAGACAACGACACTATAGATCAGGGGTCCTCAGACTTTTTAACCAGGGGCCGGCGCGCAGATGAAGTGGCAGGGTCATCTACGGCTGCTTGATTCCCCCCCCCCCGCCCCCAACCCCTAGTGGGGGGGGTCTGTAAATACCGGGGGTGTGTGTGTGTGTGTGTTGGATTGAGGACCCTGGGGGGCTGTATACAGCCCGCAGTCTGTAGTTTGAGGACCCCTGCTATAGGTAGTCCTGAAGCATATCTGCAGCAATTGTTGCCCAGCTTTGCCCTCTACCTGGCCCCCTCTCCATGGGTGAGGAGCTGTACAGGTTGGTCCCATCTCTAATAAACTGGCACTTTCCATGAACGCTCTAGGTATTCAGTTATCTTGGAGCTTTCTACGCTTTTTAAATTTTGGTTGGAATTCACCGGTGTGTGGGACAGATTCAAAGTGATACAACCACCAAATCAAAATCATTCTGGTGTAATGTAAAAAAAAAAAATAAATGGGCATCTTTCATCTTACTCAATGCATGGGAGAGCACCTGGAGGCGTCACAGTGGCAGCGCGGTGGCATGGGGCGGCAGGCGGCTTGCTGAGATCCAAGACAACGCCTGCTCTCGGCGTACATCTCAGGCCCCTGTAACAGCAAGAGGGACAAGCTACATTTCAGCTGTCTTTCTTGTGACACTTCCTACCGTCGGACATCTTGTCTTATGATTTAAGCCAGCAGAAGTATAAGGTTCGATGAAGGTATTTCTAGTGATTCTACATCTTAACTGATAAGTACACAGGATGGTGCCTAAGTTATATCTGGATGATAAAAAGATTAAAATGGGTTGGACATATCTTCGCCCATGAAGATGGGAGCTTCTTCCATCTCCAATTCCTTTGAATATTCAAATATTGAAACTTTCCATGTATGCTTTTTAATTTATATATTTATATTTCCTTGTATAGATTTTTATTTAACATACGTTTTTAGTGCTGTCAAGCACGGAAACACAATTTTACTAGAAGTTCACTGTATGAAAAATCACTCTGCCTCATTCAGGAAGGCACAGTTAAAAGGAATTATATAAGAATGGAGTTTGACTGATATGTCTTTAAAGTATTTACGCTCATAACAACGTTGTTCTCTTCCTGACCTCTTGTTTCAGTTATTTATTTCTGATGTTAAATGTTCAGGCTGCAAATACTCCTTGTGAACTGCAACCGGTTTTCTGAATGGTGAAAGGGAACAATAGGATTTTGTAGCAAGTGAGATGCATCTTAGCTCTTGCTGGTGAAAAATATAAGCTATAGAAAGTCCTTTTCATCTTTTAGCAAGGGTCCATTATTTCTGTATATCTCTTTTTTGTGCCTTATGAAAAGGTTTGTACAGTAAAGAATGACTGACTATGTAGTAGTTCTTTCTTCTTCTGCCAAGCTCTTTTTAGCTTTGGCAGCAATTCTATTTTCCCTGTCATCATCTAATGTCTATTTATTTTACATTGCTACAAAGCCAGTGCAATTCCCTCATAAATCCCAGGTTGTGAAGATGAAGAAACAATTCAATTCCTTTTATTAAAATTCTCCAGTGTCCTCTTTCTGATTCCTGCCATCTAATTAGGTTTGGAAAGGTCATCACTATGAAAAACTTGGAAAAGAATCAATTGAATTAAGAGATCAGAGGTTGCCAAATGCCTTGCATTTCTGAGCTCTGAAATACCTGATCAATCTTGCTTGTCATAGGTGCCACAAGAGTGCTTGTCACTAATTGTTGATCTAACTAACCTCATAACCTCACCCCTTTCTTCCACCTCCACCCTCCCATCCTCCCTTGCTCTCATGTGGACGTGAACACATGTGCACATACCCCTCTACACTAAAATCTGAGGAAAGTGAAGATATCGCTCTTTGCATGCTGTTTGAACAGTTCAGCGTTTCCCACAGCTCCCTAAAACGAAGGTGGGAATAACGACAATGGGAAGCTCCATTGACTTAATGCAGTCCTGAACATCAAGTTGTGAACATTAATTGTCATCATGTTGGGATAATCTAGAACTGTTTTATATATATAACTAGAATCTAGATATATCTAGAACAGAGAAATATCACTTTTTGCTTGCTTGTTTTGTAGCCAGTTACAAATACTAGAATTTTTCAATGATTGCCACCCCCCAGTGGGTGGAGAGATAAAGTAATCTTCTGGATCATACTCCTTCTTATAGTGCAATAACACATCCCTCATGTCCCATAGGTAGAAGTCTTGGCTTCAATTTTGGGGTAAAATTTTTAGAAGCAGACGGCCTCAGCGGAGGCTGTAATGTTTTCTGGGTTTGGATGGTGTAGACACTGCTTCACAGCTACTTGGCCACTAATGAGCTCGCTGCTAACGCGCCCTTACACTGAGCTTGGAGCTGCCAACTGACAGGCAGATTCCAAAGACAGCGCACGACAGAAGTGAGAGATTAAGTGTTCTACTGGTGATAAAAAGCATAAGGTGAAGCACTTCATTGTTGCATTTTTTTTATTTCGGAGTGCCTAGAAGACGTGGAGGTTCTCCATTTAACAGCCATTGTCCCACTATCGTGCTTCTTGAGCCCTGAATTTCAATTTTATTGAAATATAAGGCTTGTATGTTTTACATTGCATTCCAGGGTTAAATACGATGCAAACAGGGCTGAAAATCTGAACTATCTGAGCTTTTAATTTTTTTGCTGCATCTTCTTCTTAACCAGAAGAAAAATGCTGAACTCTTCATGCCCTCCTTGTACTAATGCATCATTTTGGAGAACATTAAAAACACGAGAGGCCACTGAAAAGGAGGTTAGGAAGATGTCTTTTAATACAGCTAAAATTTATGAATAATTCATTAAAACATGTAAAGATGGAGCACTTCAAAATTCTATATTTTGAATCCATATATTTAAAAGAAATATGTCACGCATGAGAAGGAGCCTAAGCGATTCACTGGAGTGTGAGACAAAGTAAACCTTCACCAGTCACAAACAGATAGGTATAATTAGGCTTTCCAGACACTGACAGAACAACTTTGGAGCTGCGAGCTGAGACCAAACGCAAGGGTGTGTGCATGGGCACCCCTCACCCCCAAACCCCCGCTGTGGGAAGCTGGTGGGGAGCTGCATGGGGGAACAGGAGCAGTGCCTTTTGCCCCTTGCTTGCCTGCTGTCACTTTAGGGCTCCCTTTGTTCGATGTCGGGCACAATAATGTATGCTCTGCCTTTGAAAAAACCATAACTGATCGTACCTTTCGCATTGCGCTAGGATTTAGCAGCTGCCATGGAGGGGATGGGACGCTGTGCTCTTCACGGAACGGGAGGAAAAATGATCGTGGGCTCAGATTCTCTCTTGACAGAGGAGCGTTCAACAGGTCTTTCCCAAGACAAAGGCAAAGGTCGGTAATAGGTGCCCAGCGCCTGCGAAGGCTGGCCTGTGCCCTTGCAGCTAGTTGGAGCGAGGATTAGACCCCCCTGGGAATACAAACGAAAGCGTATTTATGAACTTTCTGCCTTTCTAATAATTAAAGGACTAAGGAAAAAGCAATCAAATTTACGAGGCCTGAAAAAAATATTAAAGATTATCTACCTCATAAAATGAACTTTTAAACCTGAAGTCGTATTTCTTCAAGGCTAATACTTTAGTTTATCTTTGATCGTTATAAATTATCCTCTGTAAAGAGCAGTGGTTGGGAAAATAGTTGGCAGCACGTAGCATTGGAGTTCATTTCGCTTTATTTATTGAAAAATACTAAAAAGCAAAACACTCAAGTACTTCACATTAAAATGGTATGAACCCACCAAGATAACTGCTTGTAACTGTCTGTGTAAAATTATGGTCAGAGTAACCACCTCTGGCTCCAGAATAAACTTTCCACGTATGTTGGAGCCAAATGCATTTGCTTACTCAGATTTTCACTTGAATGATAACATCTCACCACCCCCACCCCCCCTTTTTTTTTTATATATATATATGTGAAAACCTTTAAGGGAGAGGGATGGAAAAAGGCATCGAATACCTATCACCTTAGGAGATGAAGCATCATAACAAAGAATTCAGACAAGTCTCACCGAACAGTTCATTCCTCTTCTTCACTGACACCAGTAGCATGTGAACGCACACATAATTACGCAGCGCAGACGAATTCCCAGGAGAGATTCCAGAAAACTTTTTTCCAATGCCAAGACCTCAGTCCTCCAATATCAGGATCATAAAAACTAAGGATTGGTAGGCATTCCCTCTGTGCTGAGTTTTACACCACCAGGCTTTGCAGTGGTGTCCTGCCCTGCTGGCAGCCAGGACAGGGCTGTTCACTGGAGCCCAGATTCTCATTTCATAGTATTTGACTACCTTTCAGTACATTATATTAATTTTATTGTTTATATTATTAAATAACTCACGGGTAAATGGCTATTTATTTTGTAGCCAGAGCAAAGCTCTCGCATTTTGACAGTCACACTGTTTTTCATCCCTTGCTAAAAAACACAGGAAAATCACAAATTTTTGAATTTCTGACCATTTTTCTCTAGGAACACAGCCATGCCTTGGACTGGGATGTTGTTACCTCCAGACTTTGGCAAGTTTCCAGAGGGTCTGAAGTTGTTGGCCCTTGAAGACTGACTCAGAGCAAGGGGCCAGCTTATTCACACACAACAGTGTGCAGGATGCAATGGGGAGCTCTGGGGAGCTGGGACCAGCTGCCCTGCCAGGGACTGAGGGTGGCAGATCCATGAAGGGAGAGCCTTCCCTGGCTTACGGTGACTTGCAGGAGCTGGGATCTGCTGCCATCGTGGAAGCAAGATGCCATCAGGGGCTGATCTGGCTTGTCTGCATCTTGCTTTGCTCTCCTGCTCCTATGAGTCTGCAGCTTCTGAAGCACAGCTGCTCTTTCCCTCTCCCTTCAGGCTCTGCCCAGAGCTTCCAAGTTATACAGCTGGGACAGAGGCAGGTAGAATTGAAGGGTGCCTGAAATCCCTGTTCGAGCCAGGGAATGGCTCTGGGAAGACATACCTACTCCTGCATCCCACATTTACTTTGGGAACTGCTGAGGAAATGAACCTGGGTGGCCTCACATTAGTACTTGGGCTCATTTTATTGGTTTACTTGTCCATTCCTAAAGCTTTGCAGCTGGTCTTTAAATTTTTGGAAATGATATTATAAATATTAGATTTAAACGAGTCCACAGGCTCTTGCAGCATTTTCATCGTAACACAATTTATTTTTAAATCCCTCATCCCCTTGCTTATTTATTTGGCCACCTCTCACTGAAGGGAGCTCGCAGGATCTGAGATGACCTGTGCTTTGATGCTCCAAAGGACCATTCCAGAATCTCTAGGGTTCACCAACTGCAGCTACTTTTGTATCCTTGATGTCACAGCCTATGAGCCAGGCTTTGTCTTGAGCTGGATTGGGTGTTTTGGAGAACATGTGTCCAAGTGTGGTGAGAAGAACAAGCAGTTCTGACAGCCATTACACTGGACCTGTTGGGAAGTTCTTTTCTTGCAAACCTTTGCAAATCTCCAAGCTGACACAGAGGAGTTCATGCCTTTGGACCCTTCCAGGGTTTAAGCACAGACTCTTCTATTTGCAAAGAGCCAGGGCAGACATTGTTTGGATTTCATTAGAAACTCATCAGACGTGCTGGATCTGAAATCGTTGCTGCCCTTAGCCAGCTGGAAAATACCTGCTTGTTGCAAGGAAACTCTAACCCACTAATTATCCTAAAAAATTCGTGTAGGAACTTTCTCGACCCATTTTTTTTTTTTCCTGTTCCTTTTTTTCCCCTTGAAGACATGGATCAATTACTTTCTTAGAAAAATTTAGCTGATTTCAATGTCATCTTTTTGGAGGTTTAATCATCACATAAATTACAGTGCTACCATGTAACATAGCTGCCACAAATTAACAAAAAAATACTGTTCTGAGAGCTTTTATGGGAGGGAGAAGCATAGAAGTTTTTTTTAAAAAAAAAAACCCTGAGGGGTAACCAAATTATGCCTCATTTTAAAATCTGAACATGAATCAAACTTTTAGAATATGAAATATTCAGTTTAGCTGTATTATTCACTATTTTTCATTTTCACATGCATCTGCGCTTTTTGGTTTCCAGATAGAACAGAATCCAAGGGAAGCCAAAATACCTAGACAGGAACAGATAAAAGCCAAAATACCGAGACAGGAACAGAAAAAGGCCAAAATATTAACCAGAAAGAGGAAGCACTGGACATCTCACAAGACAACCTCCGTATTCTTGTGAGAACTCCAGCCAGGGTGCTGACTGAAGAGGTTCAAATTGTTTGGATAACCTTTGAATCATTATCTAAATCTTTAGGTATTTAGTTGAAGCAAACTTAAAGTCTGAGTCTCTCACAGTTTGCCTGTCACTTGAATAAATGGCCATTTGCCAGCTGTTAAGGTACACCTGAAGTGGGAAAAAATTCAGATAAAATATCAAAGAATGGCTCAATGGTAAATGCTCTCTAGCTGCTTTCTAGGGTATTAGAGGAAATGGATTTGTCCAAATAGCAATTAATTCAGTAACCATTGTAGTTTGTTTTATGCTTATAGGTTTTTTGGGTTGTTTTTTTTGGTTTTTGGTTTTTTTTTGGGGGTTGTTTTTCTGAGTTTGGAGCTGACTTTTGAGCAGGGAGCAGAAGCAAGAAGAGTTCCAAGAGAACTAGTTCACCAGTGAAGAATGGCCAAAGGGCTGATGGGTTTCCTCCTGCTCTCGCTGTCACTCACATCTGTATATCTGACCAGTGGATAGGTCAGCACAAAACACCATGGCATAGCACGTGCTCACTTAATGTTCTTTGTTTGCTGCCTGCACAGAATGTGGTATTGCTTGGAACCAACAAATTGGATTCCTGTCTGGTATCTGGTTATTATTATTACTATGACTGTTACTACTATACTGCTACTACTATTATATACACCAATACCTGTCTTGTAAAGAGAAGCTTCACTTCATTCCTACTCTCTTCATAGAATCACAGAACGATTTGGGTTGGACGGGACCTTAAAGACCCCCCTGCCATGGGCAGGGACACCTGCCACTAGACCAGGTTGCCCAAAGCCCCGTCCAGCCTGGTCCTGCGATTCAGACGGTACCTCTCCCTAGGCATGAAATGGCCATAATGGAAATACTACTACTGCTGTGGAAAGGATCGTAAGAGGAGAAGTATTATTGGCAAAATCAAGCTTTAGTTATTTTGAGCTTTTGGTGATTGAAACCCTTTCAATGCATATGGAGAGAATCACATTTTGAAATTCACTTTTCCAATAACTCTTTCAGCAGGAACGAAACAACAGAAAATACTGATTAATATTTGTTGTATTCTGATAAATACAGGAATGTTACAACCTTTACTTAGCTTAGCATCCATCAACCCTTTCTTTTTCCACTCTTTGAAAATTTTATTGTGATGAAATGTAGTAAATGTCATTATAATGGGCCAACGTTGATAAGATGATCATTTATTGAAAAAGGGTTTTAAAAGAACTCAGCTTCTCCAGTAAATTAAAATCTTTAGATAACACACCACTTAAAATGACAAAAATAAACATACCACAGTCTGTGTAGTAATAACATGATCAGATTGAGGACATACTTGGAACTGAGATGGGGGGTAAGAGGGCAAAGGAAACAGCCAGTGGAGTGGTTTTCCTTAAAAAAAAATAAATGCTTTTCTACTAGAAAATTAAACTATTTCCTTGGTACATCACTGATTCAAAGCCAGAGATGGTAAAGAAATTCTTTGATTTCAGTCAGGTTTGAACCAAAGAGTACTGACAGGTTAGTCTCTTGTCATGCTAAAGTTTCGTGAGATGAAATGAGCACGTTGTGGTTTTGAACGTGACAAATCTCAAAGTAATTTTCACAAAAAGCTTCATAAAGAGACAAGTGCTGTCCCAATAACCCACACCAATTCATTACCAAGAAGGAGCAGCCGAGGTACTCTGCCTTGCATTGCCTAGGAGAAGAGATTGAACGGAACAGCTAATTTGTAAGGGTTGGGAGCTTGAAGGCAGGAACAACACAATAACGGTATTAAAATTCAGAAAGTCTACCATAAAGAAGATGAGAATGAAAACTTTTCCATATTGAAAGTGGAAAACAAAATACTGAAAGTGTAGCGGAAGAGGTGCATGCTTACATGCTATAAAGAAGCTTTCCAGTATGAGGACAGAGCAGAGCTGCTTGTTGACACTGGTAGTTACTGAGGATATTTGAGAACAGGCTAGGCAAAGGTTTCTCAGCAATGATGGACACAGCCAGCTCTCTTTTCTGATGGCACACACGTTCTTCTGTACGAATGCTCTTTGATCACTGTAGCAAGATACAGATCAAGAATAGTGTGCCCGTGTGCTGAGCATTTCTCTATAAACACTTAATCCTACAGAATACAATTATAAAACTTGAATCAACCAGTGGTTTACAGTTTGATAAGACTGGCAATGGCCATGCCACAGACTAATTAGGAGCATGCAGTTAAGCTTGCAAGGCAGATCTAGGTTGATCTGCTCAGGAGGAATATCTCTTCCATCACTGCAACTGGCTTACTTCTGGGAGCATTCTTCTCTTCCATCAGTTTCTTAACCTTTACTCGTAACTGAGTGGTTGTACTACCTAGGAACTTCTGGCCGCCATGATGATTTGTGGTGTTGAGTTTTCTAGGAGGAAACACTCACAGTATAAAGGAAATACTTCCTTATTTAGTTTTACATTTGCTCCTTTTCAATCAAAGCTCACCAGTAGATCAAGTAATCAGTGGCTCCCTTTTACTATAAAGAGGAAGAGTTAAAAAGAAGCCCCATGTCATTCTCTAAAGTCATGATTCTGCCTTTTTCACTTCGTATTTCTTTGACATTCCAGCTGGGTCGTTTTGTTCCTGTTCACAACAAGACCCAAACATTTCCACATTTCTGTAGGAATGAATGTAGGTCCAGGTTTAGGTCAATCTGCCCAGTGAACTGCTTTGAAGTCAGGTAATTTTGCAGTATTTTGGGGCTACAGCTGCTGCGTGTTCCTAATTCTTGAACCAGGAGGCCTGCTACAGTGTCTGTCAGGGGACTGAGCCTGCGAGTTGTAGCTGTGTTTCCTCAGAGTGGTATGGCCCAAAGTAATGAACTAATTTTAGTAATGAAATTAGTGATGTGATTGATACGGTTTATGTAGAAGTAAAAAAAAAACATTCATCTGGAGCTGTCAACTTATATTGATTTACATGAGTTTTACAGAGCGTGATGATACAGAAAATGTAATAGAAATCCACTCTGCAGAACAGAAATGATCTTATTTGCTTTAGTATTAGGAAAGTTTTCATTCTACAGTACAATTCAGCTATGAATTAAATAATTGATCTGAATTTCAGGATTCAGCTTTCACCAGATTTCCCTCTAGAGCAGTGCCTTACAAGACATGTGAAACTAGTAAGTTTCAGTGGAAGAGTCTAAGTACACATAAACGTAAATTGAATTTAAAAAACCCTCTATTGATTTCAGATCCTCAGGCAAGAATATGGAAGTAACTACAGTCTTTGTTTTTTCAAGTTATCAGGACTATCATCTTCTGGCTTATAAAAGTCTCTCCCATGCTGTAAGTCTAAAAGCCAAATGTGTATTTTTCAGATGTGATGGATTCACACTAGCTACAAATTATGATAAATATCCTTCACCTTGCTGCAGATGTACGGTCCAACACATTAGTGGAATATGAGCATTGAGCTAAATATGGAACCATAACAAAATACGCACAGTTGAGGAAACCGCTCTCCAAACCCAAATGCAGAATTCAGTCAGACCTTTTTGGCCTTTGCTTTTAATGAACAAAAACAAACCAGAAAAAACCCTCTGCTTATTTCTTCGTATGAAAATTGCAGCATTACTTATACTTTGAAGTAACACTATGGCAGTCAAAGTCTGATGGTAAACTGTGTTTCTGTTTCCAGTCAGAAAATATGGTTCCATTTTATCTGTTTTTTACAGTGGTCTCTCATGCTAAGTCTCCATGTGATCATGACATTTCCTCCCCAACAAGAGAGAGACCAGAAATCCAGGCGATCACACAGAGAATTTGTGTGTCTTGGCAGCTGTGATCTGTACGTTAACACACGTTCTGCTCACGCCAAGGTCCAATGTGCTGAGATGTATGTAGTTTGCACCGTGGGTCTAAGCCACTTCGGGACCCTTCGAAGCGCTCCTCAGAGAAACCTTAATCACAGTGTGTTCACTGAAAAAAAAAAAAAAAAAAAAGGATTGTGCACCTTGAAAATTCATTTTCCAGTGCCAGATAGCTCACTTCCCACAGCTCTTTCTGCTCTCCAAAAATCAGCAGTGTCTTTGAACAGCTGACAACTTTTTAAATGGTACATCTGGAGAAGCAAAAACACCAGCAAACATCTGTTTTTGTTGTTGAACAAAAATAAACAGCACAAAGCTGAAAGCTGAGCAGGGAAAAGCTTTTCAGATACAGCTAACATTTTGTTTATTGCACAACCCTGTCCATACGAACCGATCTCGTGCTAGTGGGTGGATCTGAGCATTGCTGCTACGTGCTGTAGATCCATGGCCGTGGGGGGGGGACCATGCCAGTTCCCAGGGCTGGGCTCATGAGGGGGCAGGGGCGAGATGTGCGGAGGGAGGCACAGCACCGGTGTGCTGGCGGGGTACCAGGCGAGGCACATCTGCACCCACTCACATGGCGAGTAAGAGCCCTTGGAAAGGCAGACAAGGGTCACCTGGCCGGAGGGCTGGCTCATGGGGAAGGAGGAAGACCAGAATGGCTCCAGCACCCGGGTGTTCATGTCGTATTTTGAACTTCAGAGGAGTATTCCCCTCCGCTCGCTCCTCCACATCAGCTCCACTTCCATAAACTCCTCTCCTTGTCACTTGTCAAGGTTTTACATGAAAACTGGAAAGGGGCACGGTGATATCCCAGTGGGCATCTCTAATTGGAGTTTAGAAGATTCCTCCACACATTTTCAGAACAAGGTGCAGCTTCTGAGGAGATCTGAACTGACCTCCCTAAAAAGGTGTCCCCAAAACTGTGCTCTTAAGGTGCTGATTCTGATCTTGCTGCTGATCCTCACTCCAGTTAAATAAGAGCCATCTCTGACCTTAGAGCTGCTATTCCAGGCTTAAAGCGTTGTGCTTCACTCCTCGGTGAAGCCCAACATGCATCAGTTATTCACAGGATGGATACTGTGGTGCTGGAATAGATACATTAACTGTGCCAAAAAGAATTTATGAGAAATCAACTTTACTGTTGACTCATAATTGCTCTAAAACTTATTTATTTAGAATAAAACTGACTGTGTTCACCGACCCAGAGTTCTTGTTAGTCCAGAATGAGAATTAATTACATTTGAACTGAAGGGGAGATATCAGTTATTTAGAGAGAATTAAGTTGAAAATAGGAGGCCCATTAATTACTAGTACACTGTCTCTTGAAGATGCTGGAGTTTTGGATTAATTTTTTCTTCTTTCTGAAGTGATCTGAACTCACTGCCTACAGGGCCCTAAAGAAGTTCAGGAAAAACAATGTACGTTATAAGACACTCTCTAAGGAAAAATTCTACAAAAATTTTGCCCTTGTTTCATTGTACAGTCTAACAATTGAGTCAAGATTTTTTCCTAGAGAAAATTTAATTAAGCAGATTATCATTTATCTTAGGTTAGTGAAAGCAGCCATGAGTATCTACCACGCTGGATTAGAAATGGTAGAAAATGCTTCTGTTTTGGTTTCAAAAGAGTTTTTTAGACTGTGCATCTGCCACTCATAAAAAGTCTGAAATTTTGAAAACTCTTATGAAAAATCTCAATTCTTTTGTGGTTTGTTTCTTTCTGGGGTTTTTTGTTTGTTTGTTTGTTTTGTTTGTCTTTTTTTTCGTTGTTGTTTCTTTGTTTTGGTTTTGTTTTTTTTTTTCTCCCCCTTTCCATTTTCTCAGTGTTTGGTCTTGGTGTTTGAATTAGATTGTTTCAAAGTACAATAAATATTTTTAATTGAATTTATTTTTGATTTTTATTTAAAATAATTATTTTAACGTGATAGGGCATTTAAAAAAGTTTTTTAAAAGTCTTTTTTTATATTGGGAAATACATCAAACCTGATTCCTCCCCTTGTTTCAACTCCAATTTTGGCAACCTGATGATTCAAAGTGAAAAAGTTCTTTTAACATTGTATCTGGTGCAAAAAAATCAGTTGTTTTTGTTTGGTTTTTTTTTGTGGGAGACACCACTGCTGACAACACAGGCTGAAAAGTTTGTTTCTTGCAGTGTCCAAAGAAACAAACTGAGAAAAGTGTGAGCTGTGCTCTTTGGGAAAAGTCTGCTAAGAAGCAGCTACAAAGCAACAGACACCAGTCGGATAGAACAACAGACACCCTCCAAAATCTTCAGCTGCTGCTGTGCATAACTCCTAAATCACCTGAGTGAGAGGTACAGGAAGAAATTACAGAGACAAAAGTGGAGTACTTGAGTCAAAGAGGAAAATTCACTAAAAGAATAGAGGGCTCTCAGGAAAGATAGGAGTACAAAGATCACTGGAATAAAGGAACAGACCAAAGCCCAGGACACCTGCAGACTCCTGCAGACTCCATCCTGTTATTACCCTGCTTTGACTGTAATGACAAAGAGTTTGTTTGGTTTAGCTGGGTCTTCTCAGCCCTTTCTTGCTCTGCAGTGCTGGTAGTGCTGACGGCACAAGGCTGCAGCACTGTAAGTCCAGGCTTTGCAGTGCTTTTGAAATAAAGTGTAAATATTTTTTTTTCCACTTCTCAGGTAGACAAGATTTGTCCTTTAAAAAATGCCCCAGCCTCTGCCAGCATTGATGAGGGGCCAGGTGAGCAACAGGGCACGCCAATGCCTTACAGCAGTGCTTAAACATCTTAGAGCTCTCATCAATCTATCCTGTCCATCCCATGAGCACAGCAGTCACCACAACTGGATAACAGAAAATGGGAGATTTTTCCAAATTTCAGTTTCTTCACTGGACTGCAGCCTGGAAGGGCTGAGCCTCCTGTGCATTCAGCATGCTTACTGTTCGCTAGGAGTGGCTTTGCACAGACGAGGGGTATAGCAATATAATTTAACATCAAATAAATGGAGTTAAATAATTTTTTTTGAACTGATGAGTTTAACATGAAGGGAATTAATCATTTAAGAGAATAAACTATTTAGAATCTAAACATAATGATGTTCTTTTGATTATTGTCTTGGTCTTGTTTGGTTTTCAGATAATATAGTTACTATAACGTATCTGCGTCTCTGTGCAATGCTGAAGGTCACATCTTTTACGGTTCTTCCTAACATCACAGTTGCTTTTGACAGGAGTTAAGAGAAGAAGACATTCTTCTTAACTATTAATTCTGATCAGTGCTGTGGTCAAGAATGGACCAAGCTTGAACAGATGAGGAATGGTGAGGGAGCACCTGGTCTGCACGGCAGTGCAGGAACACCAAGTACTGAGGTTTATCCCCCTGCAAACATACCCCTTGTAATGCCAGCCTCCCCCCACATTACACATGAACAGTGCACCCGTCGGGCTGGCTCGGCAGACGGACTTCTTTGTGAATGTAGGGTAGGTGTTAGCCAAGGAACCAGGCCGTGGGGATGAGCTGCAGATGAAGGGGAGATGTGCAGAGCCAGCTGTGCTATTTCATTTGCACAAGCGGCAGATTTTGAAGCAAAGAAAGTGGTAAAAAAGAAGTGACTGAGGTGACACCAAACCTGGGAGAATTATGTCTCTAACTGATCTCGAGATAATTTTTCCAGCTTAGTTCAGACTTGGATGGGTCACAGCTTCTATAAGCTGCTGATTCAGAGGAGAAGATGGCTGATCTTTTTCTCCAGCAAAGTAAATAAACAGAGCTTTAGAAAGGCAAAAAAAGCTCCCTTCTGCTTTCCAGCACTTCTGCGGGGCTCCTGGGGTTATGGAGATGTTAATTCAAATGACTGAGAAAACATGATCCAGTTCACTGATAGGTTTTAAAAACAGATTTTTTTTAATGCAATGGAAACAAAGGCTGACATGAAAGATTCAAAATAGAAGAGAACAGCTTCTTCCTAAATCAGTATAAATTGTCTGTGTGTCATGGCAGTGAACATGTTTCCTTTTTTTTTCCTTCTTTCAGGAACTACGTAACCACAGAGTTCCTGTTTACTGTATTTCTTAAGGATAAAGTTTTCTGCGGTAAGAGACACCTAAGACCATTAGGCACGCACACTACAGATCTAAAGAAAGTCTATTTACCAGAGCTTCCAGGAAAAATATTGACAGGGCAGTAAAAATACTTTCCTTGATTACTCAGGCTCATATTTTAAACCTAAAATTACAGGAACTTTTCTCTTTTACCAATTTATTTTTAGCATCTTTATTTTTTCTTTTCTTTTTCTCCTTTTTTTTTTTTTTTTTTTTTTTTCTTAACTTTTAAAAAATGGCAAGTTTCCATTTATTTTACAAAACAGGGTCAAAAAATTTTTTAAATGCTTCTAATATGCCTTATCCCTTTTATCAATATTTTTACTAAGTTAGTAGGAAATGATCAATAGAATGTAAATTTACCTTCTGTCAGGAGCTGACAGATGAAGCTACAGTGTGTTTCAAAGAATATCACCTCTCCTTCAATTTTTTAATAACATATGGGTAGTGATATCTGTGTAATGAAACTAAGCTGTCTACATATTTATGTAGTGCATATTACTGCAAAATCTGAACACCAAGCAAACACTGATGAATTATCCTGGAAGCTCTTTGGGAAGAAAAATATTTCCTTTTCAAGCTATCAAGGTGCGCAGATAAGTTAAACTGAATGTCAGGCTCTTTGCATTTTATAGACACAGGATCCTTTGGTCTTAGATAGAGGGGAAACTCCAAACTTCTGGAGGTGTTTTTCACTGCAGAAGTAGGCAAACACATGGAGTTGTCATCTAACACACGTGCACAGATATGCAAGGTCAGTATCTCACGTGTGGTTCTGATCAGCCCAAACACTGCAGAATTTGAGGGCCCTGTCCCATGGGAGGGAAAATGAGGCTGATTTCTTCAGGCAGCTGGATTCCTCCGAGACTCCAGATTTGCCTCTCAGGCAAGTCATTTTCCTGCTCTTGTACTGACACAGTGGAAAACTTTATGGAAAGCTGAAGCTTTACAGTCATCTAAACCAGATCACATCTCCTAGCTTGTGGTAGGTATCAAAAAAGGTATCTACATCGCAGAGTAAACTGGAGCAAGTTTTGAAGTCCACCAGGAGAAAAGCTGCCCCTTTCAAGATGAGCAGGGCTTGTTTCAGGTTTGGCTCTATCTCGCCAGCACTATCTGCGAGTCTTGCGGATGGAGCTATCTGGACCTGGACCTCCAATTTTCACCAGTCTCTTTGTGTTTCCAGGAAAATGGCCTACATACTGCTTTGATCAGGTAAAGTTTTGGCATCTCGGTTAGAATGGGAACTTTCAAGCTTTTCAGGTATGAATTACTTAATTCAACCTCCATGTGGAAAGATAACACAGTAAAGAAACAGCCATGCATTTCAGAGGCTCATCCCATTTCTAGACACAGTTTGTCAGGAGCTAGTGTTGCTTCTGCTTGAACTCTCTCTACACCCTCCCAGTCAATATTTATCTTCAGATCATTCCCTTTTCAATATTTCAGAAATGTTATAGACTAGATAGTTGTGGCATGACCTTACAAGGGAAAGAACGTATCTGGACATCAACTAAAAAATAATATAGATGAGCAGGGAAACAAAAAGGAAAAAAGGTTTTAGCACATAACCAAAGCTGAGAGACAAATCACAGGAAAACAGTGTCTACAGAAGGGATTAGCTTGTTCTGGAAGGACGGAGAAAAAAAAAAGATTATTTTTTGTGTGTTTGAGTTTAAGGATGTGTGTATTTACTAATATTATCCACGAGCTGCTAGTGCAGAGGTAACTCACAATGCCTTTTAACTCTCTCACTCACTTTCTAGTCTTTTTGTCTGTTACTAGAAGTATTTGTTCTATATACACACACACACACACATATACACACATGTTATCGTGCTGTACTGTGTTGTGCTGAGTACATTTTGTGGACTGCTAGAACTGCATCTTTTGTGTGATTGCCTGTGACTGAGGGCTGGATTGGACAAACCAAGCTGTGCTTTTGGTAAAAATGTAGGAAATTAATTTTCTGCATGCCTGTAAGTGTAAACAGATTTAACAAGAGCAAGAGAAATATCATAACCATACTGAAAGCTACTAGGTGAAGTGGTAGCTGAAACCTTTTGGACAAATGCTCTGAAGACATTTTGTCTCCAAAGCAGAAGGGAGCCACTATAGCAGTAGCTATTTTATATACAGTACTGACTGGTAGGGAAGAGTAGACTGCATGCTTAGAAAAGACATGTGATTTGAATGAAAAGTGATTATTAAATGTTTGAGTTTCATATTCTCAGAACAGTGAGTGAGCAAGAAAAGAACAACAACAAACAAGGGGATACAGGAGCTACAGGAGAGATGGCAATTACTTCAAGTGGTTGCTCTAAGATGACGTGTGGAACCTATAATGATGCAAAGGAAAAGAGGGAAAGCCTAGTAAGAAACTGTTAGGGAAAATGTTTTGATGATCTGAAAGTCTCAAAAGCAGAAGTCAGGTGCAAAATTTGTGCTCAGATTAAAGGATTGTCTACTGGGAATAAAACAGAGAAGATGAGATAGAAGAGGATTTTCAGACAGAAATTTGAAAGTCAATGAAAAGTACAGAATCACAGAATCACAGAATCACAGAATCACAGAATCACAGAATCACAGAATCACAGAATCACAGAGTGGTTGGCGTTGGAAGGGGCCTCTGGAGATCACCTAGTCCAACCCCTGCTGAAGCAGGTTCCCCTCGAGCAGGTTGCACAGAGTCACATCCAGGCG
>JAVJGJ010000032.1:25488230-25518140 GCA_035590215.1 Microhierax caerulescens | reverse complement strand
AGTGTCTCCAGAGCAGGAGACCCCACAGCCTCTCTGGGCAGCCTGTCCCAGGGCTCTGCCACCCTCAAGGCAAAGAATTTCTTCCCCATATTCAGAAGGAACCTCCTGTGCAGCAGTTTGTGTCTGTTGCCCCTTGTCCTGTAGCTGGGCACCACAAAGAAGAGCCTGGCCAAATACGTGAGAAGTCAAAAGACAGAAACACAGTTCCAGTGCAAAATGGGAAAAAAGAGGCAGCAATGAATAAAGCCGAAAGGATTAACTAGACCGTCCTTTCCTGTCTGCGGTCTTCCCTCAGAAAGGGTAAATTAAGACACATGAAACAATGCATTTTAAGAAGGAGGGTTGCACATGCAACTGAGAGATGTCTCACTTAATTTTGAAGACATTTCACTCTACAAGTGCCCATGATCTTTCTGTGGGATCATGATAACATTATTACTGGCTTTCAGGTAGGAGGGAGTTCAATTATCTCTTCCCAGATAGGTCTTTTTTTTTTTTTGGATGGGAGAGGAAGAAATGATCATAGATAGTCACACAGTTCCTGGAGTATCTTGGATTCAGGACAAATACAGATATGTGGTGCCAGGAAAGTCAGTCATAGGCTGAGCTGTGGATGAATACAATTAGATACAAGGTCTCATCTCACAAAAATGTTAACAGAAGGTGGCTATAATGGAAAACAAATGGTATCCCTGAAAGAAAAATAACTCTTCCTGAAGCCTGCTGGGAATTCTGAGTTCATACACAGGCATGCTTCAATGATCCGGAGTTCATATGATACCTTTATATCCAGAAATTCTGCGTCTTTCTTGCACATCTGGTGAAGAAGGAAGAATAAAATATTTTATTTTTCCTGGTTCAGTTGAGAAAATATCACCAAAAATAAAGAGCACAGCACCCCAGTTCTCGAAACAGGAAATTTTCCATGGTATCAATCCCATCCTGATCCTGACTGTCCAATAATTTCTCATAGAAGCTGAAAAAAATAGTCATAAGAAAATGTTTTTACAATGAGCACAGTGTGTTTCCCATCTAAAGATTCAGTGTCCAACAGGGGAGGGATATGTCTTCTCAGTGAAGGTATATGAACCCAGGAGTGTTCATACATCTTCAGCTAACAGGCTGGATTAGGTTTGACTAAGATAATACTACACCTTCAACACCTCTGCTCTTGCAAAATCTTTCCACACCAGTCGTGCCACTGGGCTGAAACACACCCTAAAGATACTCAAGCAAATAGGTTTTAGTGTCTAGTGCAGACTCTGTAATTTAACTGCTATTTAAACCCAAATAGACTTGGGCTCTTCCCAGAAGACTTTATGATGGATATCAAAGACTGTCCAAACAAGGTCAGATTTTAGCATGTTAAAGAAAAAGTGGGTTTATGTAAACCCAGTGTGTTGTTTTTCTTAGAACATCAGCTATATTCTAAGCCAGGTGGGCACAGAGCATAGCCTTCCATGCCTTACAGCCTTAGCCAGACAAAAGGTTTTTGGGAAGCAGTGCTGTTTTTCCTTTCTATTGGGAATTATGTGTCCTTACTCTTGCTGCGACTATCAAGGAGTACAATGGGTATAGAGATCAGGAGGTAGAGACGTATATCTAGATTTAAGTACATACAAAGAACAGAAGCAAAATACCTTTCTGCTAATCTGAAAATGCCATTCAGATTTGTACTGGGTGAAAACTATAATGCCTTCCAAAAGCTGTACTTTTAATTCTTCGTATACTTAATATAGCCTTCAGTTTTAGAAAAAATCATCTGAGGTATTCTGGCCATGTAACATAGCTCAACAAGTGGGATCATAGGGAGGTGGGGCGACCACATTTTCTCAGTGGCTGAAAATGCTTTTCTTTCACCCCAAACTGCAAGTATGATTCCACCGCCCAAACAGAGCCTTTGTTACTTAAAGAGAAAACATCACAAGGGCTTTGGATACATTTTCATCAAGTGCTCTGTTTAGAGATGGCATAAAATTATTAAAGGAGAAATTCTGTCCCAGCTGAAGAATTCTTACTGAACCAAGCAGGAACAAGGTTTACTTCTAAGACACTTCCCTCAGCAAGGTAATTAGAAAAATCTTGAAATGGTGATGAGGGCAAAACCGGAGATCTTGAATTCCTGTCCAGAGCGATAACAGTGAGTGTCTCCAACACATGTATGAGGATTAGTTGTACGATAAAATCACATTCACTTTTCTCCATTAGAAGAGGCCTACTAATCAGTATCTACTGAAATTATACCTAATATCCTGTACTATTACCCTTCTCCGAGCACATGTCATTAAGGAATCTGAAGCATCTTATATATCACTGCTTCCCATCTTTTTTGAATCTGGAATTTCTCATCACAGTATTATGGCCAAAATGGATGATATTTCATTTGAGATAAATGATGTGTTTCAGATACTTATCTCACTGCTTGTCAGACTTAAAATGGAAGATTTGGAAAACAATCTTTCCAAAGTTTCCCACCTGACTTGCTCCCAGATCAGAAGAGCCAGGGGAGAAAAAGCCTTAAAATCATGGCATTTTTATGTATAGGAAAGCAATCTGAGATCACTAGATGAAGCTTTAATGGCTTTTGCTGAGTCCTGGTCAGCTGGAGCCAGTAGCTAAAGCACCTGGTCTCTTAAGCACAGAGCATACATAAGAAAAAAGTCTGAAATTTGTAAAATCTGAACATATTCCACATAATGGAGTTCTTAAGTTGTATATTCTTTAAATGTCTGCATGCATCGTACACAGTCTGAGCACATGATATGATCTGAAATGCAGGTTTTTAGTGGAATCATTTTGGGATGACTGTATTATAAGTGATGAAAGCATGAGAGAATTATATACATCATTCCAAATGAGCACCAATAAATCTTTTCTGTCTCTCATCATGCATTCATGTTGCATGGCTGGGTGAACACATTGAAGTACATTTTTTAAGTCAGTGCAGATCCTTTTTTTTGGATCAGTTTTGAACAGAATTTGATTTTGATATTTTTTTTTTAAATTCTAGTTTTATCTAAAATAGATGACCCAAAGAGTTGTTCACTAGCATTTTGCCATCATTGCTCCCTTGAATGTTGTTCAGAATAGCATGTGATCATGCAATTGAAGACCCAGTTGTATGTAGGAAATTCCAGGAGGGAAAGAACAAAAGCAGAGCAAGCTAGGTTGTTAGGAACATCTCTTACGTTTTGAACATCTGATTTTGAAATTTAAGAATCTTTTTATTTCTTTCCTCTGTATAAAATAATACCATACTTTCATTCATAGGTTTATGGCATATATGCATATAAAAAAATAAATCCTTGTGTTTCAGCAAAAGTGCATGATATATGCATGGATAAGTAACAGGAGTGTCCCCAGAGCCCCCTTTCTAGGCACTAATTCCACTGCCTCTGGTTTCTCCCTGGTTTTGCCTCCCTGTTTTGTGGGTTATCTGAAGATTTATTTTCAAAAGTGAACTCATATGGTTAATGCAAATGGACCATTATATCTGCTTTGAAAGGCATATACTGCTCTTGATAACATTGTATATATCATGATATAATGTTCTTAGCTAAAATATTGTTTCACTCCAGCCTGCAAAAGAGCTGAAATACAAATAAACCTAAGGAATGTAGTGAAAAATAGTTCTGATGAAAACATGTTTTTGTGGGCTGTTAAAGCAATAACTCTCAATAACATTGGGAAATTTTCTGCAGTAGTATACTAAACACCTTTTACCCTAAAAATATTTGTCTTAATAAGAAGTATCTTAGTGTGGTGATAGTTCATGTGAGGTTCAGATTCTAGATTTAAGAACGGTACTACCACAAGTGTGTGTGTATATATATATATATATATATATATATATATATGTATGTATGCTTGTTCGTTTGTTAGCAACAAGTTTACAAGGCAAAAGTGAGCTGTCATGCAAGGTTCATCACATTTTGCAAACATATCAGAGATGGACATAAATCAGACTGCAGCTCTGAACAACTCAACAGAAATTCAAGCTGGTGGTAAACCCCCTTTGTATCAGTAAAATTGGTTCTTGTTTCCCTTAGATCTTGTATGTACAGTATGTTATGTTTTCGCAACTCGTTTTTGTACTCATCTGCAAGGTATCTATTATCCTACAGTACTATACAAATAACATATGCTAAACTTTGTTGCATATACCTGCTCTATACCACCTTGGTGCATTTGGGTCCCAAAAGCCATTATAAGACATGGGAATTCTCTATGGAGCATTGTAGTAGTAGATTTTGACATAGCTTCTATGTCATGGCAATGTCATCATCTGGGGACCGCCTTCCCAGATGCATGAGCTATTGAAAAGCAACATGTTTAGGACAGTACCTTGACATTTCTGGAGTACTTGTTCACCATTTTGTTGCTGTTTTAAGTCTGCTTTAATATACACTGAATTGCCCACAAGTTGGAGTACACACCTGTGCAGAAAGAAATGACAGGCAACATAAACTAAAACTTGACACCTAGGGAAGTTTTGAGGTCCAGGATGGTTTTGTATAAAATTGGCATCTGCATTAATAAATTAGTATTTTGCAAAAGTGTCATAATATTTAGAAAAAAATTTCCTTTCAGTCTGGCTTGTGCTTATTGTGAACGTTAAGAATTTGTTGTGTTGAAATGAAATGTTCTGTGTAACATACTTGTTAACCTATACCTGCCTGTTGAATTGCATAGCCACAAAAAAACCCCCCAAAAACAACCAAAAAAACCCCAAACAACACCAAAAAAAACAAAAAAAAAAACCAAAAAACCCCCGAAGATTTTGAGTTCCATCTCATCTTTGGATGGATTACACCTTCCAGAACTCCAGTCCTTGCAAACTATACAGTGCATCCTGGGAACTACCCACAATAACATGTTAGGAGAGATGTCCAAGCAGAAAACCTGCCTAGCAGGGACAGGACAGGACAGATTCATCCCCAATAGAGCTGCCTTGGATTACTGTGCAATTACTGTGTTGCACACCCTGCACCCCCCTCAGAAAAAAACACCAATAAGCAAACATACACCACCACCACCACCACCACCCCCAACAACCACACTCAAGACTTTTAAATATTTTGGAAATAAAGATGATAAAATTTGATAGTTCTATGGTTTCTATTAATGCTCTTGAATTCATATAGAACAGATTTTTCTTTATAAGAATGACATTTTTAATATATATGGTATTATTACAACCATTCTTAGCACTTTCATGACTTACCAAGTCGGTGTGTGTAGGGATGCTGCAGATATTACCTTGTAGCCTAGTAGCTTTTTTTCAGATAAACTCCTTGCTTTTACTTTCATTTAATTCAGAATTAAGCAGCAATTCTCATAAAATTAGTGCAAAAAATAAAGGGTGGAATTACGAAATATATTCTTTGATGATATTTTAATGGAATTATAATATTATTTTTAGTATAGTTGGGTGACAAATACTTGACCACTGCTTTGAAATCCTCAAAGGCTTATAGTTGAACATTAAAAATGATGAATAAATAAGAAAGCTTAGAAAATAAATTGAAGTGATTACCTGTACTAGCAAAAGAATTCTAAAAATTATTAGGTCTGTTATTAAAAATTGTGTTTTAATCTGAACATAATTTTAAGCTGCTTCAGGTTTACACATAACATTCTTTTTGAGTCCTATAAAACAACAATTAGAAGTGAAAAAAGTACTGTGTACAAATTCATGACTATTTTTCTGGCCCATCTTCTCAGGTTAAGGCTTGGTTTGGATTTACTATATGACAATCCAAACCCAGAAACTCGGAAATCCTTATTATTACTAAAGTATAATTATTTTTCTTCTTTCATTGACACCAATTCTATACTAGTATCATTTGTTATCGAAAATGCATGTTAACAGTAAAATAAGCTACAGGAGTGGGATCTACACTGAGAAAAATGAAATAGTTCTTTATACCAAACCTATGAAAATGTAAGATATAGTTATCAGTGCATTTAATTTTAGTGGTAAATAATCTTCTGTATGAGAAATAATGGCCTCTCCCCAAATAATGGCATTTAGTAATGCAAAATAAATTATGTCAAAACAGATGCAAACGCAAATTACTCTAGTGAATTAGGCTTCCCTTTTAAATTAGGTTAATAAAATAATTTGAACATACCTAACTCTTCTTGCTTCCTGTAGAGATTGAGAGGGAAATCCGGGGATCACAGCTAGAAAACCTTACAGCTGTCAGGTCCCTCATTCCTGCTTTCGTGCTACCTCTCCAAGGGAGCCAAAGCAGAGAAGGGGGTGGGGGTTTCCCAAATCTGTTTTTACTTTGCCTAGACTTTTAAACACTGATTTCAAGATATTCTAGTTCATGGTCCTGATCCAAATCCTGCCGAGCACAGTGGGAGAATTCCCAGTGACCTCAATGGGCTTTGAAATTGACTTTATGCACAAAAGTTCTACAAACCAAATCATAAAATTTGGCCTTTCCAAACCGCACGTCTGTCATGTACTCTGTGCACCTTTCACATGAAACTTAAACCCCAGATACGCGGGAGACATCTGCATGGCAGGCCACAGGAAAGATTATGCCAGGGAGAGAGAAACGTGAAAGGCGGATACCCTTCCGTTCAGCCTGCAGACTGGGCCTGCCTCTCGGGCCTGCAGGTTTCCCAGGTGGCTTTCCTCAGCGGAGGGCTGCTAACGTGCACAGTACTCCTATGGCCTGCTGGAAGGCGAGCGCACCCCAGCCTTGCCGTGGCAATTTGAAGGCAGAACTCTGCTCCTGATGTCTGAACAAGCACAGGCGTTTTTTCTGAGAGGTCAATTGATAAAAAGTGTGTTCATGGGACAGTGGGGTGAGAACTGGCTGCTGCCCACCTTCCATTTGCCTGGCTGTGCCTTAGGAGATCAGAGGCCTTGAGCAAGGTGGCCTTTTGAGAAGGTTCATGAAACCACAAGCTTGTCAACCCAGACGAAGGTCATTGGACCTATGCGAGGCTTGTAAGGCTGCACCACATTGTGCCAAACTTCGCGAAAGAAAGCGATGGGAGCCCCACATGCCTGATCTGATTGTCCTGTTGTCTTTTCTTGCCAGCAAGCTTGTGTCCGAGGGAGTGACGGGGAGGGGAGGGGGGGGAGTGGCAGACTGAAGGGCACCACGTAAAGGTTTATTGGAGCCACGTAAAAAAAAAACAAACAACCTTGTTGGTTTTTCAGTTTTCTGAATAGGGTGAGACTCTAAAGTGCAGTGTAGGAAAAAAATCTGATTATCAGATGTAATATTCAGGCAAGATTTTTGCAGTTCAGTCTGATCTTTTGGGTATATACAGGGTTTCAGTGTTCCTTAATAAATTACCTCTTCTTGTACCAATTAACCCCCTTCCATGAGGGTTCAGTGTTTACTTGGGGCTGTGCCAGTGCTAACAGCTATGGTTTAACATTCTTTTTAATGGCTTGCAATTACTACTGAGAGCAAAGGCTACATAAAATATTAACACTTAAGCATCTTTTACACTCCTTTGAACATTAGATTGTGTGTATAATATAAGTGACTTTTCATTCTTACAAACCTGTTATTTGCTTAGAATTCCACTGGACCCATGAAAATGCTGCAGTTAAGTGCTTTCTGTTGATTTATTAACTTCCCTCAAAGTCTGATGGAAGTCACTCCATGCTAAATATTGAATACATTTTGTTCTTTAAATTGTTCCATAGTAATGCCAGAAGAATAAGGATTTCCACATTTTAAAGAGGTAAAGTAATTTTGATAATAACTTTTACAGCATATTTGATTTTTTCCCCTGCTGTACTACCATTTTGACAAAATCACCCAGGGAACAGCTACTGCATTTGCAGAATGAATGCCATGACCACTGATTATATACAAAGAATAAGAGAGCAGAAAGGTTACAGATCCAACTGCTACTTTGAATCTCAGCTTTACAGCAGGTTTGCACCTTGAAAATAAAAATCAATGGAAGTTGGGCACATAAGTGTCCCAACTGTGCCCAGATTTGTATTTCTGTTGCGTATGGGTTATGCCCTATAGACAAGCAATGTTTTGTCTGGGTCTCTGGTTGAAGAGCAGATCCAAACGAGCATCCCATCCTCACTTGGTTCTCCCATTGGCCTCATCAGCTGTTCTACATTTTAAGGGGAAACAGACTTATTTCATCATTTCAGGTTCAGTGGGCCATTAAGACAAGTGATAGACAAATTTTGAAAATCTTGGAATTGATTCTGAATAAGCCCTCAAATATTTGTAGCTTACATAAATCATTAAAACATCTGGGATCTACAAAATTGTCAATAAATCTTAAGCAATATGGATTTCTCATGATTTTCTTTCCATGTCCAGCTTCTGTCAGGTCCAGCAACGTTTGAAATGAATCTTTCTCACAGTATTTTGGCACATCTACTTTTATCCCTGGCTGGACTTTAGAAATGTACAATATTGGAATTCGAAAAAATAAGGACAGAACTACATGCTTCTGGACCTTGAAAGACTTTCACTACTGATTTTCTTTCTAGTCTCCTAAATAGTAGTGTCTTCAGTTTCCTCGAAAAGGTTAACAAGGACACTCCTTACTAGTTCCCTTGGTTTTCTTTTTTTCCATGGTGATTTTTGTTTGTTTGTTTTCCTCAGAAAGCAGATTGTTTTTCTCTATTCTATTATCCTACTTCCTTCTATTAATTTAACTTCATCTGGAATGATGTCTTTTCACAGGCAGACCTTAAATTTAAAGACGTGAATAATTTAAATGAAGAAGCCATGTGAAAGCAAAGGACAGCATAGCATGGGTGGATTAAAATCTCTGAATATTATAAGTCTAAGTGAGTTTTAAATACCTGCTGGGTATTTCTTTCAGCTTAACATGGAAGAAACATTTCTTCAAGAAGCCTGCAGATATTCCCAGGGCTAAAGTGACAAACTGAAATGAAGCACCAGTAGGATCTGGGGATTCAAGCATTGTAGTGAAGATAGAGGGAATGGGTCTTTCCCTCAGCAGTTTCAGGAACCTTTTCAGCTAAATCACTGGTTTTGGTTTTTAAGAGCAGGGTGCTGAGAGTTTGAGGAACAAACATTGTAATATAAAAGCATTATTTTTCTGCACCTAGTTTTTATAGAATATAATAGATTCTCCTTTAAAGCAAAATTCTTTTAAGAAAGGAATATGAATGACAATCTCCAGAGTAACTAGGTTTTGTGTCTATAGAAGTGTAGACTTCAACAACTATCTTCCAAAGGTCTCCATGTATCATCAGCACCATTTTACGGTTAGAATTCTTAAAAGTAGTTGAATCTATTCTTTATTTTTGAGAACACGTCTATCCATCTTCATAATGCCAGCAGAGTAAGCACCTTATTAACATCACTAATGGTATCAGCATGTGCTTAAGCATGGGACTAAGTCCTTTGCAGAGCTGCTTAAATGAGACCATGTGATACATGACACAGTTTTTTAAAGCTGTTAGATATCTGCCTCCTTTTTACCTCAGAAAAATATTATTCTATTGGTATTGGTGAGTTCACACCCAGCTATAGGGGCTCATGGTAAAGAGTGAACACATCATTTTCCAACCACCTTCGTGGTTGAAACCACCATTGTCAGAAGGTCATTTTAGTAGGAAGTGGCTTTCTTCTCTTTGCCAGCAGCTGAGCCTCAGCACTGTCACCTCTTCAGCACAGGTTAAGATACAGGCTCTTGGACGGCCTGTTCTCTAACACTCATTCTCCTGCTCCTGCTGCCAGCCTGCGTTGAGGCTCATGAGCTGCCTGTCCTCTTACCTGAATCAATTTAGCTCGTGTCACTTAGTGAGTTGAATCAGCTCAGGAGTTGACCCAACAAGGTGGTAGGAGCCCATGGGCTGGAGCAGGAGGTGGTGCTGGGAGACCCTTTGAGACAGCAGCAACAGACGGACTTGACTGCACCATGAAACTGTACCCTGAGGTGCTTTAACACTTACATTCATGCATGGCCCTGCACATAGGCTGTCTCTTCAGTCCATTGCATATGCTGGATGCCTGAAAAGGGAAGTTGGAGAACCTACGTGATGCACAGTGACCCAAACTGGTCCAACAGCAGAACCTAACCATACTGATTTTGAAACAGGATCTTTCTCCCAAGTTTAAGCCTCTCAAGGGATGTGTTTGTTTACTGGAGATCAAGGCTGAGAAAACAGTCTCCTGCGTATAGCCATTCTTTCAAAGCACTCAGCAGGCTCGGCTTTCTTTTTTTGGTGGTACCAGGTCATCTGCACAGTTGTAAGGTCTGAGGGCAAGAGGCCCACACTCCGTGCAGCCTCCCTGTGAGGGTCCGTCAGGCTGTTCTGCACAGGTACAGCTCCCTGCAGTGCTCTCTGCACAGAAATGCAGGTTCCAGGAACCAGAAAGAGAGAGTTAAGATGAAAAACAAAAACAAATGTCAGAGAAAAGTAGGTCTGGATTTGGTACATCTCCAGATAAAATTATTATACAATTAAGAAAAGCCTCAGTCCTGTACACATGCTTAATTTTATACACTAAGCCTATTCACCACGTAAAGCTGAACAAATGTGTAAGTGTTGTCAGAACTGAGGTCCGTCACACTAGTAGTAGATATGCATGCCGTTTCCATAAGCCACAGCAGCAAATGCATAATTTAATAAAAAAGACTTTTGTTCGTGTCTATTAAAAGAAACCTATAAATCCTCCAAATGGTACATTTAGGATTTGGTCCAAAAGTTACTTAAGCCGATGGAAAAGCTGTTATTGATTTTAATAGGTATTTATTATATTTGGCTATTCCTTCAGCCGTCACTCTTTCCCTCTCTGTCATCTCAGCTGAGTTCCAGCCCCATCTCCTGTATCTTACCACTATGTGGACGGCATATGTTGTTTAAATGAGAGATTTGTTCATTAGTTTATGTTTGAGCCATGCCAAGCACGTCCCGATCCTAACTGAATGCTAAAATGATGGTAATAAATGACATAATTACAGTAATAATAAAATACTGTGATCAGCCATGTTATACACCATGTTATTCCACAATCAACAAAGACAAAGATCTGACATACTCACAATGGGGAAACATATATCCAAGCAAAAGCACTGGTGTGGATATACCCTCCCTATTTGATTGTAACCTGGTTTGCTATCGAGAGTAACTGTAAGTGCTAAAATTATTTGTTCTGTGTTATTTCATTATATCTTTACCCCTGGAAAGAGCTGTTTGAGTAAATCACTTTTCTGAATGGTTCTTCTGTTTCCATGAGACCACGCAAGCACAACCCGGGGATTATAAAAACTTGACAAGGAAGATAAGAGTTCATCCTTTATTTTTCAGGTATTAGCTCTGCTTTTATAAACCTAAATGAAAGCTCACAAAAAAGCTTGTAAAATTTTGTTAATGTTTACTGCTTTTCCCCCTGTGTGGTGGTTGAGACCTACAAATGAAGCAATTCGACAGGCGTTTTATTTTTCAGTTACTCCAAGTATGAACTTCAGATGACAGGGAACTTTGGGTTTTGGTTCAGCAGCTCGTTGCTGGATTTTAAGCAAGGGCATGTGTTTAAGTTCCTTTAAAATTAACCTATTTTTTTAAATGTTTTTACTAAGCAGATCTAGCTAACCTTTCCTGGAGCTATCAGCTTAAAATTCACATCAGTGAGTAGCTTCTAGGAGGCTGTGTCTGTGCCTTGCTCTTTGGTGACCATTCCATGCTGCTCCAGAGCAGCACTCCAGAACATCCTAGAACAGAATAGACCAGGGGAATTCCTAGCCTTTTTGGAAACATAAGAAACTCTGAGGACAGGACTTTTGTCTTAACTCGGCTTTTCTCTGAAGCTTTGGTGCCAAAGAGGAATTTCACTATGTCCTTGCCTGAAAGAGCTCAGTTGTCTGTCCCTTCCGAACCAAAGCAGAGTCACGCTTTAAAGTAACATTGCTCTTAAAGTAACTGCCAGGGGTGACAGTATTCCTGAGAATGCAGGAGACCTGGGCTCGGCTCCCACTTTTGTGTGAAGTTGCTGCAGTCAGCATCTATCACCGCCTTGGGACCACTGGGCTGCTTCTGCTAGATCGGGGAGAGAGGGTCACCCCCATAGCCACCTCACTCTGGTACTCAGCAGGGAAGAGAGACCTAGATGCCAATTCCTGCTTCATAGCTTGTTCTACATTTAGCAGCCAGTGGATAAAATAGCCTCAAAAATCCCTTGGGACCGTGGTTTCTCTCCTACCCCAGGGTGCGGCATTACTGGTAACTCAATGTTTGCCTCTTTGGACTGATGTCTGAGGAATTTTTTAAAAAATAATCTGCTAATGAAGCTTAAATACCTCTACTATTGATGTAGCAGATGAGTGGCAACTGAGCAGGGGTTTTCAGGATCAGAGTTTTGGATTACCATCTAACAGAAACAGCTTTAGCAGCTTCTCTTTAGGTCCTGCTCAATTGGATCTTTCAGCTCCCATTAACATAACAAAGTGAAGATAATCGTTCTCATATAGGATTGAAACTTATATGGGCCAGGAATGTCAGGAGAAGATAACAAACAGAATTCATAATGTGAGGTAACTAATTAAAGTAGCTGAAGGGAGGAGAAAAAAAAAAAAAGAAAAAGAAAAAAGAAAATTATCAAGGATTCTCCCTCATCCTGATTTTGGCAGGTTGGGCTTACTTTGTGAATGTAAGACAGACTCTTCTTTCTGAAATAAATTTGCTGAAAACTCTATCATAATCCACAAAACAGTTCTAAATTATAAAGGAGGTACTTCCAGAGAGCTCAGAAAAACTGGGCAAAAAAGAGGTGAAGAGGTGATGCTGATATTTTAATGAGCATTTTTCTCTTAATTCTGAGAATTTCTGCCATGTACCATTACTTTTCTGAGAGCACAGAACAATTTTTTGTCATTTGATCACCATTTTTCTCACAGCCAGAATGAAAGATAAATAACACACACACACACACACACACACGTGCAGAGCCTCTCTCTCTTTCTCTCTGATAGTTCCCTAGGGAATTCCATCATACCTGAGTTTATGAGCCTTGGATCATCTATGGCCGGTGGATTTAGTAATAAACAGAGTGGAAATGTTCTTCATCAGAGTTCAAAGTAAATTTCTACCAGCCCCTGCCAGACGTTGCTTCCCCCTGGCCCCTCAGCATTTTACTGTAATGATTTCCTTTAAATGGAAAGAGTATAGAAAGGAAGGCAGCTTGCACATCTTTAAAATGTGTCTTGAAATATTGTGAGCGCTGGAAATGAAGGGTATTGGATGGGTTTATAGTGCGGCTTTTCAGGCTCTTTTGCCATGCTGGAGGCACAGTGCCTGGCAAGCACATGCAATAGGGCAAGGTGTGAGCCTGAGGGCTGCATAAAGGAACTATATATCTATACTTAAAGCAACTATTATCTGTTACAGTCTTTGTTGGAAATCGGATTTTGCCCAACTGAGGCAGAAGACTTATCACCCAACAAAATGCTGTGCAATCCCACTGGACCTAGCACACCTATACATACAAGAAGCAAGGACGACCAGCACTGAGCTGAAGCTAAATTCATCTTCTAATGATATTCAGAGCTCCTAAGAGCTCCCCACCATCCTGGATGTGGACAGGTTTAAATGTCTCCATTAATTTTTGGATACTGGATATTAATATTGGACTTCATTTTTGTCGACCATGTGGTGAAATCATAGCACTTAGAGGAACAAACGTTTTAAAACACTGACTGGACCCAAAGGACCAGCTTGATTATTTTTATCCAAGGTATAAAAATACCAGACATGTATTTTTATCTCCCTTTGAAGGAATCTATGGACCAGGGGTAGGTTAAAATACTTTCAAAGAATCTTGAGAAGTGAGAATTATGGGCACTTCAGAGAATTACCTGTATCCCTCTAATAAATTCTCATGAGGTTTGTCTGAAGATGGTGGTGGTTCAGGGAAGGCCCTAAAATGCCTGGGGGACGTCATAGTAACACTTTTCTCCCCTGTGACAACTGAGGGGATAGTGGGGAGCACAGCAGAAACAGTACATATGAGGTAATACCCCCCATCAGACTGCAGATGTGTGAACTAGTTTAAAACTTTTATTAGGGCTTTTATTAGACTGCGATACAGTCCCAGCCTCTTTGCAGTTGCCAACGTAGCCAGTTGCTCGCAAGTTATAACAAATTAAAAATACCTAATGCTCAAGCTATTCTACACTTAGGGGTGGAGTGGGGAGTCCCAAACAGATAATATTTTGGGTGGCTGTGCAGCCAGGTTCCTCCTGTGCCTTGTGATCCTCCTTGTGAGAGCCACAGCATTGCCCATGGCTGCTTCGCTGCTTTGGAATAGCTACAGAGGTTCAGCCTAAGGACCAATCTTTTCAAATCCTTGCTGATGCTGTAATTGCTCTTTAAAATGTTGATAATCTAATGGTTGGGTAGTTGGGTTTCTTTTTTAGTGCCATTTACCTATTTAAGTTAAATGACAGCTTTGGTACACAAAGTTTTAATTCAATCTAAAATACATGAAAACTTCATTACCAAAAGTTATCTCGTTTATGTATCTTGTTCCTGTCTGAGTGAAGCAGCCCTAACATGAGATGACGTGTTTCCATGAGTAGCTTTGGTCTCAGTGACTTCACTGTCAGTCAGAATGCTCAGCTGCTGCAGTGGGTGATTGATGGGGAGGGGGTGTATGAGGGAATCACCACTGAAGTTGATGAAATCATTGAAGATGATGAAAAACACCAGCATACAGCCTCGGGCTCAAAACTTCATAAACCCCAGGCTGATGAAAGCTAGCAGGATATACTGGAGAAGTACTATGGTATCTTCTCGATGTAACCACAAGCTTCTGTGGGAGATGGGACAGCAGAGTAGATGGACTCCTGGGCTCATCCATTATTACATTATCGTCTTCTAGGTATTAACAACTGAGCTGAGCACACTCCAGTCTGAAAGTCCTTGGATGGCTATGACTTCATGCACAACTATTAAAGCATTGTTAAAGAAAAGAATTAAGAACTCCCCAGATGTTCTTAAAATTGGATAATTCAATATTGTTCAGCTCAGACAGACGAATATGTCTGATTTCTGAGTAGAAACTTAGAACAGGCACAGAAGGACAGCTAGAGAGCATCACAACAGATAAGAAAAGATGGTGAATAGAAAAGAGAGGGTGGCAATGTTTGCAGGAATCATCATCAGGACATGGATTCTTTGGTCTCTGGGCCCTTTCCCATGCCCAGGGAGATTTAATTGCTCCAAGTATCCATCCCTTTTCAACACTGTTGCTGGCCATAGTAGCAGGAAAAGAATGCATCCCCTGGGCCCATTTTTGCATTTACTTCAAGCTTTTCATTGTAAAAGGAGTGCAAACTGGCTTTAGTATAAGTGAGAATTAAGTGTTGCACATATCGTTATGAAATCACAGGGGACCACAGTGAAATCTGATATATTACTACACACATTTGTTGAATCAGCTCCCTTTAGAACCTGATTATCTTTTTAAACAAATTTTGTAAATGAGCTGTAATATTTTATATCCACTCAAAGCTTTTCAGCCCAAAGCACTTAACAAGCTTAAAGACCTGGAGTGGGAACCAGCTTTTGTTCTGTGTGCGGATAGCACCTGGCACATTGGGAGTCAGTCCCTGAGTCAGGTTCACATGTGTTGCTAAAATAGCAACACCACCAATAGTATGAACAGTAGAATGGAAATACTGACATTTCTGGGTCAAAAAATATCAGACAAAGAATGAATGAGGCAAACCTTAATTTTGAAATATGGAGTTACTTAAATTAACCAGGACCCAAGCTAAGGAGATGTAGATTTTGAGGTCTGATCTGAAAACACACCCTGTTAACATGCATTGAAGCCTATTTGTGACAGAGTGAGTCTCTTCTGTCAAGAACAAAAAATATTTCTGAATAAGGTGAATAAGACATATGTGAGGATTTGATTAGTAACTCACAATACAGGTATACACACCTATTCACACCATATAGGTATGCATTTATAGAAAGTGTATAGGAAGAGTTTCTGACCCCATTTTAAAATAAACAAAACAAAACAGCTATGCTGTATAAATATGTAGTATTTACTTCTACTGTTTGGAAAATAAGGGTGGTTTCTTACTGATATTCTGATTAAATGCTCTAATCAATACTTTGCCCAAACTCCCAAATCACATCTGTGAGCTTCTCAATAGAAAACTGGAACCTCTAACCCTCCATTAGCAAGCCTAGTGAGCGGATTGTACAAATAAGGTGGTTTACATGCAAATTCAGGCATTTGTAATTGGACCACATCTGCTGTTTGGACCATACTGAGTGATGGTGTACGGTCTGTTCTCTGACTATTTTCTGCTTTGGTGACTGGACCGGTAAGCTGAAGAACGTAATAAACATGGGCACTGTTTGAGGAGGTAAGAGGCCACTGGATGTCATCATTTCTCCTTCTTTGAAACTGGAGCAAGTCTTCCCTAGAGGTGGAAAATATGGCTATTACAGAAGGCAGTCGAGTTTGATTTTGAACGTTCTTGGTAGTTTGGAATGCTTCTTCTTAATTTAAAATAGCTTTCCAAAGTCAGACTTCTTCATGAGTCAGTGGAAACGTACACATCCCTTTGCAAACGCAAGCAAAAACTTTGGATGGCCTAGTTTTGGTACAAATTGGTCAGTCTTCAAATGTTTCAACTAATTGGACGAGCCTCTCAACCCTCTAGGCTGCTCAGACATTCCCACTGTTCTCTCTGAGCCTTCCCTCCCCGGTGACTTCAGAGCAGCCAGATTTGTGGTAATATAAAAGTAGACTAGAAGCTAAGCAGAGACTTAGTCATAAATGTCTCTGAGCATTTGAAACTTTGTCATTAAGATTATGGAGTCCTTTCCTGCAGCCACCAGAAGCCCTTCCTGTTTCAGTACAATAGTGGGCACATAAGCAAGATGTGAAGTACCAAAATACTAAGTATCACTTCGTTACTGCACAGGCATTTCTCTAGAAAAACACCGGTAAGCATTACTGGTGGCTACATTAAAAGTCAGGATTTAATTTTAAGTCTTATTTTTCTGGTCTGAGATGTCAGTAAACGACCAGGAGCTCAGATATTTCTCCTCTGTTAATGTGTCTCAGTACTTGCCCTTTAATTACCAGAAAATGGTTCCTTTGCTTCCATTATCATCAGTAATAATCTTGTCATCTCCTAAGACTAGACACAATAAAGAAATATTTCCTACATGTTCCTTATTTTTATTTTCAGAGCTGAAGTGAGTTTGATATATTACGTTGTGTAGAGCCATATTACCGCTTTTTACATTCCACGTCCTTTTACTTTGTCTATTATAACACGGTACCTGTGAGATGTATCTACATTGTGGCCACTGGATATCTATCTGTCAGTGATGGCATCACTTGACTATGGGTTAGCACAGACATAGCTGAAGGATAACTTTGGTCCACAGACTTTCCATGTCTTGAAAGATAAGGGAAGAACTCAGCTTAATATCCAGACCTGGCTGAGATGAATGGGTTGGCAATAGCAAGAAACAACTACGAGTCTGTAAATGAGGGACACTGTGTGGAGAAGTAACCTAACAATGCCTCTTACATAAACGCTTAATAAAGCTGAACTGATCTTGAACTCTGTCCTGTTGCTGATAGGACTTTTCACTCGTTAGCTCAAAAATCAGAAAGCCCCAAAGAACCTCCTAGCTTGTCTGCATTGCCTACCTACAACAATACTGTATTTATACTTAATGTTTGATCTTCTGAACAAAGTCATACATATTTGATGTCTGCAGAAAGGCAAGAAGTTTTGAAGGTAGAGATTCATGGGTTTATTCTGATTTTGTAACAAAACATGAGGTACACAAGTGAGATTTGAAAGTACTTATCATTGTGGGCCATGTGAAGGCATAAGAGACCATACCTGCACTGAAAAACCAGGGGAATTAGGACAGAATTAGTCAGTATGGAAATCGTGCAAGCAAGAAGGAAAAACATGGAAAAAAAATTTCAGAATTTAAGTAAATGTTCTAGGAGCACTAAATTTGAGATCACAAGTTTAAGAGCAAATAGTATATTTGACAATGCTAACAAATTGATCATGAGCATATTAGGAATTTCTTAAATGGCTTTATTATCTAACATCATATGCTAGATAGCATATCTAGAACTGCCAGAACTATTTTCCTTGTTGCCAAAGATACAGCCAAAACATGAAGTTTGGGGTTAGTAGGTTCTTTCACTGGAAATGGAAAAACATTTCTTTAATGTATTATTATTCCTTGAAATTTTTCACAAGGAATAAAAGCCTCTCCCAACCAGCTCCACATGTGACTTATTTGAGTTAAACTGTGTGGAATTAAATCTCAACAAGGGACCAATCTGAAATCTATAGAAATCTCTGGGACACTTTCTATTAATTTGAGTATTCTTTTGATCAGGCCTTACATGAAGAAACACATTTGTGAGTCCCATAGATGGAACTCATTAAAATATATTTCCTTTTTTTTACATGTGCAATTGAAATGATTTTATATTTTATAATTCCCCATGAAAACATTTTATTATAAGTTACATAAAGATAGGGAAGTTCTAGTGATACAGGAACCAGGAGAAAAACATTTGCTGGTACTAATAAATATTGTTCTATTAGATTTTTTAAAAAGCCTGCATTATTTGCAATAGCAAAAGATAAAGGCAAATGTTAGCTCTTACACTCTTTTCAACAGCACAAATGTGATCATCACCTTTTAGGTACATTTTATAAATGTGATTTAGTAAAAAAGTGGTTCAGCAAGATCCACTGGGGAAAGCAGGTTAAAGGTATCCGATGTGTTTTTATACGAATGAACCAAAAACTCCCAACATCCCTGCTTTAACTCATGGCATTGCTAAATATGTCCATAACCCTTGTGCACAAGGTGTGTGCCATCACGCAAGAGGAAAGGTCCTCAACCTCATGGGTAGGATTTTTGTGGAAAACAGGAAAATGGGTTTTCTGCTGTGGTCTAACAGCTTAAGACAACTAGTAGCACAATATGTAAAGGCCCATATGTGGCCTTCACACATGGCAAGGATGGAGAACTTGACTGTAAAATGACAACAGAGGCTGTTGCACCCTGAGTGCTGACAACCTAAAGTAAAGTCATGGAAAGGAAATGACGTAAAAGTGGATTTTTTTTGCTGTGTTTTGTTCCTCCCTCTCCCTCAGAGCTACCATGGTAGGAACATGCTGCTTGGGAAGGGAACCTGCATTATTGTTTGATTTCTGTTTTCTGCCAAAGGCACTGGCAAAAATGTAGGCTTTCCTGCTATAAGAGAGAGGAGTTTGCCAAACTTCTTATTTTTCTACTTATTTCAGTGTAAGAGAACTGTATGATAGTATGGAGTGCTTATGTACCTGCCATTTTACGATTGTTTTGATAGACTGCCTTTTGCAAACAGCAGTTATTTATAAACTCCTGAAAACCAGTTCCAAAGCTCATGAATAATAGAAAAATTGCTAGTATTGTTATAAAATTTACTTCATAGAAAGGAAAAATCTTGGCAAATCCTTTGAATTTGCATGCCAGAAAACTGTTAGTCACAATGTGAGGGGGATAGATTAAAAAAAAAATAAAAATCTGAAATAGTTTCTTAGTATCAGAAATGCATGATAATAACAGGACTGCCATTAAATGAAAATCAAAAAGAGAAACTGACTATAATTGAATAATCCAAAACCAGAAGACAGAAAACAACTTTTTTTTTTCCCCATTGATAGTCTATTTAATGTCCATGACGAAGCTTTTTTGGCAAAACCAGAATTTCAGCCCCTCAGACAATGATGATTGGGAGTGATTCATACAAGCTGCACACAAATGGGGATTAAGCATATACATGAATCTTTGGGGAAAAGTTTTAAATTAATCATTTCATTCAGCCTTTGTAGTTAGCAAAGCAACAGTTACAGGGAAATTTAATTATGGTTAATTTAAAAATGTTGGCCTTTATTCTCCAAATGGGTGTATTATTTTGGACCTCAGTGATCCACAATCTTCCTGTTGATGAAACAGAGTTTGGATAGGGCTCAAAATTGACATCTAGGGTAAACTAGCCTTGTAAAGAATACAACTTTACAACTTTTTGGTTGTTATGTTTCTTTTGTTAAGGTAAGGAATAAAACTAACTGGGTCTATATGTGGTTACAAAAAAAAAAAAAAAGTAAAAGATTTACAGTTTTTCATAAGTTAAAAAAGAGTAAGAGAGTTTAGAGGCTTAGTTGATTTTTTTAAGTGGAAATACTTATGTGTTCTAAGTGGAAACTATTCTTAATTTAAAGTAAGTTGAATTGTAAATAAAAAAAAAAAAAAAAGGAGATTTAAAGATGTTTTAGGTGTTCACAATGACCAGATGTCAACATTCAGCAGTTACCTATTCTAGAAACACCAATTTGCAATATATTCCTTATTTAATAACTGAAAGTACATGACTTTATCTTGGTCTTATCTATACACGTTAGAGTGAGTTATATTCACATTACCTGCCATCATTAAGCCTTTTTACCACTATTAATGTATCAATAGATTATTTTTTTTTTTTTGTATGCCACCCTCTACATCAGAAATGTTAACAGAGGCAATATTAGAAAAAAGAAACAAAGAAAAAATCCTATATTGAAAACAAATACGAAAAGGATACCTTTCTGGAGCAAAGCTGTTGTTCCACTTCAACTTAAAAGTGAGAATTAATATTTAAAATATCCAGGATCTTTGAAAGAAATAAACTCTGAAGAATTCTAATGTGCCTAATATAAACTAAAAAAGAAAAAAAATCCTTTGAGTCTTTAAAATAATATTAGTTTTGCATGTCAGTTTTTCTTTAACATCAACTTTTTTGACTGTTTTATTGAAACTTCAACAGACAGTAGCTTATTTTTCCACAGACTTAAGCACCTGAGATTTTTGGCTAATGGATATAAGGCCAGTAAAATTTCCTATAAAATGTAACTTTATATGAGAACTTACATGATGTTTATAGAATATATTCCAACCTTTGCTTTTTCAAATGCAAACTTCTTGATACTTGTAGGAAGCACATCAGCTGCATTGCAATGCAAAAGTGAAAATGGTCAGCTGATGGATATAAACAAACAGAGACGTTTTCTCTGGAATCACTATTTGCTTCCTAAATATCTGTTTCCAACTTAAAGATCAATAAATACCAAGCACAAAACTTGGTGAAATCCTTTTTGTTGCTTTTAATGAGCTAAGGATTAGACCTTAAATTGAAGACAGAGATGAACAAAGACGTTTTTAATGAGAAATTTCTGGACCAGAGATTCTGCAAATTACTGACATGTTTATTCTTTTTACCCTTTGTTATGCATCATTTTAGCAAAAAGGTCCACCAGTGGCTATAGATTCACAAATATTAGCTAGGTAAAGGCTGGACTACAATGGAGCATACTCATCTTAATGAAAATGAGTAAGGGTAACGTTTCAGAGCCAAGAATGACAGAATGAAGATACACCGGTACTGAATTCATCCTTCAGAAGAAAACAAGCCCAGTTATCCAAAATAATATACTTCCTATAAATTGTCTATTTTAATGATCACCAACAACAAAACACTCATTTCAGATAAGCTCCTCCTCAAAATTAATTACTTTGCATCAATTTGGGTTTCTAGCCCAAGATTCTTCTCAAGAAATGAGAAATGAGATAGCAAGCTCTGTAATAGAAAACAGCATTTCAATATACTTTGCCATTTCTGCAAGTCATATGTGAAAGTATTCTGAACAGAAGACACTTCAGCATTAATAAAAGTGTCCATCAACTGGGTGTTCTACACAAAAGCTTCTGAATAAGAACAAAATGTGGGGTTTCTGACAGTAGGAGTTCCATTTCCTTCCTTTTTTGTAATTCACTCCAAGCTTACTAAAAAAACCCTTTATATAAGGTTTCAACAATTAGACACACACACACACCTTAATTTAAGTTTCAGTCTTTGCAGAAGTCAAATGGAGATTTAACATTAAATTCAATTGGGCAAATTTAAGCCACTACTTTCTGCTGATACATGCCTACCCTCATTCACTGCAGCCTCAATTTGCAAACAGGCATAAATAATTTCTGGGAAACAAGCATCAGAGTGGTATCATCCAAAGGAATGGTTTTAGCCTTGTCTCAGATCTGGTCCTATAAGATGGAGAGCACCAAATCTGGCATGCTAGAAATGAACTCAGCTCCCATTGCAATTCAATGATTTAGAAGGTAGCAGCAGCTGCTTGTATCCTGCCAAAATCTTCCCATACACTCATGCTTTTTGAGGTGCCTTGATTCAAATCCAAGAAAGTTTTGATGCCCATCTGATTGCATTCAAATGATGGCTCTGAAGAGGTTTGGTGACCATTGCCTGGGTACTGATGGATAGGTTTCCATATAAAAAAAGCTATTAATAAAAATTGTTGTCCTTAATGGGGAGGCAGTGGAATTGAATGCAATGTCCCTTTCTTTTTTCTTTCAGTGATGATTCCTTGAGATCTCGTCTCTCACATGTAAGTATCTTACAGCCCTCCTCTAGGTATCTGAGATCTGAGTTCAGACATACAGGCAGTGAATGTGCCTATATATATTTTCTCCTAATACATCTTGAATTTTGAAAGTGGTTCTGATTACTAGTTGAAGCTCTTGGAACTCTCTATGTGTCAGCACACAGTCAAAAATTAGTGAATCACCCCCAGTTTCTAAATAATAACTACTCCAAGAATTGGTTCAGAACAAAAATATGCAACCAAACTTCCCTGTTCCTGCAGGAGTAAGGAAAAAGGCCACACCAAAATGGTATGTAACCAGCACAGCCCCAAAAGTTGATTATTTCAAGATTCAAATCATATTTCACATTAAGGAAGACCATACTACAAAGTTACTTGTCTCAGCTGACCCTTGCTGAATCCACCTAACATGCCGACCCTTGTGGTAGTTATCTTGCAATTTCCAAGAAGGGCTAAATCCCTGGGTACAGCTGAGGATCATCATCACAGGGCAACAAACCCCACCATATTTCACTGTATCATTTACTAAAGCTTTTCTTTTGCTTAGTGGACAATGCTTACTATTATTTAAGATCTGCTAGTATATATTTGAGCAGAATGGCTCAATATGGTGATTGATCAGAACAGGAGCTGGACTGGAAGATGCTCAAAGAGCCTTGACTCCGCTGTGTTGAGGGCTATGTGTGGACTCTGCTTCTTCATAAATAACATACACAGATAAAAGCACTTTATCCCTCAGCTGAAGTCAAAGGTCTGAGTAGGCCTTGAATTAGCTTTATGTCATAATTTCTCACAGTCATCCATTCCACTGTTCTGCTGTTTTCATTTAGAATGAATATAGGCTGTCCAGATTTAGTGTGAGTGTCTGCTTTCAGGAGCAGTGCACTTAGGGATTCCCTAAGCATGCGAAACAAATTCTAAGTACCGGTTTTTAAACAGGGATTGAGACCAAGTAATGGAAATAGCAGAGCCCATGGGATTGATTAAAAGCGTGTTGAGTTCTCTAACATTTGAAGCACAGTAATTAGAGCCCTATATGACATAGAACTGGAAAATCCAGTCGATCAGATGCTCACGTACATGGGCTTTCCTTACAGTGTTTAGCTAACACCAGAAATGTTCCTTAGATGTCATGGAAAAGGCATTACTCTTTAGGAACCCAAGACATGGCATACAGAATTCACATTCCCGTTACAGTAAATTGCTGTTTATCTGGAACACGTCATACTCTACTGAAAGTCTATCCAAGGGTCCATAGTTTATGTCTGAGCAGGCCATGGCGATTACACTCCTCCATGCGTCATTTGTTTCTCTCTGAAAACCATGCATCTAACCTCTGCCCAAACGAAAGCGTAGGGGTTGCAAGGAAGGGAAAACACAATTATCCCTTTCCTCCAGTCAGGATGGGAAAGCTGATACAAGAGCAATAACCAAAAGCCAGGTCTTTCTTACATTTATTGTCACACCCATCATAGCCAGTAACATTTCTTTAACAATAGTCATTTATAAAGGCCTGGCTTCTGTGGAAAGATTTACTAAAAGCCTTAAGTGGAAACTCCACTATAAAACCAACATGTTCATGGAAATTGCACTACAAAGATATAAAAATAATGCACAAAAGTGACCCACTGATGCATTTACTGTAAAACCCAAGGGCTAAAAATAAAATAACCTCAAAACATAAAATGAGTACAACATTTTTTTCTTTCCTTTTTGAAACACAGGAGTAGCTCTAATGGATCATAGACTAAAAAAAGCATATTGTGATTGGAGCTAACAATATTTTCACATTCTGCCCTTCAAAGACTCAACTCAATTTCATTTTTACAAGACAGAATCTGGCAGTGTAATAAAAGGCCTCTTTAAAAATAAAATTAAAAAAAAAAAAAAAAAAAGAAGAAGAAGAAGAAAGAAAGGGGAAAAAAAGGTAAGAAAGATCATCAGGACTGAATAATATTGACTGATTTTCTGTCATTCTCACTACTTTAGTTGCTGAGTATTCAAATACTGAAAGAAAACATACCACTGTCTCCAGAGATGCTGTGTCCACAAAACCTCCTTCCGCTGGCATGATACAGTATCTGTTTAACTAATCGGGGGAAATTTATCATCCAGGATTTGGTGGGGTTGTTTATGGAGTCGTTAGCACAATGGCACTCAGCTCTCAGATATCAGCTGTGCTCTTCAGAAGATGAAATGCTGCAGCTGGTTGGGAAATGAATGAAGGCCAAAACCTGAGTTATAAAATAGAGGACTTCATCTGAAAAAGTTATATTGCTAGAATTCTGTGGATGTGTTGGTTGGTTTATTCATTTACTCATTTATTTACTTGTTCTTTCAAAATAATGAGCAGGTGCTGAAGGCTATAAAGAGGTGGTGTGCTGAAGTGTTTGCTGGTATTGAAAAGCCTTATAATAATTGCTTCTACACCTTGCTGCAAGAATATCACACTTTGCTAATGGGCTCATAAAAGAGCTTTTCCAAAGATCAAAGTAATCAAATGAATTCCTAGGACAATATTCAATTGCCTAAATTCTGCCTAGTGCTCTGTCTCTGATTCCCCAATTATAAAAGTGAGATAACCATCTGAATTCTAAAAATATTCCAGCTTGCTCAAAGATGCCTGCCAAAAGTCTTCCTGAAACCTTGTCCTTGTAAAGCATGGCTTAAAGGAGAATTTCAGTAAAGCAGTCTAGCTCTTCACACATTTCTTATTATACAGTTAATCAACACCAACATTACAAGGATGAAGTCAATAATGTTTTTAAAATGCATGGAAGATAAACTTTCAAAAGTGCTTTCATAAAAGTGACCAGCAGATAAAGGGGCAGATGCCATTCAGGTTAGAGAAATATAAGGCAGTGCACATAGGAAAAGTAATCTTGGAACAAATAATTCTATAAAACAATTCTGCAAATCTTCACCTCAACATATGATGTTAGAAAGAAAACAGAACAAAATGAAAACAAAAAGAAAACCAGGAATTATTAGAAAGATAAGGAATAGAAAACATTAGTCATCATTATGCCACTGTATAAATCCATGCTTCATCTGCCTCGTAAGTACTATGTGTGGTTCTTGTCTCCTCATCATGAAAAAGATGCAGTAATGTTGGAAAAGGCTCAGGAAGTCCCTGAGCCACAAATTTCTGGAAAAGTATCCTGAGGCACTATGAATGATGGTACGCCTGCCTGTTCTCTGACTTTTTCTTGTACATCCCATTATCCATCACTCTTGGAGACAGTACAGAGAGCTGGCTGGACCTGTGGGCTGGCCGGGCACATAATTTCTTATGTTCTTGACATATTTTTTAAAAAAAACAATATATGAAGTGGGAGGGTAGTTTGTTTTAGTCAGTGTGCTTGTCTGGGAGTGAAAAGGGAGGTGTTCTACTGCATACAAGAAGAAAGAAGGTATTTTCACTACTGTTGGTACCTTGGTTTACCAGAAGACCAGTAGGTTTAAAAGAGCCTGGAGAGGGCTGAGCACTCTCAGGGAAGATGAAACTTATGCTTAGGAAATATCTTAAAGTGTGTCCTTTTTCTCACCAGCAGCACATAAGCCCTGGCAGGAGTCAGCTACAGTCAAGTGCTCTTCATCCAGACACTGAGATAACTAAAACTTCTCTTATTCTGCTGACTGTGTAGAATGTTGGCAATGTAATGGGCAGGAGGAAAGAGGGGACAGAGTAGACAACACAACAGTGTGTGACTTTCCTTTAGTGTTATGATTAATATGATCTATAACAATTAGAAAGGACTTGAGTACTTTAGTGGGATTTCCTGATAAAAGGTTACATTGTAGGATGCTTAGTAATGCAGCCCACGTAAGGAGGTGCTGCGTGAAATCAAGGAGAACCAGGGCTTCAGTAACAAAGCTGACTCAGCACATCCTTGGGAATGAACCCCATCTCTTGCCCTGCCTGGGACCTGTAGAGATTGGGATCAGAACGACATTCTGAGTTCAAGACCTGATTCTTCCTTTTGTTACTCTTTTGCCAAATCCCCAGTGGAACACCACAGCAGACAGAAAACCCCAAACCACAGAAATTCAGAAGAAACAGAATTGTGGTCACCCCACTGAACATGTTTTGATGGGAGATGAACAGCCCCAGGGAGCACAACTTACTGTACAATGCTTTCTCCCAGGATGTGTCACTGCTCAAGTTCAAAGACAAACACCCGAAGGAGCAGACTCTGATTTGAATGCCCATGGGGTCAATACCCAAACGTAGTCTAAAAGGACCTAAGAACATGCAATAAATAGTGCCGTCTTGTGGCTGTGCTAATGGCACAGCTCATGTAATATCTCTTCATTTGGTGATATTAGAAATCCCATGTTTGCTTGCAGAATGAGAGAGAAATGTGAAGATGTTTGTATTGATTTCCTCCACTGCAGCTAATGCCAAAGATGAGGGAAACCAGCATGACTATTTTTACATGCAGTCTTTTCTCCATGTGTGAGACGACACTAGCTCTACAGCTCGTTCTATCCACACCATGGTAGCTCTTAATATCATACAGCACCTCTCTCACTGAGAAGGAAAGGAGCACAGTGCATTAGCAGGACAGCTCCACTACAACACACAGCTTTGCGTTGTCCTTGCGTGCTGCTTTTGCTGAAATGGCAGAGTATACAGCAAGCCACACCAAGATCGTCATTTATCAGTCACCTTTAAGGTTTACCCATAGATATTAAATGCAACAAAAATCAACTAATGGCTCATTGAATTCAAAACCTTCTTCCAAAACTTTTTATGAGGGTTTGTGAAACTTCTAAGGGCAATTATACATTGAAATGCTTATAGGGAAACACTTGTTTTCAACTTCATAAAATGAATCTGGATTATACTTGGAAGCACAATAATTTACTCTTTACAAATGTTTAAAGGCAGCCCATTTAACCATGAGTTTATTAATATTATGAAAGCACTGATAGCAACCCTAGAATCAAAGTTCAGTTAGGCATGAAGACAGATACTGATTGAAACCAAATTACTACACTTCAGTTCCTCTTACAGATGTTGTTGTGCTGCCCAGGCAAAACATCTGCAAAACTGCGGGCCATTGAGGCTTTCCTTAAATGTCAAGGGATCCCTGGCAATCTGCTTTAGTCTTAATTTCTGCAAATTATTAGTAAGAGACACAGATGTTAGGCTAATGCTTGCATGTGCTTTGTGGGTATGAATCCTATAGCACCACTGTATGTATCATTACATTAGGACAGCTATCATTCAGTGTGGGTTTTAAAGTGGCTTTACAAATAATTGCAGCTGAGTGTTTGGCCTGGACCTGAAGGGTTGTCATAAATTTTTTCCCTGTCCAAGACATTCCCACTTGTGAGTAGTGTTTCTAAGAGTTCAGTCTTTTACAGAAATTAAAATTAGCCACACTCTTGTATAGTGGCTAAATATTGTAAAGGAAAATATTGTAAAACCACCTAAAAGGATGGCTATTTACATTGTTACTCATTACTGTTAGCATTAAAGAAATCAATGAAGAAAATGTGAATCAACAAATGCCAACATATCAAAAATATATCACAGACTTTAAAGAAGTGAAGTGTTAGTAAAGAACAAGGGGGAAGAAAAAACAAGTCAGAAAAAGAGATTTAAGTTCTGTAAAGAAGAGATGATTTGCTTGATGGGGGAGCAAAATTGTCTCTCCTGGGTCACAGAAAATCCTTGGGAAGGAGTATCCTCCTCTGAAGCATCCTGGATCTAAGACTGCACAGAAGGGAGCTACATGGCCATGGGCCTCATTAAGGGGAACTCCGAGTGAAGGGGGGAGTGGTAGTGGTGGTGACCCTCAGGTTTTTGAACTGAGCTGCTCCTACTCCAGATGGAGAAATTAGAAGTATATTTGTTGTACATCCTCCTGCAGTCGAGAGGTCTCAATTCTCTTGTCAGTGGGTAGTATAACTGCTTCGCTCTCCTTCTCTTTTTCCATGGCAAACGAACTCACCAGAAGCGGAACTTTTTGCACGATTTCTTTTCATCAGTCATCACATCCATCCATCAGGTACAGAAACATCTGGGCAAGCTAGTTAATGTGTAGCTGACTTCAGTTAATGTTTATAATTAAGCCATGAGATTCAACAAGCAGTGCATTTCTGAAGGATTATCACACACCTCAGGTGCAGTATGAGGCACCAGCCAAAAGGCAAGTGACTTCAGCTACTCAAAGAGTGCAATAATCCCTCAGAAATCTATTAACCGTGAGTGCCTTATAGCTATTATGGTATGGAAACTCCAAGGTAAAAAGGTCATACCTGTGTTTTTAATGAGACGTATTGACACACGTATGACATCACTGCCAGCCAATCAGAAATCACCATTGTTACCCAGTGTTCCCAAATCATTTTCTAAGAGCCAAAAGTTATAAAGCAGTTTACGATGCTCTGAAAATCAAATAGATCACATATACTGAAAACTCATTAAAAAAAAATTAAAAAGATATCTTTGACATACAAAACATGTCTAGGTCTACCCTTTCTTCATGTCCATCTAAGTTCATAATATGAACGATTCAAGTGCTGGAATTGTTTATATGCATAATATTAAGCACATTAATCATTATAAACTATATATTTTCAATAACATTTGCAGGATTTAATGAATACCTATGTCATGTCTTTCAGGATCACACTCCTGCTTCTGTTCTAGCACTGCTCCCAGCATCTTAACCGTATATCCTTGTCAACTGCTTGCTGAAAGAAATTGTGGTCACCAAAATGGGACAAAGTTAGTGTATTCCAAATGCCAAAATATATTTCCGTCCAGATGGACAAAGAAGAGGGAGAAAATCACCCCCTTCACGCCCCCTCTAGAAATCTCAGCTCACTGACTTTGGCCAAAAACATGTCAGGGATGACTCTGTTGTGCTACAGACTAGTCTTAACAGCTCAGCAGTACAGTAAACTCATCTAATCAAATGCAGCATGCAGAAACCTTTCTGGGTGTTGCTTAAATTGCTAGCAATAGTTGTAATCACAAAGGTCAAATCAGAGAAAGGAACTTGTTATTTGCCAAATGATAGCAAAATAGAAATTTTATATATGATGATTTATTCAGAGGACAGCAAAACTATGTGCAGCTTTTCTTCAAAATTGGAAACCTTTCCTACTTACTTAAAAATGTCAGTTTCCAAGACATTTATGTTACTGAACCAGTTGGTGACTCCTGCTGTGATAATGTGCTCTATTGGGCATGATGAAGGACCACTCAAATGTGATTTTTTTTTTTAATTGCACGAATGTGACTGAACAACATTAAGCATTCAGTGTATAATGGTTTGAGAAAATAAGTGGGCCTTTCTTTATGACTTGCAGAGTCAACAAATAGGCTCTGTCAGACCAGTGAGAAAAAGTGAGTGACAGATCTAAGAAGCTTTTCAGAAGAACGCATTGATATTTGAATCTGCAATTTCCATG
>JAVJGJ010000032.1:25415416-25478469 GCA_035590215.1 Microhierax caerulescens | reverse complement strand
CGGATTTGTTCAGAGCATATCGTATCGTAACTGGTATGTAATTCATACTCTTTAATTAGACAGCTCTTTGATGGCCTGTAGCTGAACATATTTTAGTAATTGGATGTTTTAGTGGAAAGAATATTAAAATCCTTTCACATGCAATGGGATCAAATGTGGTGGCAAAAACAGCCATAGAAATACGCTTTTGCTGAAAAAAAAAAAAAAGCACCTACTGGTGAGAAATTATTTGATTACAGCATGTGAGTACTCTCACAGAGAAAAAGAGGGGAAGAAATCATTAAAAGCTCTGTAGAGGAAGGTTTAGCAGGAACCTGTGGGGAAATTTAAAACTAGTTAACTTAAAATTAGAAACCAGATACACTTTTAATAGCAAAGCTGATTAAACAATAGAACAAAGAAGACAGGACAGGCTGTTTTCTCCCTCTTTTGATGTCTTCGTACTAACACTGAATGCTCTCTGAAACGTATGCTGCAGTTGGATGCAAACCCCTGGCTCAGTGAACTTATAGGATATGTGATATGCAAGCCAGACTGGATGACCTAATCGCTACTTCTGCCCTTAACATCTATGAATACATTTGACACTCTATGGCTTGTTTCTTTGAAATTCTAGAATGAAAAATGTATTTTTATTAGTTAATTTGTTGCCATAGTAGCATTCATTCAGCTAGAGGGGGGTTAGCTTCCTAAGGAGTACAGACCAGGTATTTTTTGCAAGACTTCTCCTTTTTCCTTCTGCGATATTACCACTCCTGGGGTCACAAAAGCATACTATATAGAGTCAAAAAAAAAAAAAAAAAAAATGGAGCCTCCAGTAGCATTTTGTTTTAAGGACCATCTAATTCTGGAAATTCTTCTTTCTCTGGCTGAAATAATCCCAAGTTGTTGAACTACCAGTTTGGGGTTTTTTTGTTAGAAACGCTGAACTATATGGAAATACATTTTCTTTTTCCATCCCCTCTAGTGTCGTCTTTGTCATATTCTTTCTGATTCCCATTAAAATGTAATATTTTAATCATACAAATAACACATAGCACCCCCAGTAACTTCATACTAAAGTTTGGAAAAGATATTAGATTTGGAGATCTCAGCAGTGTTGTGTTATTACACCATACAGAGGGATACATAGAAAAAATGTCATTTTAAGCTAATTATAATTTTAAAGGCCTGTGGTTTGTTATCTGGTGAACTTTTTCCTAGGCTTCAGATTTGAATACCTGAATCGAAGCATAGCTAAGTTAACCAAATAAATTGAAAACTGTTTAGATGATTTTTATGGCAGTGATACAATTATTTAAAAGATAGGCATTTCAGATTTTCCTAACAGTGTTGGAAATAACAGAAAAAGGGTAAACTCCAATCTACAAAACAAATCCTTTTTTTTTTTGTTTTGTTTTCATTTCAAAGCATTTAACCTATTTTCCAGTCTTTCCACAAACAATGGAGATAAAGGTTGAAGTGATTCAGAAAATACTTGGATGGAAGACACGATGGTCTCTGCGTAGTGAATCACGTGACTGAACTCAGTTTGTTTGATAAACTGGCTAATTCTGAATGGTGAAGTTGGGAATAATAAATGATTATTGAAAAATATTTTATAAGCATTTTTGCACATTTTTGCTCAGAATCAAAATGTGCTTTTTTCAGGGTGGGGAACTAACAAATCTTAACAGTTGTATCTATTGGAGATGTGCATGCACTGGTGGAGGCACGCTCCCTGCGTTTAGGGATGTAGCCATTCTGCCTCTGTAATAACCTGCAATAACAGCTGTGAGGTTGGTGGCCAGCTCTCATTGAGCTTTCATTCTTTGCTGGAGAGAATGATCTTGGTTTCCACTTATTTCACCGGACCATTTTAGGCTATCACAGCGTTACAGAAACCTCTTAATTGCAATTTCTAACTCCAGTAGCCACAAGGCTGAAGTAAGGAAGAACCTGAAAAAGTGATTGATAAATTCATAGATACTGAGAAGCAGGATGTCTGTTGGCCACTGAAGTCCTCTAGACTCTTCAGCTCAGAACTGCTAATTCATCACTCTGACTGGGCATCTTGGTGTCCCTTTTGGCCCCTGGCAAACAGGAGTATCGTCTCTATTTGCTATATAACTGTGAATAAAGAAAGCAGGGGTGCAAAGCCTCTGCAGGGCTGAACTGTGCAGGGCAAAGCTGAGCATGTCTAGTCCTGGGAAGGGCTGGTGTTGATGGCAAATTCTGGGCCAGCCAGAAGTGGCATCCAGAGATTGAGCAGTGATGGGCATGGCAGGGTGTCTGCACATTTGTCCCTACATGCTGATGGCAGTCACTGTAGCAGAGTAGCCAGCACGAATTTGGGTCTCCTGAGGAAAAGCCATGTGAATTTGTGACACTTCAGGTGGTTTTGAAATATATTTCTGAAATATGCTAGCATGTGAGTGGTCCAGATCAGGTTTTTCCTCCTGCAGTTACCTTCATCTCCTTTTTGTTTTGGTTCAGAAACAAAAAGACAAAGGCAAGCTAAAGTGGGTGGATATGGGCTGACATGCAAAAGGAAAAACTCTTGTATAATATCCCTATCCTTGCTCCTTCATCCCTCTTCTTCAGCCAGAGCTGAAAGTCAGTGTATCATATCCAAACAAACAGTGACAGGCAAAATTCACAGTGTGGGAAAGTGCACTGAGATTGACCATCATCATCCAAGATTCCCACATGACTGGTTATTGGACACATTTCTGCTCTTTGCCTGCCTTAACTTCCATGCTCAAGCTGTGCTCTTGGAGAAGCAGTTGCTCATGGGAACAAGCTGGCGTGCTTAGAGGTGCATGGGAGTCCGTCTTCTCGACACTCCCATGCCAGCGGAGACTGCCTAGCACACGAGGGGGCTGAAGAGGTGGTCTGTCCCTAGCATTTTGAGAAGGTATGGCTGCAGCATCTGGGTGGGGAGCTCCCATGACACAAGAGTGCACTTAGCGAGGGAATATGGTCTCCCAGGTGCTGTCAAGTATGCTTTTCCAAAACAATGCAGATACAACCTTTATGGCTTAAAGTGAGCATTGTACAGGAAATTAAATACATGTGACAGAGTCAAGTGGAGCTAAGAGACTTCATAAACGCAGATGGAGCCATCTGTATCTCCAGTTCAGAGAGCACCTGTTAACAGCTTACATGCCACATGCATCCTGATGTTGGAAGAGTCCTCAGGAGACCCAGTTCCCAATCCACCTCATTCATCACTAGGCTTCACCTTTTCCCCCTAGAGGGGATCATAGCCAGGAGAGGGATAACAGATGCTGACCCAGCTGGTCTGCCTCAAGGAGAGCATTGCCTGGAGAGCTCATCTGCAGTAGGAAGTTCCACAGCACTGTTTCTCATATTGGAACCTTAAAGAAGTGTCAACCCAATTCCCAGCATGCATAAACGCCACGGTCAGGGATCCCCGGGATCCCTTGTTAGTACAGCCCTGGAAGCACTCACTGAACAGCCCTGCAGACCACAGCTGTTATGTTGGACCTCAGCAAAGAGACAGTTTCTGAGGCTGTTGGGTCTTTGCCAGGACCTTTGAATTAGATTCTGAATTTAATTGGCCAAAAAAACAGCTTACAGGTGTTTTCATACCTGTTTTGATCCCACTTCAAAATGTAGTGTAACCCGCAGGGATAGAGCAAAGTGACACAAAGGGTCACACAGGCTCAAATCCACCTCCTCATCTCTCTCCCTCTATCAGAAAATTTATAAGTTTTCTTCGCTCTGAAAGAAGATGGAGTAATTCAGTACCTCTCCAAAATGGACAAAAGACTTGATTGTAAGGACTCTCACAGTGTCACATGATTACAGAAACCCTTAGAAAACCTTCCAGATGACAGAAATCAAAGGGGGGTGAGCTGTCTGAGGCATTTACTAAAGTATTAGGTGCTAGTAGACACCAGGAGAAAAGTCAGAGCTTTTTACATTTAGAAAGCGATATTCTAACTGTAACCTTGCTCCAGACTAAAAGGTAAGGAAGATAGAAAGAGAGGGCAGGAAAAATTAAAAACAAAATGGTGTTGGTAACATCACAGATCTGTAACAGCTCTGTCTTGTGCAGTCCCAGTGTTCTTTACAAACTTTATCAATCATCTGCACCAGCATTCACACCACCTACCATCCCCTTTTGAAAAACACACCCATGGCAGACATTAACACAATTAATAAAACCAGAAACATGGCATCTCATACAAAAAGTCTCCCGTGCAGTGCATGTAGAAATGGAAAGTTCTTGGTAGTGACTGTCTTGATATATTTGCTTCCCTGGAAGAAATTCACATGTAAGAGAGCCTAGTGAGCCTGGCTGCTTCCCTGTTTGTTGTTTCCTCTGCATTATGCTACATAAAGTAAGAGCTGCCACCACAGACTTGTACTCTAGCTCTGGTGCAGGCTTGTCCCTGACAAGTCAGTCAGGGATTAATCCTGCATAGAGAACTGAGGATTTGTTCCTAAGGCTCCATCTCATCTGGTCCTTACTAAAACCAAAGGAACACAGGAAAATATGGGATCCATCGCTGCCTCCTCTGAAATCAAACTGGTCATCAACTTCAGCATTGCAGGATCAAGTCATCCTACTCCCGTACCACCAGGGCAGAGCTCTGCTGTTAGGAGATGGAGTAATACCTTCTGGAAAGTTTTCATTATCACTGTTTAATGCAGAACATGAAAAGGACATGGTGGTCTCTCACATACGACTTACATGCTTATATGAAGCTTTGCCAGTGCTGTCAAGCATGTGATTACAGTCCTCTGTTGATAATGAATAGGGTGTAAACATATGCTACATGTCCAAATAACACGTAGGAACTATTTGCCCTTCTGAACCTAATTTATACCACTGTATTTTTAACTGATGTAGAATATTGTATAACAAGTAACTCTACAATAAAAGGTCAAGCTGGAGTTTTTCTAAGACTGGGAATGAAAACAAATACTACAAACTCTACAAAACAAAAAGTCTAAATAGTATTCCGTGAGGGACTGTTATATTTTGAAGGAAACAGTGTTACTAACAAAGAATTCCTTGCGGACTTCCAGTAAAGATATTTGATTAGTATGCGTACGTGCTTTTCAAATGCTCATCAAGAACAACAGCTGGTAGTGACCAAACTCCTCAAACATCTGGTCTTGTCCTTTCACAATATTCTGGAGCCCCAAGAAAAAAAAGTAATCAACAAGCAAGATGTGTGTAAAGCAGAGATTTTTTTTCCATGAGGCTGTGACAGGCAGAGTGATGAATTTGTTTCACAAAGTACCCGTTTTTAATAAATGTAGTCAGCAGCAAGATGTTGCCCAGAAAACAAGCAACTCCTGTGAGAAGCTGGCTGTCTTCTTTTGCTCAAGAAGGGATGTCACTGCATGTCTCACCAGCAGAACAAATGGACTTGCAACGCTATCTATGAGATCCGAGAGAGAGAAAACAGGGTGTTTTTTTGTTACTCAGTTCTTCATATACAACTATAAACATAATTAATGGGACTGGGTAACATTCTTCCACCCAGCTAAACCTCTAAATGCCACACCTAGAACCTACAAGTTTTACTTAGTGTGATGAACCAGCATATCAAGGACTTCTGACAACATATGGCCATGAAATGTTTAGCTGTAGATGAATGTAAATACACTGGTTCTTTTGTATAAATACATTTCAACTGGAATAAACAAAAAGGTATGCTTAGGTAATTCGCATTTCACCTCTGAGCTTAATACATGAAAAATTAAGCATCCCCAAATTTTGGATGATATCCAAAGTCAATGGAGTATTTTTGAACTCTTTCTACAATGTTTGGGTAGTTCTTATGTGAACAGTAAGGAATTGCATACCTAAGGGTATCCACTCTCACACAGAAAGGAACATCTTATTATATCTGCTAAATAATAGTAATGATCATAGAATCACTGAACGGTTTGGGTTGGAAGTGACCATAAAGACCATCTAGTTCAACCCTGCTGCCATGGGCAGGGACACCTTCCACTACATCAGGTTGCTCAGAGCCCCGTCCAGCCTGGCCTTGAACACCTTCAGGGATGGGGCATCCACAGCTGCTCTGGGCAACCTGTGCCAGTGCCTCAGCTCCCTCATCACAAAGAATTTCTTCCTGATATCTAATCTAAACCTACCCTGTTTCAGCTTCAAGCCATTCCCCCTTGTCCTATCATGACATGCCCTTGTAAAAAGTCCCTCTCCAGCTTTCTTGTACCTTCTTTAGCTACTGGCAGGCTGCTGTAACATCTCCTCAGAGCCTTCTCTTCTCCAGGTTGAACAACCCCAACCCCTTCAGCCTGTCTTCATAGGAGACATAACGCTAATGAAGTGTCATGATACTGGATAGGTAAAATGTTGAAGAAACAATTATCATAATTCATACTCATGCTGTCTGGCTCTATCTGTGTCCTAAGAATATTTTTCTAGCTAGGTACACCAGGTTTTACATCCTCAGAATGACTCAGTTTCCACCCTTGATCTTATTAACAGAACAGAGTAAAAACTGAGTAAACAGCAAGGTTACATGATCCTGTGTTTCCTTTACTACCATTTGCTCATTGGTTGCAGCAGATGTGATACATCATGGTGAAAGAGATCATTATTAGTATAAACCCTCAAAGCCTTTAATGAATAATACTAAGATTTATTTCTGATAATAGATGTGGAAAACCTTACACCTGAGGCTGTTGTTCAGTCTCAGATGTCAATAGAAATATATATACATATATATATAAAGTCTGTAAAAATTAGGTTAAAAAGTATGGTTAATCCTATCTTAGTAAATGCAACTCACATAAGAACTGAAGATATTGCTTTGCATTAGGAGAGTGAGCCCAATTTTGGTACTCAGTTGTGTGACAGAATTACGGTTTGAACTTTAATGGGGCACTAGTCAGAAAGCCAGCAGTTGCCAGCAGCCAGCTATCTTCTGCTTGCACGTGAAGTACAAAAACAAATAGAACACACATCTAGGAGAGCTCTGATAATCCCTTTCACAGCTGGAAGTTTTCATGGGTACCATACAGAAATTTGACTTAAGGCAATGCTCATTACAAAGCAAGAAAAATGCTTGCAAGCACAGTTTTGAATTCAAATTTCAGAAAACACATAGCTATTTCTGATTATTTTTCCTTTCCACTTCCACAGTTACATTCATGGCCTGGAAGGTATGTCTGCAATGAACAATGGTTTAGTTTTCAAATTTATCTTTAAACAGAAGTGGTCTTACTCATATTATGGTTCCTCACAGTCCAAAGGTCTCTGATATTGACATTTCAAGCATTTGAATAAGATTTTAAATAAAATGTAAAATAAGTTGGTCAGTCATTGGCTATCCTGAAAAAGTGGGAGCCTTGCATACATAATAGATTATTTCTATTAAATGCTATATATCACGTCTTTGTATCAAGTGCTATAGTAAGCTACTGCCTCTATGGATCTGTTTGCCATGTGGGTTGCAGACATCTGTTGAGTATCAGGGAATGTAATCAAACGATTTGCCAAGAACTCCATCAAAAACGTGCCTTTTACATTTTTCTTGGTTGAGAACACCATTCACAGTAGATTGACCTAACAGAGGGTAACACATTGAACTGGAAGCAAAATGTTTAAAGTGATGCAAGCCTCATCGTTAACCTCAAGAATTCTTCAAAATGTCCTTTAAAGTCAAGGTGTGTGCAGACTGGATGCAAATGTGACCAAGCAAAGCCCCTTGACCCACCCCTGGCCGTGGCAGCCGACTGAGGATGGGCTCCGTCTGCTCCTCACTGTTTCTGCAGGGTTTGTTTTTGCCCTGAGATATCTAGAAAGGCAATATTCTCAGCTTGGATGACCGTATTTCCTGGGGGAAATGAGAACAGCTGGATGTATCTGCTTGCCTCCCTGATTGCAAATCAAGGGAAAAATCCATCTGCATCCACCCAATTTGCTTCTGCATGGGATCTCATTCCAGCCAAGCATTTTAACTCTACAAAAGCCTATGGAAATAGGGCCTATATACACATGGGAGGGAAGAGCTTACTTTTGCTTTATCTCATGGAGCTTGGTGTTGCTTTTATTATCCCAGTAATAAAAAAGTCTCTGTGTCCATTCATCAATCTCCTTTCTTTCTACAATAATAAATAAAAAAGTAAAAAATAGCTACATATCCAGGAGTCTTAAGGCTTTTATGCCTTACAAATTGCACAATCATGTTTTTCATATAACATAGGGTCGTGATATGAATACTATGGAAGTGACTTAATGGAAGAGTTCTGGCATCCTTCATAAACTACTCCATGTCAGACAACAGAAATATGCTCATGTCAGCAGAAGCTTTACAATAAATTAGCCTAGTATAATGGTACCACCCACCAGGATGGTTACAGTTTAGAGTCTGCTCATCCTCTCTGACATACTTGTTCATTCAGTGATTTATAGTATGGCATACAAAATTTCTGTCCAGAAGTATGTACTCTTTGTGTGGTCATTTACAATTACAGCAAGAGGGGAAAAGGAAGCTTTGGGGATTTAGAATTTTTCAAGCAATTGAAACCCCCACCGAAATAGCACTCTGATTTAAGCCATTCACACTAGGGTTGAGATCCTACCCCTGCTGTGCCGATGGAGTACGTTAAAAATAATTTCAATGCAGCCAATAAAAACACAGGTGGGCAAAACTACTATGAGAGAAACAAACCCCAGCCATCCCTTCTCAACAACAAGATATTCCAAACTGAGGAAATTTCTTCATAAGGCAAAGTGTCCAAAACTGCTAGCAGCTTCCAGAAATCAGGGTCAGGGTTGTCATTAGCTTTATCCTAAAGGAAAGGTCAAGTCAGGAGGCTCAGATCTATATCTAAATGCCCTCAGACCTTAAGGAGAGTTCAGTCCCAATGATTTCAAGACAATATCTGCTGTAGGTCACTGAACATTGACTCTGTAAGCCACACAAAATTATCCTCCACAGTTACTATAATGATAATACGAATAATGAGTATGTGTAACTGGTAGTCGCCCAGCTGGAAAACATAAAGTTTCCATATATATCTGCCAATTGGACTTTTAATGACAAAACCACAGAGGTTTGGACTATTTGAAAAAGGACAAATGGAATAAAAACATACTATCTTTGTGAGAAACTATTTGATTTGTAAACTGCAGCATTGTAAAACAAATGTCATATGTGTAGGAAAAAAAGGGTGGAAATGGTTCTTGAACGCATATGGAAGAGAGTTTTCTAGATTTAGTACTTATTGCAATAAAACTTATTAAAAACGCAAAAGCAGAAATATGCCTGTTCTGACTATTTCTTAATGTCCATCCAAAGGAAGTCTCTTTTCTGGGGAAAGGAGGGAGAGCAATTTAGGAATTTCTGACCTCAGCTGATACTACAGCTCTCTGAAACAATAAGGCCCAGGGGTGTCAAAGGCAGCTGCCTGAATTCCTCAAAAAACATATTTACAAAGTCTATTTTGAGTTCCCTGCATTTCTGTAATGGAATCCAGCTGTTCCGACCATTCGAAATTACCTCGTACAGTGTGAACAGCAGCACAGATAAGTGTTATGTTAAATTGCAGTTAGATTCCAACTGCTCAGCTTTTCAGTTAAAGGGCTGACACAAGAGAAAGCAAAATGAGAAAGAAAATGATATCTCTGGTCTGAGAAGTAAAATACAGACTGCAGTCATCCAAAATAATGGTTTGATGAGACTCCTGCAGTGAAAGTAATTTATACTAAATAAAAATTGAAGAGATGATCTCTCCTGTCATCTCACTGCTGAAATCATTTTACCTTCATTCTTTCTGCACCCTTTTAGGATACGGGGCCCTGAACAGGAGTTCAGTTAAGAAAAGCTTTATATAACACTAAAAAGTCAGATTTCAGTTTCGGTGAAGCCTGTGCAGAACAGAATGGCACGTACAGAAAGGACTAAGATGGGGTCTGGCAAAGAGCGTGGCCCCCTCATGCCTACTTGGAACAAACCGTTAACAGTGACCAGCGTGCTAGGAAGGAACTAAAGTTTACAGCCAAAGTGCATGGAAGAATATCCTTTGTCTTCAGCGAATGTCAAAAGAGACCTAAAATCAAAGCTCGTGAAGCAATTTTTCTCCTTCAACAGAAATCTGACAAAGAGCATCCCCAGCAATCCAACCGGGCAGACTCTCTGTGGCCAGCTCTAGGTACGAGGTGACATGTCTGCTAGGGCTCGCCTGGAGGGGCAGGTCCCTGCCTTGCCCAAGCCGTGTGTCCCACCAGGCACCGCGTGTGTCCCTGAGCTGCATGGAGGCAATGAACGATGGCAGCTGGACATGATGAGCTGGGCAGGAGGCTCCAAAGGCACTCCTCACCCAACTGGTCCCAGTGGCATGGCTGCAGCTTTTTACATAGCAAATCCTTTGTTTTCAGCCAAGAGCTGAGAACATGCAAGCGGGAAGAGATGAGCTTTCTGGCTTTTGTCTTTTTTAAAGTCATCAGGGTCAACTCATGTGACTCGTCCTTTGAGGATGTGGCTTGGGATTACTTTTGCTGTTGCTCAATAGTTTTATGCTTTTTTTTTTTTTTTTCTTAGAGGTCCTAGAAAACTGATGAGAAAACCCTTACAGCTGTAAAGTGAAGCCTGTGAAATGAGCTGTGCCTGAGGCAACACCAGAAGGCAAATAAAATTTAAACCATAATTTATTATCTTTCCATGTGATGTCTTTAATTCAATCCCATTGCCTTTCCAATACTTACCCAAGTGTTTTTTAAAAGCTTAGGATAGGCAATATTGCTGAACCCAAATTTTGGGCACTCAGTAAGGCCTTAGAGCATATTGCCAGGTGGAGAGTGCTGTCCTTCTGTACCTCGTAGACCCTCTTCGAATGCCACTGCCACCTTCTCCCCTGCCACCGCTCACCTGCGGGTGTGTTTCCCCACCACAGCCCTCCTTGGGGTGCAGGTGACCTGCGCAGGGTGAGACAGAGGGGCACGGGTGGGAGGTGCAGCCCCACGGCCCACGAGCCCTTTCCAGCTGCTTTGTGATGGATCACGCCGCTTTGGAGCACGGGCTCCCTCTCGCTCTGTTTCGCACAGGTGTGCGCACAGCCTTTTAACCTGTCCTAGGAAATACAGTGCCATTCTGCTAAAGTGCAGAGGTAAGGCAGGCTGCTGCATGAATGGATGCAGAAGCTGGACAGACCCATGATCCTGCTGAAATCAAGGCATGCTCGGTAATTAAGCGAGCCTTTAGAGGAAGGTGATGCTCTTGTGCATCCCGCTGGCCTTAGGGTGGCAGTCTTGCAGCTCTACTGGGAAAGAATTTCTGCCTGCTTCTGTAAGCCCAGAGTCCCTCTGACAGCATCCAACTTTGGCCATGTTCCTAGCTCCTTCTTACAAACAAACCCACCTCTAACAGAACCACACGGCATGCAGCAGGGCTAGAAACTCCTAGGTTGCCTGCTGCTGCTATCTGAGTCAGCAGAAACATGCTTCATTTTGTATCTTATTTTCCCTGCCTGGATTTAGCTCTCAGATGGTGCTTGCTACCCCATGCCAAGTCAGAAACGATGCTGCTGAATGCTTCAGAGAGAAGTTCTGGTAAGTGATGACAGATAAGGAAAGTTTTCACATCTAGAAGACCAGCTCAACAAAAGAGAACCTCATAATAATTTCCCAGTGATGGCTGACCTCATGCAAAAGACATATGAAATGAGCTTGGTGCTTTCAACTAAGATAGTACAGGTCTTTGTCACGACAAGAACCACCACACTGGATATCAAAAAAAAAAAAAAAAAAAAAAAAAAAAAAAAAAAGATCCTAAGCCACAGAGTAATTTCATTTATGTATTGTGAAATCCAGGACCCCATGACTTCAGGATTTTAGTTTCTCCACAAGTATCAGAACAATGGCTGAAACACACATGGGGAAAAAACAGATGGGAACAGAGAAGGGGTGTAGTAGGGAAGAAAGGCTTATGAAAGAAAGGTACAAAAAATAACCTTTATATTCCAGCCTAAAAGAACTTTAAGATAACATGAAAAATGTGAGGGGGTGAACCAGGGAATCGGGAATGGCTGTCCTGTAATATTATTGGCACAGAATAATTCTACTCCTGGGACTGATTTCCAAACATGCAGAACACTTAGTTCAAATGCATAAAAGCTGTCAGTGCACAAAACCTTTGGAAATCACGTCTTTTATATTTAAGTTGGGTTTTGTCTTCCCCCCTGCCCCCCCGTGGCTGAATGTATTTGAGGAGGCCAGCTGGATCCAATTGCTAGGACAGTAGTATTGCACCCACACACACACTTTTTCCCCTTTTGCATCAGTATGTTGGCAGAAAGGTTATTGGCATCATTGCCGAGAGCCAAAGGTCAGCATGAAAAAAGAACGTGTGAATACTTTTATGAAGAAAATCCAAACTGCAAGTTAATATTCCTACTTTACAAAACTATCAAAACTATTTTTTTATTCAAAGTTAGATTGATGTGGAATCAGATTCCAGATTCTGGAACATGCACGATGTAGAAAGGTCAGGGGGAATGAATATTCAAGATTCAGAGGCAAATTCAGAGGCATAAACTTCCCACACATTCCATCCAAGACAGAATTTTTCCTTTCATATTCTGCTGGTGGGATATTATACATTGTGCTAGGCTCCAAAGTACAAGGTTATTTTTTAAATTATGCAGTTCACAGTTCCCAAACTAAACGTCCCCTTTGAACCACTTTTAAGTGGCTGTTTTGCTAATTTGACTCTTGCATTATGACCCACGGTGGGATGCCCTTCAGCTTGGAATGGACCTGTCCACAGCTTGGCGTCAGAGGAGTCTCAGTGGAGGCCCTTAACTCTCTCTTCTGCACGCTTGAAAATCTGCCAAAGCAAGGTGATATTAAGGGCCAGTTCTGCTCTGGAAAAAAAAATAATAATGCAGTGAGTGGCACAGTGTTTGTCATGTCAGTGTTTCCACTTGATACTTGAAGAGTTTACATGTTAATGTGTTTTTTCTAAGGGGTAGCTCAACGGACACAGGCTGGGTTAAAAAAAATAATAATTGAAAGCTTCTTGTCTTCTTATGCCTAACATCAACTGTCAGAGGCTACAGACCACAGTGTTTACTCTTTACATCAGCGCACCCATAATGACTCTACCTATACCGACACCTCTACCTATACCTTTGATAGAAGAGGAAGGAAAAATCATGCTCAGAGCTAACAGTGAGATGCAGTCCAGCTGGGACGAGACCTCTCTTACCACCAGCTTAAACTAGGTAAGTTATATAGGGACTGCCAGCTTTTTACTTACAATGGACCAGTTCACCTGCAAGCGGAGTCCACTGGCAAAGTGTAGCCAAGAAAAGAGTTTCAACACTCGTTCACGTACCCTAGGAAACTGCAGGGGCAGTTGCATCTGCATTCAGCTCCTTCAGAGAAGGCCTGTTTGCTTAAAGTTCTTTGGATGGCTCAGTCTCAATGTGTGGAAGGTGTCTTCCTCCGAGGAAGTCTGCCAGCCGGTGTGGCTTCGCCAGGTTTCTGCTTAGGGACGCTGAGATGGCGTGTTGGTGAAGAACCCTACAGCTGCGTTCTGTCCGCCCTGCTGCCAGCTGGGACCTGACAGGAGCATGATGCGACCGAATTTGCTATTTCCATTTCTAAGCTAGTCTAGCATCGAGGGTGGACTCAGCGGGTAGGCTTTGCTACCTCTGTTTGCTTGGAAATAGCAGTTCCAACAGCAGCTCGTTTTTTCAAGAAACCTGGAGCAAGTCTGAGGATTACAGAAGCTGTGCTGGTTCTCACAGCTGAAAGAAGTGGTTAAGAGGCTAGCGATGCCAAGACTCAGCGTAGGAAGAGGAATTCACATGTGACAGGAATTATTGCCTTTGGCAAATGCCTTTGGCAAAGGTGAAGGAGGTAGAGGAATGACCAGACCCTGTAGGAAACCGCTGTACCTGACGTGGACTTTGCAGGTCAGCCGTTTCCTGAGATGCTCCATTTGCTACTTGGAAAGAGGAGGAGGTGGGGGTGGAGGGAAAGGCAATGGCCAAACTTAGACAGCTGCAGTGAGTACCGGCCAATTTCTATATGATCCACTGTCCACCCCCAGCAAAAGATGTGTGAAGGAGAAGGAACATCTGCACTTCCCTCGTTCTTATCTCGCCCTTTGGGACTCGTCCGGAGTTGGTCTGAAGCTGTTGTAACTTATCTTGGGTGTAAGATCAGCACATACAACCGTCTTGGGTTTGGCTCTCCGTGGAGCAGAAGTTCCGAAGACTTCCATTTTCATCGGAGTAACACCTCTCTGCTGCTAACCTGGGTTTGCTCAGGTGGACCTAACTGTAAGGTTTGGTAGAAAAGTAGCTGGTGAGGCTTTGCCAGACCCAAAGACACTTCCCTCTCCAGGTAATCCTACTGTTCAGCAAGGGAGAGTTGTGAACACCTCATCGTGCACCTTGTGGATAAACAGTGGCACGCTGGGAGTCACCAGAATCACCTGCTCTGCTTGAACATGCCACTTTTGTCAAATGCAACAGAGGCTTGTGATACAGATCTTTTATTTTTTCCTTCCGAAAAGAAAGGTTTTGTTTTCAGGCAACAGACCTGGTTTTGCCTCTTTGTTCTTACCATGGCATACCTCTTCAGCCAAACTGTGGATCCTTTTCCACATTTACTTTTTTTTTTTTTTTAATCTGTCATAAACAGGGTGCGTAATTTTGGGGTTTTCTGGACTATTTAAATAAAGCAGGCCATAAACACAAACCCACATCTGCTTTCACTAGTCATATTCAGATGCAAAATACAGTGAAAAAGTAATTGTTTTTCCAACTGTAAGAAAGCTTTTTAAATGTATTTGGCTTATGGGGGGGTTGCTATACAAACCTTACTTTTTGATTCATTTTATGTCACAAGTAACTTGTTTGTTTTCAAATGCCAGTGCTATTTTCTTCTCTGAAGAAGGTCATAAGAGGTTCAATAATGGCTAAAACATCAGCAGTAATTAGGAAAGTGTGTAGTTCTCTGGAAACAGTGAGCTTTACAAAGAAACTGATTTTGAAAGCCTATGCTACTTTAATCTTGAGGTTAGGATGCAGTTATGGAATAAATTTGCAAGCAACATCACAATGCTCAGCATGACTAATAATTAGCCAAAAAATCTAACTAGTAGTTCATCAAGACTCTTCTTGTGTTTAGAACAAATGCAAGTGCCAGGGTTTATTTTTACTTGCTTAAAGCATGATGTAAGGTTTCTTCCACTGGAAAATCCCCTATTAGTAGATTTATCTGGATTATATAATATTGTCCGTGGGGTTTTTTCTTCTCCTGATGACTTGTACCTACGGAATTCACTTTATAAACAAAATTCTCAGCGTGTGACTTCAGTGGCCATTGTGCTCAGGACTAACCCCTCTCCGACACGCTGCTGCCCGCGCTGCCTGCAGGCAGCGGCCAGCCCCATCCTGCTGTCGGTGCATGCTGACAGCGCTGCTCACGGAGGGCTCTTGGCTCATCCAACTGGATATACTTTTAAGTGCCTCTGTTTGAGATTTGTTGAGAAAGCCAGAAGGAAAACACATGTAACTGCTTATTTCCCCTGCACTGCTCCCCAGCAGCCGTCAATGGCCTACCACAGTCAGAGCCCGACTTGAGTCTGCGCTTGCAAGATGACGGATGAAGATATCAAACACAAAACGGGTTGCGGTGACTTTTCTAAAACCGGGGAAGTGGTGCTCAATCCCCACGTGAACTTTGGCTCACCAGGGTGGATGGCTAGTTGTGTTAGCGGCAGGAGGGGCTGGTTTGCCAAAGAAGCAAGATCTAGGTGGGCTGAAGAGTCCAGAGACCTGGCCAGCAGGAAAAATTCAGTCCAAGGAAAAGGCTTGAGATGGTAAATAAAAGTCTTTTAAACATGATGAACAGTAACACTATACAGCATTTTTATTTTTTTTTTACACAGGCTGGGAAAAGGACCTCTTTAAGATCATCTGTAAAGAGTGTTTTCCCCCAGACTTCTGAGATTGAAGTTTAGAGAAGTCGGGGTTGATTTTAATTTGAAGTTCTGTTGAAGGCAGTTCTTCATATCAGATTGTTAATTGCATTGTGCTAGAGTTGGGGAATCATGATGCTAAATACTAAGGAGACCTATAAGATAGGAACATGGTTATCTTAGTTTCAAAGGGTTTAATCCTTACAAAAATTATTATGCTCTCCACAAAGAAAAAGAAAGATTAATTTACGGGTTTTATTTTCTATAAATGGAAGGCAAAGTGTTCAGCTTGGTCCAGATAAATTAAATCTGTTTTCATGGGTGGATGGGAAAGAGTCCCTTTCAGGTTTAACAGTCTGGTCATTTAGTCACTGTAGTTTCTGCTGGGTTACCATGGACCATGATGTTATGTTAAAAGGACAGAAAATCTTTCTCGTACCAAAAGCAGGAATCTGGCAAGTGCTGCATTTTCAAATGCAATTCCTCTAGCCGCAATAGGCTGTTGTTTTGTAAGCTGCTGCTATTCATCAATTAGATGAGGATGACTGTGCTAGCTGCATGGAATCTGCTCTCCAAGACAGACCTCCATCTTCTCGCTGCGCTTTGCACAACACACTGCAAAAGCTTGAACAAGCGTCCTCAAAATAGAAGGCTGCCTTTGGACTCGGCTCTAGGTAAGACTAGCAGAGCCAAGACTGTGGTTTTGCCACATGTCCTGGAAAAAGGGCAGCAAAATTGGGCCATCTTAGGGCTAGCGGCCAATTTGTTTCTCAAGATTTCCTTCCTCCTCAAGACACAGTTAATAATCTGTATCTCACCCGTGCCCCAAACCTGGCCGGCTGCATGATGTTTTGGGAGATGAACCAGAAGCCTCTGCCTTCCCTTACCAGAAGATTTTCTCCTTCTGGCTACCCTGCAAGCTGCAGGTGCCCTCAAAGCCAAACGCAGCACAGATAAATAGCGAGGAGGATGGCCTGGCTTTCACGTAAGCTTTAGTGCTTTTCTGGAGAGATAAGAGACATGCAGGCACAGTTTGCTTTCTCTCCACTGCTGCCTCGGCACACTCCAAGTCCCAGGAACACAGAGCGGAGAACTGCCGGGTCAGCTCCTGCCATCCGCACAGCTAGCACGGAGCAGGGGAAGGTCAAAGAGGGCCAGCAGCTCACCCAGCACCATGGCTCCCCACACTTACCAGCAGCAGGTGCGCACCCAGATGCATCTTTAAAGCAGGTGTAGCAAGCGCTGGGGATCGCGCCGTCTCCAGCAGCCGCCCGCCTCTGAAACACTTGGGCTTGCGCTGGAGGTGCAAAGCTCACGCTGTTCCTGCTCAGCCACCGCAGCTGCTCACCCCGGTTCTGATGGGGCCCGGAGGCACATCATGACTCTTCATTTGCACTCTGGCTTAATTGAGATATTTCACTCCATCACAGCATTTGCTGATGGTCATTTATTAACGTGGTGGTAAAGGTTGCATCATACACACCTTGCTCCAGAGCGCTTCCCTTGAGAGCAGCGTGTGCCCCAGTACTGCAATGAAAAAAATCTTTCCCCCCCTTTTCTGTGGGAAAAGAAATTGTTGTCTCTGCCAAAGGACATAATTTATGTCTGTGTACTAGGAGGGAACTCATAGGCCTGGTGATTTTTTTTCATTGAGCCGTGGTGGGAAGCTCCGAGTCCTGTGTGAAATAAATATTCAAGGAAAAACACGCTCTGTGCACCATGCAACCTGCTCCTCTGGGTGGTGGCCCTCCAGGTAGGACCCAGGCCACCTAGCTGACTGCATTTGAGACTGCAGGAGAGCTAGGAGGGTGTAATGGGCTCACTGAATCATTCAAGCCCCACCTCTTTTGTTTAGAAAAATAGAACTAGGCTGTGCAAATACTTTGCTGATCACAAAATCTACTGGCAAAATTATTGTATTCTTCATTTTGTACAAAAGGGAAAACAAACGCTGGCAAGGATCACAGTGTGGATATTTATGTCAAATGCAATAAGGGGAAAAAAACCATGAGCACTGGTCAGCATCTGAACCGATACGAAATCAAAAGACATTTTTGTTAAAGCTGGTTGACATAATCTGGAGTAATTCTTAATAAATCCTTTCAACCAGAAAGGGGTAACAAGTTCAGTTTAAACTATGCGGGATTGTTCCGCAAGTTTAAGAAAGAAAACTTGAAGGGCAAGACAGAAGGCTACACGAGAGTATAACAAACAAGGATAAGAGGTCTTTAACAGAGAAAGGGAAAGAGCAGTGGTAGGGTAAGGTATCTTGTGAAATGGTAACATCCAGGGCACAGATGTTTCTTAAACATGCAGGTGGTATTGTGGTGGCGGCAAGATTTGTCACAAACATTGCATGTGTTTTCTTGGGGAGCTGTGAAAGGTTTGCAATACCCAGGAGCAATAATATCATCTTAAGTTGACCAAAATGTGGATTTTGTTTGTTTATACGTTCTCCTTTGTGCCTGGACTACAGCGTAAGAGATTTGCCTCGGATGCTTAAGCAGGTGTTGCGCTGTCATTTCTGCTTTGGATCACAATACTATAGACCAAAGCCTTTTAATTCCTCTTCCAGCCATGAAGCAGCTACTGCCACATTACAAGATCCAGCTAGGTTACCATCTGATAAACATTTAATGAACTTTTGTTTCAAGTCAATAGAAATATTTGCTTTGCAATGTAAACTCATTTTTCATTAGAAAACTCAGCACTCAACACCCTGCTCCCATCTTTTTTCCATTGGGAGTGAGAAACAGCATTGCATGGCAGCTGAGGTTCAAGCTAATGATAGAAACTGAAATGTATCAGCTCCGGTCCACTGAACTGAAATATTTAAATTTGTTTGTTTCTATGAAAACTGTCATTTTTTCCATAAATTGTATTTTCATGATGGGGTCCAGCTAGATCTGCGTACTGAGTGACAGCTGGGCAGGGGCACACCGTGGAGGGGGTGGCATTTGAACTGCCTTGTGGCTGATTTTGGCAGCAGGAAAAGTTCTCTGTGTCCTAATTCAGAAATCATCCTTTTTTTTTTTTTTTTTCTGGAAAGCTTCTTTTAAAAGACAAAGTGGCTTGGCATGATGATAAATGGTCATGAACTTAAGTCACAGAAAGGAAAGTACCTTTTAGAATACTTTTTTTTAAGATTCGAAGAAAAGCAGATGACCTTTGCAAAATTTCCAGTGGGATAAGGTTCATATTGCTCAGTCAGAAACAGCTTGGCCTTTTGTTTCAAAAATAGGTAGGCAGCTGAAGAAACTGATAGGAGACCTTGTCCATGATATACAGATGGATTCATAATGATAAGAAAAACAAAGATTGAACAGTGTTTTACATGATTACATTATAGCAGAAATTTATTGTGAGATGTGGCTCTTCACCAAATTTGCTTTCTGGGCCCCCCCTGCCCCACTTTTTTTTTTTTTTTTTTAACTAGACCAAATGTTTCAATAGAACCTTTTTTTAAAAAAATTAAAAACCCTGTGACTAACCCATTACTAATGAACCAACCTGCTGCATGGAGGAGAGGTTATTTTTGATTGTTAAAAATCCATTTTCTTATTGTAGAAAAGAGAGGGAGAGGCAAGGAGTTCTCTGAAGCCTGCAGCCACAAGTGGAGGCTCTTTTTATAAGCACACATATATATATATACACATATATAAAGCTGTCCAGGTGGAGCTGCCTTGGATCAAAGCTCTCCTAAAGGTTTCAAGCAGTGAGAGCAATATGCCCTGCTTTAGGAATTTGCTAGGAATTTGCCTGCCATCTTACCAGTCTTCCTGAAATCAGTTGAATATGAATCTTCAGCAAGATACGGCTATAAATTTTGGGGAATCCCTTTTGGGACGCCGTATTTGTTGATTCAGGGTTAAGTAACTCAATTGGCTATTTATTTAAACATTCCATTCACCAGTACATAGCCATATAAAGTGTGGGATCACATTCTTGTGAAAGTCCTAGAGGCCAGGAGGCCACTGCCCCATGCCAAATTTCCCTTGAGCCCAAGCCAGGTTTGTTCAGCTCAAAATGCAGTCCGCACATTACAGTAGATGCTCAGCAACTTAAAGATATTTAATTTATACCTCAAATTAAGGACAGAACATCGTGCAATCACCTGGCAGTGAGGGGAGGCTATGGAAGCACAATTTAGTTGAAGCATTTAACTAAGACCAAGGCAAGACGTGATACCAGCCAACCCTCTCCTGTAATTAGCCACTCTAATTCAGAGCTACAGCAATATTCTGCTTCTAGAGAAGGGCAGCCCAAGGCACCCCCCTTTCCTGGGGAGACACCTCCAGTGCAGACATTGGGTCTTCCCTGATACTACGTGATTATCTTAGCTGTAGCCCTGCCAAGAGGGAGACGCTGCTTTACTGTAATGAATGTATAAATATTGTTTGTGAAGTGTCATCCTTACTCTGTAGGTTACATTGGTGCAAGACCCCCCATGGAACCATGAAATGGTGTGCTTGCTGGTTTCATTAAAACAGTTGTCAGAATAGAAGAAGTTTAGAAAGCGTGAAAATGAGTGAAATATTTAAACTCTCCTCACAGGACTTCCCTTTTCATTATTTAGACTGTTCAGGGTAGGGAAAGATCATACATATGCTTCTGTAACATTTCCTAAAAAAAAAAATAATTAGTTAATCTCCCCCTTTGTAGAAGCTATTAATTAGTCTGCTTTGCTTTGTTACATGAATCATTTTAAGGAAAGGATTAAAACATGCAGTCACAAAGAAAGCTATGCAATTGAAGTTAGGGAATGCTTTGGGGCAAAGATTTAACCTACAAGAGAGAACTGACTGTGTTTTCTAGCTGGAGGGTGAGAGGCCTTCTGAGCTCTAGGAAGGCAGAAAACCATGACAATCTAAGACATGCTCCTAGTAGTAAGTTTCCTCCATCTGTAAGAATTCCGCTGGAAACGTGCACTTTGAAACCAGGAAAGTTCTTCCCTTGCCAGTGTCTGCAAGGTGGGAAGGCAGGTCAGGGATGGGGGTCAGGACAGCATCGCGCCGGTCCTCTACTGCAGCGGGGCTCATTCCATAGCCTGTGTCCTTGGAATGATTTGCAGGCAACTCACAACAACGTAAAGTCTGGCCTCAGCATCTTACCATTCACATCTGAGACTCATCTCAAGGATCTGAACACAGCACCTATATTGCTGCCTTATATTCCACACAAATCATATTTTATAACTCGAGGTACAAAATGAAAAGGAGGTGCCTTTATTTTTTTCCAAACCAAACTCTCTGCTTACATTTCAGGATTATTAAAAGTTAGTTGAGAAGAAACAGTGACAGAGATTCAAGCAGAATATGAGCTCCCACTGCTGGCAAACAAAGCCACCCTCATTAACGACAGTTAATGAGCGCATAGTACGGGAGCAGGTGCTGGAAGCATAAACACAAGGAAAAAAAATGGCAACATTTCAAAATCTAGAACTTTGGTAAGAGGTATAGAGGCTTGTGTTAGGGAAACACCACAAACGTGCGAGCAGAAGTGAATTTCTGATACAGCGAGGACAGCTACAGAGAGATGAGCCATCGGTACCAGAGGGGGTGGGGTAAGCGATTTAGAGAAAGAAAAGACGTTTCATTAGAAATGCCTGGCCAGGTAAGGACTTCATTCAGCAAGATCTAGTAGCTACAGATGATGAATTGTCTCCTGGAGTGGAGAAAACAAAAAGAAGTCCAAGCTACCTTGGAAAGAGGAAACTTAAGATGTGAACGGAATTACTCCAACGGCTAGCCCCACCTGGGTTATTCCAACAGCAGGTATATACCTGTATCTAGACTGATCCCTCTATTATCCCTTACCTAGCTTTGATTTTTTGATTTCCCTGCTCCTGTCCAAGTTTCATCTGCTTCTCATAAAGATCGTTGCTTATTCTCTTCAGCAACACAGGCTGGTCTAGAGTGTATAAACTGTCCTTTCCTGCCCTAGCACCCAGGTTTGCAAACAAGACACCCCCCTCAGCTTTCAGAGCTGGCACACTGTTACAGAAGGGAACTGCCAGTTCTTCTGACACTGCCTTCTAAAGAGCCCACTCTCCTCACTTACAACAAAACAGCTTTCTCAGGTCATTCTCTACCCTTTTATAACCTGAAAACCCCCAGGACATCCTTCCTGACATTGCCCAACCCACCCAACAGCTGAACAAGGTTGTCCTGATCAGTGGCAATCACTGCTGGTTATAAAGGTCAGATGACCCCCCACACACACGTCCCAGCACAGCATTTGCTTGTTAATAAATCCTCTGGCTTAGAAAGTGAGTTGTGTGTGCTGCAGAGAGAACAGAGCTCTTGGTTTGCTTGAGGTGTATCAATAGGTGAGTGGCTTTTTTTTTTTACCTCTTTCCCTCGGATGTTTCTTGCTTTGGTGGCTGTCGAACATTTTCTCTTGGTGTTTCTGCTCAGTAAGTCAAGCCAAAGAAGTTCAGTGTGCGTTCTGGTGAGTTAGCTGGTTGTAAGGGTGTGCTGTGTGGGTGCACCAGTGCTATGGCTGGCGGGGGTAAGACCATAGTCAGAGGAGCTGAAGAAATGGAGATGCTCTTAAGGGTATTTAGCAGGTGGTACACTTGTACCAGTAGCTTTGCCAAAATCTCAAGTGCAGGGCGTTGAATCGCTCCTGTAAGTGGCACTTTGTAGCACTGTATAAGTCTACTGAAGGAACATGCTTCCTCCCTGACAGTCTCCAACTGCTGTATTTCCCTTTGAAAGACAGTGGGAGCCTGTTTGTACCCCAAATATCATCAGCTTGCATTGCTTGGTACCTCTGTTTTCCCTGTATCCGACTCAAGTTGCAGAGATGCAAGTAAAGGATACTTCAAACTTCCAGGTTACCCATACAAACTGGTTCTGCTCGCTACATCTTTCTCCTCTGAATTTCACTGTGAGCTAGAAAGCCACCAGCTTGACCTTATCCTGCCCTTCTTAGAGCTGGGTGGTCAGGCCAGTGTTTTCTTCACAAAAACAACAGAAAAATTCCTGCTTTTCTCCTTCATCAAACACTTCTTATGTTCCCAGATCAGACTGTTAATTCACAGAGTTGCTGGTCCACCTCATTCTCCTCGCCTCGTCCTCAGGCTATACATAGGAAGGGTGCATGGATACCAAGAGTTATAATGCAACTAAAAACAAGGAGAGACTGAGCCTTTTGTGAATATCTGCTACTGGCAAGGGTTGGTCATTGTGGCATATAGGAAAAGGTACAGCTTGTTACAGAAATCATTGTTCATAACTTACAAAAGTGCTCCTTCATAGTTGGTTTGATACAGAGGTATTTAAACATGTATTTGAAATGCTTTCTCTTCTGTGCTTTGCTGTCAATATTGAGGACATTGCGGTGTTCCTTATGAGTCAAAAGTGCCTTTTTCCTTTATATAGAAACTTTATTTAAAAAAAAAAAACAACTCTCACTACTGTACAGATCAAGTGTCTATCTCTGGGAGATCATTACATTCCTTTTTCAGGAGCCAGGGCTTAACAATGCTGTAGGAAAAAAAAAAAGGATCTATATGGCAAATCTTGTAGTACAAGTTTTTGTGGTTAACAGAGAACCATGCCATGAGTCAAGCCTTTGGAAACAGTTTAGTAATTAAAGACAAATGCTATGACATAATCATTTACACGCAGCACAAAGATTCTTAGATTAAATCTGGCCTGACCCATTGCTCAGCAAGTGTTATCTGGGATTCTTGAAAGTCATTCATTTATTTACATACTAATTTGGCCCACATGTTTTATTAAAAACAAAAGCCTACATTTCTCACGGGGGTGAGCTCTATTCAACTCTGGTTAATGATTTTGGTCAAGAAAGGAATGGACCTGTTCCAATGGGTACTATATAGAGATACTCACAAAGCAACAGAGAAAGTTTTTTACTTTCAAGTACCTTTCCCCCCTAAATTTATGCTCTTCACATGCATTTATTTCATGTAAATTAATGATTCCTGTTTAGCTGTACTAGCACTTGTGTATTTGCCCTCTACACATTGTAAATAAATTGGCCCATAAAGCTAAGTTAGTGGAGAAACCAGCTAATTTGGTGTAGGCAGCTGGGCAATCCTTGATGAGGAAGCATGTATATAAACATCTGACCACACACCTATGTGCATGTCAAGATATTGCTGGATGTGGATACCGCTCCATGTAACCATTGAGCTTAAATTTACTTTTTCTGTTGTCTTCAGCCAGAATTACGTTGCCACCAGTTCAGCCAGCTGAAATGCTTCTGCTGGGGATGAGCTGAAAAGGAGAAAGGAGCTTTGTGTGGACTGGGTTTTGGAAAGGGATGATGCAGCCGTTGCTGATAAGGAAGCCCTGCCAACAGGAGGAGATCCAGGTGTGATATGCATGACCCGGCATAGCCAGAAACAGAGGAGTATAGCTAAAAGATCGATGATTAAAAAAAAAATAAAATGAATAGAAACAGAGAAAGGATCTTTCAGCATGAACTTGAGTTGCCTTCCTCGCCTCCTCTCTTCTTCCATTTTGCCAGTGACATGAGAAGTGTGGGCTAATGGAAAGAAAAAAGGATTAGAAAGTGACAAAACAAATGGGATGAGGGAGGACTAAATCTGATGTTCCTGCAGGAAAATAGGGATTTTTTCCAAATGGAAACATGTTCCCCAAAAGGCTATTTTTCTAGCCAAAAAAGTGATCATGTGCCTTTTGTGCGGGGCAGTGAATTTTTGAAGCAGAGTGTTGTAAGCAGCTGTCAGGAAGGGAAGATTAGGCTTTATTTTAAGTTGGTCCTCGCACATAGGAGCCTCTTTTAATGACCCGTGGAGCTTCCTATCCTCAGCTGGTGCCTGCTCCCCCAGAGACATAAGGCAGACCAGTACAATGATACTGGGCAGGCACCTATGTGCAGGCAGCCAGTGTCATCTCCTGGCAGGCCCTGGGGAGTCCTGGCTGTTAGTGCTTGTGTGTGGGAAAAGAAGTGCTTTAGGAGGCAGAAGTTGAGCTGTAAAAAAAAATATGCATTGCCTCAGGTACAGGTGAGTGCAGCTGGACTTCTCCGTAGGACTGGAGCCAGCTGCTAATTCCTGCTCAGACTGAGTGGAAACCGGTGCCTGATCCCTCTGTTCTGCTTTGGAAAGTCTCAGCCAGCTTGAACGCAGCTGACAGGGTTGAAGTCACATGTGAGGACACAGAAATAATTTCCCTTAAGCGCCCCGCAAATTTAGATCTCGTTGCTGTTGCAGCACTGCAGTTCTCATCCCTCAGCCTGGAGGCAGGTGTGCTGACCTGGCAGCAGCTGTAACTGGGAATGCTTTGGGAGGTGTTGATGCTCCACATGGTACACTTCCAGATAAAGATGGGCACCTACTCAAGCACCTGGTGCTGAGTGGGCAGGTGCTTTTGCAGGATCACACTGACACTAGCATGGCTAACTGTGTGCCCCCAGAGCCAGGGCACCTTGCCGCAGTGTGTGCGTGCTTTGCAAGTAAAGAACCAGGGACTCTGGCCCTAAACATTCAAAAAAGTATGGAAATGATTGTGGTATAAGCTAATATCTTTTAACATGTTAGTTCTTACTTCTTCATGCATCTGCAGATCAAAGGCTTGCAGGAGAGTGGCTTTCTTGACTTGCTGGTGCAAAATTTCTTAATTTATTTGCTTAGGAGAGGTGAAATCTGATTTGAAGATGCATTTGCCATTAGTAAGTGCTTGGCACTGGTATTAAAAACAGCTCTTTTCTATCTGTGGCAGCTTTTACCTTTGCTTAAGCCTCACAAAGCCAAGATTTACAGGCTAATGAACTCTAACTGACAATATGTAGATGATACCCTGTGCACTGGCTGTTTGGTGTAGATAACTGAGGCTTGTGAGTTTACTCTCAAACTGACTGCCTAAGCCTGGATATCTGCTGAGATACTTTATCCTTTTATGAGGGTGAATCCAGAGTGCACTGAGTAATGCATAATAAAATTAGTTTGGGGGGAAAGCAAAAGATAAGCGCAGTAAAATAAGCTCAAATGACTTCACTGTTCAGTAATGACTCCTACCAAATAACTGCATTGTAGTTTTATCTTTCCAACCAAGATTGTGTTAATGCTCTAAAATTAAATCTCTTGTGAAAGTTATCTGGAATTTCTCAAACAAGTTTTAAAGGGGTTTATTTTTTCATCAGAGGTCATGCCTCAAGAATTTGTAGGAATTCCGCCTGGAAAGTAATAATCAGTGGAAACTGGCAGTCAAAGCTAATTTATATTGCTCTTCCAGATAAAAATTCCTTCCGTCTTAGACCTGCATTTCAAAAAAGATGATTATCACTCTTGAGAGAATACATCAGTGAAAAGAGAAGGAGTGACTTAAGAGATGTCTCCTGGATCTGTAGATTTGGGGTTTATGGTGGTGGGTTTTTTTTTTTTTCTTATAATTCTTCCTTCTGAAATGTGTGAAGGACAGAGACAAAAGGGAAGGAAAGGGAGAGGGAGAGGTATGTATGAGGGGACACCGAAACAAATTAAAGAAATTGGCTGCCAGGTAATTTCCCAGGAGTTTCAGAATAAATGACTCCAAAACAGGACGATGCCTCACCAAACAGATGCTAGAGCCTATTCTTTGTTTTTGTTCGGCTTGTGGTGTTACACCATGTCTGTCACTACTGTACCTGGCTTTCTGTCAGTATTTCAGTTTAATAGGTTAACTGCTGCAAGAGGAAAAATAAAACCATCTCTCTAACTCAACTTTAAAAAGTTTCCGTCTCTGCATGCTGGTGGGCCAGTTGTCACTCACTGGCTCGCAAACGCCCCGCACCCCCAGGCAGAGGCTGGAATGGAAAAGCTCCTAATGGATTTACAGAGCACAGCCTGGATCTGTCTGTCCCCACATGGGAAAGGGATTCAGAGGAGTGTGCACTCGTGAGGTCAGAAGAGCAGGAGGGGGTATGAAATCGAGATGAGGGCATCCTTGGCAAGGACACCTTAGGTAGCTGACACGTGCCGTCACCTGTGCCCTTCTCGTGCTGGCCCTGCTGGCAGACAGTGCCTGCCTTCGAAGTCCCACAGAGTAAACTTTGCCAAAAGTGGTGTTAGTGAGGTCTGGTGCCTGATGCTAACCCTCTTCTGCAGGGCAGCACGGGGCGATGGGCAGAGCTGCCTCGGCTGGCTCTGTCATCAGCCTTGTAGCTGGAGCACTAAACTGCCAGCAGCACCAGTTCATGTCATCTGCTTGTAGAAAACAATGTTAAACAACCCCTGACACGGGCAGAGCGAGGCTGGTTGTTAACTGGATCTCAGTCCAAGATGCTGCTGGATGCTATGCAGCCCATAGGAATGTTACAAAACAATATGTTTTTGCTGTTCTCCTGCACAGTCATGCTAGATTAGCTATTTCCCATTCAAGCACAAAGCAGAACGCTTGTGAATAAAGGAAGCCTTCTATTTATTACATATTCAATCTCTGTATTGTAATGTTTCATCAAGTTTTTTAACTTAAATCTGTCAGTGTCATACACATGTGTGTGTATTTATTTTTTCCACAGAATTCCAAATCATAATTTTGGTGTAAGGCCATCAATAACCCCATGCGCTTCAGAGAGTAGGTAATCCTTTAGGAGTGGAAACAGAAGACAGATTTGCTTCCAATGGTGAGCTCATTCCTAGGTCACCATTGAAAGCGGGGAGAGAAACATGCTCCAAAATAAACAACAGTTTGAACTCGAAAGCATTTTTCTTTTAGGGTGCCCAGCTCTGCATGAAGGTATTCCTGCAAATCCCCTTAACTCTTCTGAGGACTCTCTTGGTTTCCCAGGTCGTTAACGTGCATTTCCAGAGCGCGCTGTGACAATGCGCTGACTCTGGGATACATTTTGAAGAGAAGGATTGAAAAGGAATACCTAACCAGATCCCTCACAGTTGAAACTACTTGGAGAGGGGAACCGGGGGGGTGGACACAAACCCAGTTATGAACTATGCAAATAAATACCTTGATTTAGTGAGCAAGACAAATCTGAGCGAGCTCCAGGCAGTTTAATTTTTCCTAACCTAGTTTTGCAGCAACTGCTGGCTTGCAGGTGACTCTGTAGATTTGCATCCGTAGGCTCCCGAGTCCTCCCTCTGTGAAGCAGACAAAACACAGTTTCAAGTAGGCTGCACAGAGGTGATGAATGAAAACTCCAAGTTGGATACCCTGAAATAAAGCAAGAAAAAGCACTTGCTCGTAGAGGTCGCGCGTGTGAGGAGTACCATGTTGTGTAGTACCGGGTGAGGATTCCCGGACCGAGGGATTCCTGTGGCAGAGGAAATCCCAGACGTTAAAACCAGGCTCTTTCCCAATGACCCGACTCATTCAAAGGGATGTCTGCCTTCTGGAAATGCGGGCCAGTGACCAGTAAGATGCGGGTTGCCCCTGATGGGAAGGCAGACGGCTGGCAATCTGAAAGAGCAGGAGAAAGCCCCTCTGTCACAGGGTGTTCGGTTCACGGAGAAGCAGAGCAAGTGGTTGGACGATGTCAGATCTCCCCAGCAGAGGACTCCAGTGCAGAAAGTAGGTGGGCTTATCTGCAAAGACCAGCCACCTCCGAGGAGGAGTTAGGTTGGACTCGGGGTTCATGGACGAGCCTGGGGACAGTGACCGCAGCGGAGTGCTGTCCCCGCAGAGAAAGGACCACCGGAGGGGGAGGGACCGGCAGGCCTGTGAACTGAGTGAAAGGATTTCCATTTGTGTGTTTAGGTGTTTGAAAGTTAGGACACGCTGCTGCTGGTGGGAAAGAGGCAGTCTTTAGTTTTGGTCTAGCGTTGGATGCCATGTTTTGGGAAAGCTCTTTTCAGAAAAAGCAGCAGAGGTTCAACACGACAGTGTCTCACTAATTTGCCATGGCTTTAGGTAATTGGCCTTGCTGATCCTCCTTCCCCAAGCTGCTATATTTCTTTTCTGTATTTTCGGATGAAAACATTTTAGTATTTGATAAGCAAAGTTACTTTTCTTTTAAAATATCACCTACTTTTCTTAAAAAAAAAAAAAAAAAAAAAAAGACCAGGCCAATGAATAAGAGAAGCTATTGATATGTTTGTTTCAGAGACCTTAATCTCATGCTACCCTCCTAACTCGTGCTTGCGTTTGTTCTGCTCAGGCAAAAGTGTGCTTTTGGGGTTGAAAGCCGTTGTGTGTCCGCTGGGGGCCACCTCCCTCCCTCCCGAATGGAGGCACAGGAAACTGCTCTGAAATGTATTTCCTCCCACCCATCCATCTGCCTTAGAGACGAGGGGTGGCCTCCATCCAACTCGTTCAGCGATCTGCTCTCAAAGGTCTTTTAAAATATGCTGTCAAATAAACAGATTATTTAACTCCTGCTAATCAAATCAAATAACCCATAACTATCTTTACAAAAAAAAAAAACCAAACCAAAAAACAACACCCAACTTGCTCACAAAGCCATTTCTTCATTCCCAGCCCTCTAACTACAGCTACCATCAGTGTCTAGGTCTTTGTAACAATCATTTCTTATTCTCTTTGTAAGAATAATTGCAGTGATGAAGATTATTTAAGAAAATAATGTAGCTATGGGGAAGAAGTAAACCCTGATGATCCCCAGGCATTACCTTCAATAGGTAAGCCAGAGCTGCTGGGACCAGAACTTGTTGGGGCAGAAGGTACCTACCTGCTTACCCCTGCCAGAGCTCCGACACAGCCGTAACCTCCGAGGCAGCCCTGGGGGGGTCTGCTGAGACCATCCAGACACTCTTCCTGCAAAGGATGGCTTAGTAAGTCCCTTCCTGCCTTGGGACTCTCCCAGTAAAGACACCCTGAACTGCTGGAAAGAGTTTGTATTTTTGCATAATTTTTTGCATTTTTTTTTTTTGCATTTGCATTCACTGCTGGGAAGGAGAGATGTGCTACTGGTGTGGTGGCAGCCTGCTTTCTCCTGAATGACTTTGCCACCTTGTCCTTTGCCTTTTATTCCTCAGGGGGTACTTTCTCACCACGCTTCTCCCCATTACTCTTGGTCTCTGTTTTGCTTTAGTAGGTGGTTTAGGGTTGTGTTTTTTTTGTTTTTTTTGTTGGTTTTTTTTTTGTAGTATCCCTCAGTTTAAACTGCAGTCAGCATCGTTGAATCACTCTGATCCCAGGAGCAAAAACCTGTCATACCAGGACTGAGGAAAGACACTTTGAATTTGCCAGTATGTGGTAACTAGCTGGGGTTAGTACCGGTTGCCATTCGAAGTGGTAAAATGAAGAGTCCAACCATGACGAGTGACCTTTGGAGGTTCTTTGCAGACCCTGTGACTGTGGGCTTGGGACCTGGGCTTCAGCCTGAGCCCTCACGGCTCCTGGTGCCTGTGCAGGTCTGACCTGTGCCCTGGTGGGAGCGGGCAGAGGCAAAGCGGTTCCTTGGGCAGGCAAATGAAATGCAGTTTTGGGACTTGTTTGAAACAGATTGTCACTGCCGTAGAATGACGATACAGTGAACTGAAGAAGTTTGGTATGGCTAACAAACAGTATAGGCAGGATCTCGGTGAAAATTCAAAAGGCCATTTTAAGTCTGTTTCCATGGTTTCAGAGAAGACGGGATGCTTTTTTCTTTTTACATTCTCCTTTTTTTCATTCCCTGCCCCCACTAGTGCAAAACCACAGTGAATTCTGAACTCCCCCTTCCCGTGCTGCCTCCTGCTCCCTGGAGCAGCAGGGATGTTTGTAGCTGCCTTGCAGCGGAAAGCTGGACAATCTGCTGAACAACCTCTGTTCCCTATTTATTTTCTACCGAGGCGTTCTCAGCAGAGTCTCCACTCGGGATGAGGGGAGAGGTGTTCACCCTGGAGCCCCTGGTGAAGTGTTTTTTATGGGGGATATATTCCAGTCGCAGATCCCAACTTAAGGAAGAGAACCGGGCTGTGATAGCAAGTTACAGCTGCCACCATGTATTTCAACATCTGCTTTTACGAAGGAGCTTTTAGGCCTTGATTTGTACGTTCCTAAAAACGGAGACGCTTGCTTGTTGGGGAATGGGAGAGGAAGAGAGAATTCTTTTTCTCTTTTAGTATTTTTTTTTTTTCAAGAAGGCAGTAAGGCAAAGGGAAGTCACTACAGTTCATTCCTCCCCGTCCTTAATCAGTTTGCACCAGCTTGTTCTTTTCATTCCTCATTTCTGCCTGCTCCTGCCCTATTCCTCAACTGTTTCTGGCTGCAGCAGCAGGTGAATCAGGCTTTTCCTTTGTAATTACATCTTAATAACGCAGTGGTGGTTATACTGTCCCACATTGTCCAACATCACTCTCAATCTACTGGTGACAATTTTTGTAAAAAAAAACCCCTGAACACATCTGGGAAGCTATGGCATTGAAATGATGTGGTGATGATCACGTGCCAGTTTCATTCTGAATGCTGGTGATGCCAAAGGGGAGGCAGATGCTGGTTTAACGAATTTTTAAACCTCAGATTGCTTTCACCATTGGTTTCTGTCTAGGTTCAGGATCAAAAATGCCATTACAGCATTTAAAAATGTATTTCAAGGTATTTTAGGCAAGTGAAACTATCAAAAAGTTACGATATACTGTTTCTTGCTCAATTATACACAGAGACTCAGCTCATTATACAAGTTGCCCAGTCCTCAGAGACTTTTCCGAGAAGGCACTTCTGGAAGATCTGTTCTAAAAGGAGTTTTTAATGGCATGACAGACTTAGTGACTGGCTGGCTTGTGCGATGGACACTTCAGGTTAGGAGTAAGAGATTGAAAATGAGAGTACTTTTTAATGTTAGAAAATCCTGTCTATTTATCTAGGAAAAAAGTCCTGAGGATTATTCATCTCTAATCCTGAGACCTACAGTGACTTAATGAATTAATATTTTCTATATAAATGTAAAAATGTACTTAATTCAACAGTCTTTTCTGAAAGACAGAATTTGTAATGTGCTATTAAAAACAAATGAACAACAAAAAAAAAAAAAAAAACCAAAACAGCAGAACGCCAGCACTTGCTCTTTCCCAACTCACATCACACCGCACTTCAAAGCTTCAGCTTAGCTGTTGTGCCACAGGCAGGTCAATATCCGGATTTTAAAAAAAGGAGAAAAAAATGGGACAGTAAACATGAGTTCTTGAATGAAACTTTGTTTCAGATAAGAACTGGTGGTGTCCTTTTTTAAAACCTTTCTGTGTAGGAAAAAGCAAAATGATTGCTGCAGCACTTAAAAATAAGCCATAGGCTATTTATTTTGGAAAAGAATCATCCTTGCAGTTGAGCAATTCATCAGTTAAGTATGGTGGCAGGCACTGCCGAGGGTTAGCATGTGGAGCTGTAACAAGGCTCCTGGTTGAAACTTCTAATTCTGGACAAGTCACTTAGTGTTGTTATTCTCTTTGGAAATTTTGTAAAACATCTCTTGATGACTGCAGCGCTGATAGCCAAGTTACTCGTATTTTCCAAGAAGAGATGCAGCATCTGTATCCTATTTTCCTTCTCTGCAAATGATCAGTAATATCATTTACCTTGTGTGAATGTCACGAAACCGAACAGGTTAACGATGGCATGAGAAAGAAAGGAGCAAACCAATTCTGAGCAAAGCTCAGATGCAAGCCACCACACAGGAGGTGGAAGGCAGTGGTCGCATTTTATCTCTGCTACTTTATGACCGGCCTTAAAGCTACATGTGTGGTCCCCTCTCCCACCTGAGGACTCTGTGAAGAGTTCCAACTGATAGCCTTATCAAATACAGCTTAGGTGCCCCCTAACCAAAGGAAAGGTCTGCAGGGAACGGCTGAACCGACACGAGCAGCTTGCCTTGCGGACCAGGCAAACGCGCGGGCAATGAGTAAAGCCAGACGTTCATGCTCACAGAGGCTGGCAATGGGGAGAGAAGTCGGTGGGCAACCTTCTGGGTTTGGGGTGACGGGTTGTGGTTGCTTCAAGTTGTTTTTCTTTGCACTCACCGCTTACTTTCCTAATACCCTGTGGCAAGCAATAAATAATGAAAAAATTAGGTTCAGAGCCTTTACGTTAAATTCCAACCCTTAATCCAGTCCTGCAATAGTAGGAATTCTTTCTTGTAGTTGGGGGCTGAATATCTTCAAATGTCACCCTGTGTTTCTGCAAAGTCTTCAGAAAGAACATGAAATCCTGGGTTCTCTATAGAGAACGCATTTGTGTTTTGTTATTCCACCCTTTGTCAACATTGTATCTGTTCACAGTGCAAAACCGGTCAGTATCCTAGAAAAGGGCAGCTGACAAGACAGGGCAAACCAAAGTAAATGAACTGTTTTTTCAACTTTTTTTCACTAAGAGAATTCACTTGTGCTTTATTGCTCTGATCGGATTCAGCTTTTACATTTTGAGACTACTCCACGCAGCGGGTGTTTTACAATAACTATCACCTAAATGGGTTTTTCTTTACAGAGGCACTTTAGAATTAAACTCCTGTCAAGGCTGTCAGATTTGCATGAAAGTGATGTTGCTTTTTTATCAGACTTTGCACCAGCTACAACATTTGTTTGCAGTGTTAAAGATGTGCTTGCAGCAAGTATGTTTTGTGTCAAAGGGAGGTATGTCTTCTGAGGAAGGTAGCAAGCATCTGGCTTTCTGGTCATACTGAAAATTAATGCTACATTTTCTTGCAAGTATGTAGTTTCTGATGGGAACTAGATTTTGAATGTATTAGAGTTAAATCTTAAGGATTTTTAGATGATTTTCTAAAGATGCAGAAACGTCTGAGTAGGTTTTTCAAAAGTGTCTAGCCATATATGAATTATTCTATGAAAGAATGTTTCATTAGGATCCCACTATCTGTCTCTTTCAGTGAGTAAACATCAAATTTAATCCATAAAATCTAGATCAACTGCCTCTCCGTGTAAAATACCTCGAAATGTTTTGTAATACACAAAATACCCTGTGTCTCTGCCTCAGCCAAAATTTCCTCCCTTCTGTGGATAGAAGGGTGAAATCTTGAGCTGAAAATGATTTTCATCTTTATTTAAACTGATGGTGTTTAAACTCCCTAAGTTTTAAAAATGACAGTGGCACTTAAAAACCTGTGAGTTCAGTCCCTGGTGCCTAAGGGAATTAGAAAAGTGAGATGTGGTGCTTTTTTTTTTATTTTTTTATTTTTTTTTATTTTAGATCATTGAATTAAACATATGAGTGCCTGTCTCAAGACATTATGGATTTTTTAAAGATTTAATTGGGGAACAAGGTTTATGGCAATAACCTAACCGTGGCTATACCACATTTTGTTGTCTCTTTGTCATTGTCTCGCTCCTCCTTAGAGCTTAAGAAAGACGTTGTAGTGCTTTGTCTAAACCCCAGCCACACAAAGGCAGCTATGTGCTATTCACTGAGGGGCTCCAGGTCTGCTTTGTATGAAGCTACTAACGAGCTAATGTGTCGTTACTGCTTTGGAAAGCTGATACATGCGCCCTGACGTGCCCTTCAGCTGAAGGGTGATGGGGACTGAAGCCTGCTTTATTGCCTCGACCGGAGTTTTTTCCAGAAAGGAGGCAGCACATAATGGAGACGCTAATCTACTGTACTTCTGATCTCCCCTGAATGACCTTGTTGCCATAAACAAAAAGCTGTGCCTGTTCATGCTTGCCTGTGCCCACCCAAGTAATGCCTGGCTTCAGCCGCAGTTGCTTTGCAGGGTGTTAATTAGCATTCTGCAGAAAACTGAATTGGCGATGTTACCCAAGGAGAAAGTGGATTCGGATCATTAGACAGAATGAACCTGCAGTACCAGCTGGAAATGACTGTCATCCACAATGCAGATTGAGTGTTAGTTGTCAAAATCAGAGTAGAAATTTTTAATTTCACATTCTCAAAACATTAGAATCTCTAAAAAAGACAGATCGCACAAATGTCTTTGACTTCTCATTTTTATTTTAACTTTCTAAAAACTGAGAACACTTGGCCAACAGTACAGGCTCTTGGTGAGGTAACAAACATGCACAAGGAACAAAAAAAATTAAGAGGGAAAAGAGAAGGCTCTACTGTATTTTTTCTTTTATCAAATAGTTTTTTTTTTCTTGCTCCCTTATTAAAATATTTCAGAGTCAAAATCTCTGAAGCAAAGGGATTTTCTTAACTTGTTTTTTGTTTAAACAAAGAACGATACATATGAAAAGCAGTGAGAAGGTTGAGGAAAGCTGTAGCTGTCCACATCCCTGTTAGGACGCTGCTCCCTGTCACACAGGATCCCAGGCTGGGCAGGGACCTCCTGGGCTCCTTGGGCCACTCAATAACTGCATTATACAAGCTCCTTTCACAACTCACCATGCTCCAGCTGAAAGTAGGTCAGCGTTTCACCTATTTCGCCTGACTACAAGACTGTTCCAGACCCTGTACTTAAGCTTCTTCTGAAAGCTTCATTTATTCATGAATTGTTCAAGATCATTTGTTCGTGGGCCAAGAGTATCCTTTAAGTAATTCTTTCCTTTCCCCTTAATCCCCATGACTGGCTCGCATAGATCAGTCATCTTTTCTCATTTTTCTGTGCTAGACAAGCAAGGGTTCGCCCTCCCTTCACAGGAGACACATGCTTTAATCTAGTTAATCCTTCCAGCGCTGCGCAGTGCACTGCTGATGCTATCTCACCAGCACCCTTCGCCCTGGCAATCCTCCTTCTCTCATTGAAATCTAGTGAAGCAAGTAAGGTTAAAAGCTTCCCAAGAAAGTTTATCAACAAGGATATCAACTTGTTCCTTACATTCTAGGGAATTCTAGAAATACGAATGTCTATTGATAATTATTTGTATAAGATGAAATAGGCATGGTTCTAATCAGATTTGTATCTTGCCAATTAACTACTTCTGTCCTAAGCAATTTAATACTTGTTTTTGGTTTTGCCCATCGTCTAGCCGGGGCCAGGTTGGAAGGCAAGTTTTGGTGACTGATTCTGCAGTGCTCCAACGGCAGCGATGTTTGGAATGGGCTCAGGGATTCATCGGAGGTAAGGTCAAAAATCCATTCTGCATCCAGGTCTCTTCTTCGCTCAGCAGCTTAACTTAGGAAAAAGAGGTAAAAGGCAAACAGATTCTAAGCAAACATTAATATCTTAGACTTAAGTAAAAAGTGCAATTCATAAAGATAATCTAAGTTCAACTGAGAGTTTTTTTGTTTTGGTTTTTTTTTCTTCACAAAAAGCAAGGCGCATTGCGTCATTCTTTGGGTAAATTCTTTAAGGCATTATGTTGTTCTTAAGAGCTCAGGTAAATTTTTAACTGAACCTTGATAACGAGTTAGTCATGAAAAGTGGGTAGCAACTTAAAACACAGTGTAAAAATAATTTGTACTTCAAAAAGTGGAAGAAAAAGGCGTTTCTGAAAGGAAACCCTGCATTTAAAATTTTTCATAGGGAAGTACTTGGATGTTTTCTAAGTAATTCCTGCCCTCTTTGGGATCAAAAGCATATATAAAAATTCCAATTGCTCACCTATAAATGAGGGCAGGGAAAAGCAACCAAACTTCAAGGCAATGGAATTCTGCACCTGACTACAGGCACTTACCTCCTGTACCAGGATCTCTGCAGTTGCAGAAGTTTGCAAATGTGGTTACGAAGCACCTGAGGCTGCTTCTGCAGGCGGCTGGCACAGCTGGGGGCTACCGGAGGGCATGGGAAAAACCTTCCCATTTTGATCAGAACTGGCTGCCCTGAGTTGGGATATGGCTGTTCTTCAAAGACTGCAATTGTCAACGAGCAAACCCTATTCTGTGCTGAGAGATAGCACAGTTGCTCTCAAGATTTGGTTAATTCTGGGTCCTTCAATGACCTATAAAAATATTCAGAGGGGTCTGATTAAAACTAGTTAGAAAATCTGGAAGATAATTTGTTCTGTGATTTCTTTTGGAAAAATATTACATATTGTCCCTAAGTTAAATAATAAACACCCCTTCAAGTGCTGTAAGAAATGCTTTGTTAGTACTCTTCTAATAGTAGCAGGACGAAACCCCCCCATACCTTCTAAACAAAAAACAAGCAACCCAAAACCTAAGTGTTTTATTTGGCGCTCTGGTGCTCATGGAACACAAGTTTTAGGAAAACTGCTTGATCAGTATGTAAGTCAGGTTTGATTGGTGTCTGAATGAACGAATGGATAATGAATACAATTTTACCTGTGCAGAATTAGAAAATACACACAGGCATGACTTAAAATTGCAGTTATTACTATACAAAAGAGGTTTTTAAACATATGTATTGGTCTTGCTTTACCTTCACCTTTGTTCTTGTGGAGCCATCCATCTCGGAGGAGGCTTGAAAATAGATAATTTTATATTTCTTGATCATTTGTAACTTTTTTTTTTTTTCCCTAAAGCCTCTTGCCCTTTGTTTTGCATCAAAGCCTGAAGAGCCACGGACTTCCAGTCTGCTGTTTAGACCTCCATTGTTTTCTTTGACAGAGGCATTTCAACAGAGGAAACTTTTCATAAGTTTCCAAACCTCACATATCCAACCATGATATTGAAATACTTGCTAAAGATTCCTTTGTGACTTCCATTTGTGCTTGACTAAAGCAGAAAGTACAGACTTTCCATCATAAATGTTAATATTAAACAGACCATCAGAGACTGAAATGGAAGGGAAGTGAAAGTCAAAAATCAAAATTGGCTAAACTCATCTATGAACTTGCCCCTGGAAGAAATAAGGAGGTAAAAGGACACATACCAAAGTAAGCCTTCTCTGGCCATTTTTAAAATCACCCCTGGAACGAGGGGAAACTGATGAAGATCATCATTACCACCACCACATGGTCTAGGTGATGCTTCCGTGGCTGTCAGTACTTTTGTTCAAATATACGTGTTGCACCAGAACTTAACAATAGAAGAGATTGTGACTAGTTAACCTAGAAGAAAAAGATCCACAAAAAGAAGAAGAAGATTCCACAGATCTTACTGCTGTGAAGGTTTATTATAAGTGGGTGAGTGTGCGTGTTTTCATTTTAGAATATTGTTCCCCAGTAAAACTATTCAATAGATCAAAATTTAAATTTGGTTTTGGTCGAGCAATGAAGAAAACAGCCAACTCAGAGTTACCCCACTAGTGATAGCCACTGCTAAAAGATTTCACCCCTGTAGGTCTGTTGGTAATGTGGCTGTTAGAATTAATTCTAATTTACTGCAATTTTTTTTCTTTGCTAGAGAAGTCCCACACTTAAACCATGCCTTTGACTTATATTTGTACAACTGATGACAAACAGAGCAAACAATTGCTTCATGCTGATCCAAAGCTATAAAAAAGTGCTATTTCAGCAGTAAGCAAACAATGCAGCTAGAGAGAGCACACAAATCAGTGCATTTATAGTAAAAGTTTCACTTTCAGTATATAAATAAACCCCCCAAACTACCGTGTCCATTGCTGCGTATAACCTCATCGCTCTCTTCGCTGACAGGCACCAAAGACAGCACTTTCACACAGCTGGGCTAACGGGTAGCATTTGGGGGCTGGCGGCACTTTGAAGGCTTCATTCCTTATCTGGTGATAAGTCACCCATATGTGATATTCCTTCCCCACCCGCCACCCCCCCCGGCTCACTGAGAAATCTAGCTGCCATCTGGGAGCAGAGGGGCGCAGTACTGACAGATGCTGCACAGCTCAACCTCTAACAATGCATAATCAATCTTAATTGTTCTTTGTCAATTCACCCGTGAGGTCTCAAAGACTATTTAGGTCCCTTTTGGAAAATTGGGGTATTTACACTTTCTGCTTTTCTACTAAGGAAAAAAAAAAATTAATATGGTGATGTTTTCTAACTGTCTTATTAGAAATATTTTTTGGTCAACTTATCCTTAAGATGCTGTTTGGTAACTTGTTCCCCTTGTGTGAAATCTGTTTCAAAACCAAAAAGACCTTAACAATCACATCATTTTATTTTCTGTGTATTATTTCTGTACTGCCCTGTTCCAATCCATACTAATGCTGACAGTACCGCTAAGCGTCAGAAGAAGCTGGCCATAGTTTAACAGCTGTGAGCTTATTATGCACTAATTTCCTGAAGCAATGACCTACAAACTACTTTTTTTTTCCCTGCATCATACCAAATAACTTCAGAAGTATGGTAAGGTACAGTGGCAAATCTAATTAATGTTTTTTAGGGAACATGTGGATTTGAAAGATAAACCTGCGCAGGGGTTGGAAAGTGATGCGTGCAATCATCTAGTTCCAAGGGCAACACAAGGTTATTTAGTCTATAGCAGATATTTCAGATATTTCAGAAAAATGTGAAGGTGACTGATTTCTATTACCAGCAGAGAGATCCACCCAGACTTGTTGAAATTCTGGGGGCTTCTAATTCCCTTGGAGAAAGTAATCGAAGCGGCATCCAACATACAAATCAACAACTGCCTATTATGTCTAGGCTTTTCCAGAAGAATTCAAATGAAGTAAAAGCTTCCAAATCTTAACCTGAGAATTATTCAGAAGTAATCAAAGATGTTAAGGCGCTGAAGGACACGTCAGCATCCTCTGAAGTATTACAGGATATCTAACCACCTACCAAAGGGCTGAGTTTACCAGTGGCTTCTGCTGAGGATCCACCTCCGGCACTCTCTGTTTCTTCTCCTGCTGTCAAGCTTCGCAGGCCTTTGTGGTAAGTCATCCTGGATTTCTTATCTTTCCACACTGTCAAGTAGCTCCGAATCCTTATTTGTTCTCAGCCTTCATGCCGTAACATGTGGTTCCACTGTCTACTCTATTACGCAGAATCTTACTTTCTGAGACCAGGTTATTTCCCTTTTTCCTATGCAGTGCACCCATCTTTATGGCAACAATGTTTTTTTTTCATCTTTAGATCACAAGCTTTGCCCCTCTCTTATCGAACTGGTATTTGGCTTTTTGATACCCAAATTCATCCCTGTCTCACTGACTTGAATACTGCAGTTTACTGCGAATAAGCACAGTAGAAATAATGAACAGACATCCCAGTCAGAGTTTGGGTCATCAGACTGTGAGATGACAAAAAGATGAGTCTGATGGACCTTGAGTCTGAGTTTGGCAAATGACATCAGGTAGTAAAAACTAGAGAGTAGGTGGAAGCAAAGAAGCAATTCGATTGTGATGCTAAGTTAGAAGCAGTAATTCCAGAATCAACATTTTTGATGTGCAAAGGCAAATCGCGATCTTATAGTTAATTCCTATCCGGAGACTGATGAATTAGGAAAGGTCTATGGGAAATTCTATGGAAGAAGGTACTAAAGCGCTCCAAAGAAAGCCAGGCATATTAGCTTAGAAGCTGCAATTGCCACCAGGGCTGAAATGAGAAATTATGACCCTAAACCACATAAAATAAACCTAGAGACAGACCAAGATCATTCTGTTTGGTCCTAAACAAATACAACAATCACAACAAAAAAAAAAAAACAACAGCCAAGGGGTGGGTGGGAGGAAGGTGTTTCAAAGTATCTTGCTGCCACATGAGTACGCCAACAGGTAAACTACTTTAAAGACACAAGGTCATGCTTTGGAGAGCATAAAGGCAATAAAAGATGGAGAGAAAACTCTGCCAGTCTGTCCCACTGGTGTCTTAAGCTGTCAACAGGTACGCTACAAATACACACAAATCATATGGATACCAGATTTTATATATTGCCTTTAGCTGTCTGAGGGAAAAATGAAATCACAATGAGGCTCCCCATCATGAATGAAGGGCATTGAAGCCGCCTGCATGCGTCCTGGCAGTGCCATATGACATCATAGGATAGCTCAAGATGGATTTCATGTTGATGTAAACCACTGTTTAATTTCAGGAGTATAGGTATCAAACAGCTCTAAGACTTGCTTCATGGATGTTAAAAGAAATGTTTACTTTTTAAAGCAATTACTTAACTTTCCCAATTATCCAGAAAAATTACCTCATTGTAGCATGTAAATGTGCATTGGAGAGTCTGTATGTAAGCTATAAAAAAAAATAAAATAAAATATCGCTTTTAAAAATAGATATGCAACAGGATTGAGATACTTGAGCACTAGACACATGCAGTATATATGCAGTGAGTAAAGGGAGCTTTTGTACTGCTGTTACCACCCAAGCCCCACTGAACATTTACAAAATTAAGAACATCTTCCTAAAGTGTTTATAATGGTATCTACTTTACTTGCAGGTAACCAGCCAGATAGGATGGCAAAGATCAAGCTTTCACATTGTGTGAAAAACAAGTCCGTCCTCGCAACCTCCTTCTACAACCCTGAGGACAGTTCTTACTATCTGCTTTGTGCTGGCACTTTGCTCTGCATTACCTTACCAGCATATAGGTAAGGCTGTGGGATGGGACCTCACTGGATCAAAAAAATCTGAGCTACTGCATCTCACAGCCTCTAAACCTGATCATAAAGCAATAACCTGGGGCTTTCATAAATTCCATTTACCTCTAAAATATTTTAGGTGGCATTTAGTCATTCCTCCCTGCAGGTTTAGTAGGAAGACGGCAGCTATAATTTTCTCCAGTAAAAAAGTATTTTGGTGTCTCATACATGGTTTGAAAGGTTTGACAGAGCTTCTGCATTTACCAACACAAGCACGATTTGGAAATACCTTTCTTGGACAAGAGGCTTGTGATAGAAACCATTATAAAGGTAAGTAAACACCTGCCTAAAATAAAAGGTACGGTGCTATAAGGTCAGGAAGTTGGGAGACGTTTCCTAAAAATTTTGTCCTTACTTGCCACCTTCCGTTCATCTGTGTCCTTCCTTGTAAATCCCGCAGGTTTCATCTGTGCAAATTGGGGAAGAGCAGGCAAAGGCTGGAAGACAGCAGTGTCAGCTACAAATTGCTTCTCATGTTCTTCAGCAGCCTAAAAGCCACGTAGGCACATGCAAGTGCAATATTTGTGTGAGAAAAATGGGTTATGTTTCAGCTTACCAAGTATCTGTAGGACTCGGATCAGTTCTGTGGGTATTCGTTCTTCCATGAGACGTTGCATGTCTTCTCCCAAATAAAATAATACAGTGGAGACTGAGGGGATGAACTCACTTGAAAGGCATGATGCAAACATGAGCTTTCCCTACTGTCACCTTCTAATGCCTCTGTAAAATATTAAAAGGAAAAATTATCATCAAAGGAGGTTTGCATCCAAGGTTTCGAGAGCGCTGGTTAATATGCACAGTTGTCCCAATAAATTGTTAAATGTGTTTGCAGTGAATTCGTAAATCACTATGTGAGGCATTGAAATAACTGGCACTACTGTTTTGGCTCGGTTACCAGTTTTACATCAGGGACTTATTTTCCAGGTTTTTTTCCTCTAAGTTGCTGTAATCATGTGCTGCAGTCGAATCTAAACTGAATGGCATGCACAATAAATACGCTCCCTCACTGAGATCATGCAAGCACTATAAAATGTAAAAGAAAACAGTGGAAGGCATTGAAGTGGTTCACACTGTGACCTTTTATAAACCAAGAAGAGAAAAACAGCAGAAAAGCAAAATTTGTCAGATTTATCTGCTCCTTTTGGCTTAATAACAGAGACTATATTTGCTTGTCTTGTGAGGACATCTATGGTGCAGGAAAAAGCCTACCTGAGCATAAAAAGAAATCCCAGCTCAGAGCTTTCTTTCATCAACTCACAGATGCAACCCAACTGTGTATTTTTTTTTTTTTTTTCAGAATCTTACATCTGAAGTGATGACCCTTATGCAAAAGGAGTCACTGGAGTGAGCAGACACTGACTTGCAAAGCAAGCAACGTGCTTGGAGCAGAGAGACTCCTTCTGCACCTCAGCAACAACCCCGTCTGTCACAGCTTTGTTACGGCTTGATCTTATGCCATGTAAAACCCACAAATCTTCAGAAAGCAAAATAGCTACAAATGCCAGAAGGGACATTAGCATCTCTCAGTCTCTTCCAAATGTAAACAACTACAAATCAGAAGCTGATCTTACAAAGTGCCCTTATCAGTGTTTAAAAACAATCAGGATCCTACAACCCCAGGTTATCTGCTTTTTGTTGATTTTTGGTTCTTATATTTACAACAAATGCCCTAAGCGAGACAGAGAAAAGCGAGCTGGGCTAACCCGGAGTACAGAAGACCTGGTTTCTGATCCCAAATCTGCCTCCTGGCTTCCTGCACAGCAGAGGCTCCACAAGGAGCACCGTGGAGCAAGAGCTGCTGCTGCCTCTGGTTAGCTGGTGATCTGGTCAAGTGGGGCTGTTTTACAGGGCAGGCGATCCTTTTGGTAAGCTTTGAAGTAAAGCTAACACAAAGTGACAAGACTTTGATTACCGTACAGGTGATACATCAGCAAAAGGCCAGTTCCTCACATCTCTTGCCTTCCACAATTGTGCTTCAGCTGAAGGAAACAAAAGAAGGCAGTAGGAAGTGTAATCATCTTAGCTTTTTGTAACACTGTTTAATTTTTGTTTTCCAAAACATCCCACATGACAACTCTATGCTCACGAGTTTTAAAATGCAAAACTATGTACATTAAGTGACTGAGAATGTATAAATCAAAGTTTATATATATTTAATTCACACACACACTCTCTCAAAGAATGTGACTTGGGCACTTTTCAATGCATATTAAGAAACATTACAGTCATTCTCTGCTTTGCAATGAAAATATACTCTTTTTAATGATGCTTTACTTTTGAAAAACAGGAGCTAAAAATCTCAACTCTTCTGATTGTAACTGGATTTCTCACTTTCAGACTCTAGACAATTCCTGATTTTATTTTCCAAACGAAAACTAAACTGCTAAAACTAAACAGCTGGAAACCTATTTTCTCTCAGTTGGTCATATAGATACATACCTGTTTCTCAAATCCTCAATTCTGGTACTTGTTGTTTGTTTGGTTTTTTTTTCCCCCCCTTCTTCCATGTGGATGCTACCTCTGTAAAATGAACTCAAGATTCATAGAAAAAAATTAGGTTGGAAGGGACCTCAGGAGGTCACCTGCTCCAGCCTCCTTAGAGCATTGCCAGGTTCAAGGTGAGATCAGGTCCAGCTGCGGTTCAAAAACCTCCAAGGAGGGACTTTCCATGGTGCTTACCCACTCTCATGATGAAGACTACGTTCCTCACATCCAAACAAAACTCATTACAACTTCTGATCATCACCTCTTGCCCCTTTGCCATTGTGCCTGTCAGAAAGCCTGATCCCACTGCTTCCAAAAGCTCCCTTTGGAGAGTGGAAGATGACAACTGGATCCCCTCACCCACCCACAGCCCTCTCCAAACCGAGCAAACCCCACTCCCTCTGCAGCCCCGAGCACTTCTCATGCTCTCGCTTCCTAACCACCCCTATGCCTCTCCTCTGGCCTCGCTCCAGTTTATCATTATCTTTACTGGGGGCTCAACACTACAGTTTTTCAGAAAGAGCTGCTGGCATTCACCTACAAAATCAACTGGAATAGCTCAGCTCCTCAGCGAATACAAAAGCACTACCTTTTCCAGCAGCAGATTATTCCATCCATCCAAGAGCTACTGTAACTGCTGGCAGGTGGAGGTGCAATCTTCAGCCACAGCTGGGTGAGGGTATTTCTCTCCTAAAGGATTTCAGATCCAGACAGAATGGTTTACGTTTTGGAGATGCTCTGTGCTGAAATCCACTTATTTTGCTGTAGAGAAGGGAAGAAAACAAGGAAAAGCAGAGTTGCTCAGTTTCTTAGTTGCTCAGTGTCATTACTATAAACCCTCATAAAGGCACAAATTTTCCAGCTGACTGGGAAAGAACAATTGGGTTTTTCACTACAACAGACTGTGGGCTTTGCTGCTACATCCAGAAAAAAGCAAGTGCGGGAACAGTATAGATAAAGCGTTCAACTAAAGCAGGATGTAGATAAAGCGTTCAACAGGAATGGTAATCCAACCTAAGCTAATCCACTATTTGGAAATGATTCTCAGTCACGCAGGGGATGTAGACATCACTTTTACCTATGACCTTAAGGCTGATGTTTCATGCACCTGTCTCCTATATCTCGTGTTAGAATCATTCCCATTACGACCAAAAGAAATTTACCTGCTGCCCATGGAGAACTCCAGAAACAGTGAGCACATCCACATGCCAAAGCTGGAGCTGTCACAGGGCTGAAGGCGAAACTGCCCGGACAAGGCAGCTAACTACAGCCCAGCTAGGAATATATCACAGCCCTCAGCTGTGCATGCCAGGAACCACCACAGACCCATTGGGATGCAATAACAAGCCAATTTCATCTTCAAGGAGGGACCCAAAAGAGAAAAGCAAGGGTACGTTATTTGCTTATGCCCTGGTTCCATAATTTGCCCCCTGCCCCACAGGGGCCAAACGAGTGGCATTGCAACTCTTGCCCTAAGGACTGAAGTAGCTAAATGGATCATTTGCACTGAAGTAATTTAGAAAATGGTTATAAATAACCCACATGTTAATCTTTGGCTTCCTGCAGCCTGCGCCAGTATGAGAAATGACTCCAGGAATAATTCCAGAAAAAAGCCCTGTCCACTTGCTGACTTCCATTCTGCCTTTTGTTTCCACATCCACTTTCAGATAAAACTGCTCCTGCTGGAATACCCTAGCATATTGCAGAGCTATGAAACATCATATTGCTGCTCTATTTCTCCTGCCCTGGGAGAGGAAAACAACCTTGATATTCTCTTCCGAGAACGCTTTTGCATCCGCTTCGGCAATGGGTCTGGATGGAATCTGGAAGAACATTCCTATTCTGCAGAACAACATTGTGGGGACCCTTATCATTTCAGGTGTTTTGAGAGTCCCATAACACTCATTCCAGCCCTATTTGCTGTAGATTTCTTCCATAAATCTGCACTGTAACTTGCCCCAAGCCAGCACTACATTTCCTAGCACACTCTGCCCCAGTAAACAGTATAAAAACAATATAAAAAAATACTTTTTGGGTATCTCCACTGGTAAGTCTACCAATCAAATGAAATGAACTGCCTAGTCAATAAGAAAAAGTCCAATGACAACATAGGAAGTCAGGAAACACTGGACAGATCCAGCAGAAATTACTGGGGGGAAAATCAAATGCCTGTATGGAAAGTGTTGTAATTTAGTTTTATTCCAGGTCTAAAAGTGGAAAAACTTAAAGCTTCATACTACTTTACAGCGGCGCCGTTCAGGGTCTGCCAATGTTTCCATTATGAACTGCAATTTTCAGGGGTTTATAACTCAGCCATAAAAATTTGCTTTGGGATGAAACTAGAAATAAAAGCTCTCCACCCAAAAACTAACTCCCCCCCCCCCCTTTTTATTTTAATAGAGGAGAGTTAAATGTTAAATTGAATTTGCTTATTTTTAAGCTAGCTCATTAAAAAAAAAAAATCATTTTTTTAATCACTTTTTTTTTTTTTTTTTACTATTACAAAATATAGAGTAACAGGAGAATCTGGGGTTATAGCAGATGACAAAGCAAATACATGTCAGTGCCATTACGCTGCAAGAGGGCACAGGTCTTTTAGGTTTGTGTTAAAAACATGAACATTATTCCCAAGAGACAGGCAGTAGTTATTCTGTGCAACTTTGCAATGGAAAGGTCTCATCCAGAGAACTCTACCCAATTCGAGCATCAAACATTAGAAAGGAGTTAACCACAGCAGAACAATAAAACTTACACAGACCTACAAAACATGACGTAAGGAAAGATTGAAGAACTTCAGATTTCATCTAGAAGAATAAGTAAGTGGCAACAGTTTCCCAATATGAGAAAAAAAAAAATTGTAAGGAGGATGGTGATCAGATGCTTTCCAGGTTCACTTCATAAAGAGTAAGAAAAAAAAAAGTTTATCTGCAAGAATGAAGTTTAAAGTTACATGCCTATAAATTCACATGGCAGTGAAGTCATGCAGTGGAATCACCCTCATCTTGACCTGGTCATATTACTTAGCAAATATTTCTCTTGAGGCTGGATAATCATTTTGAAGTTGGTGGTGAAACATAGCACTCAAATACACTTTATTCAAATATAGGACTCTGATATACACCCTGAAGTTGTCTGACCAGCTTAAAAAAAACCCCACATTATCTTTTTTACTAAAGGTCAGTTGAAGCTTTTTTTTTTTTCCTTTACTTTGTATTTCCAGAGTTTTTAGATCATATTTCCAGTTTCCCTGCAATTCAGACTAAACCCAAAATGCTAATAAGCAAAAATTCTCACCAAATCATGACTCTATATGAGCTAAGGGCTGATGAAATACATCACAAAATTATGGAATTTGCAACAAAACAACAAGAGTTTTTAGCTCTGCATTTTTTTCTATTACACAGCTGACTTTCCACATTTTAATTGGGACACAGAAATTAGACTGAGCAGTTTCTCTTGCTTACAGTATAACTCTTGTTTCACTTTGCTAAACTAATATACTTTCAAGTGTCTTTTAACTAGCAATCTTCTAACATTTACCTAAGGAGTACGCCCTACAGAATCAAGGCACCAGAGCTATCTACACCAGTTTGAACAGAATTTGGGAATCAATTTTTTTTTCAGTCTTTTGGGAATCAATTTTTTTTCAGTCTTTAGGGAAAGAATTAGGAGTTTCTTCAGAGTTTATTAGCCAGAAATATTTGCTGGCTTCTAATCCCTTCTGTGGTAGCTTATCACAAAGGCTGGGAGTTTACAGTAATTTCAATACAGTGTAAAAAGGTTGATTTATAATTTAAGATATTAAGCTTTGAAAAGCTTCTGACTACGTTTTACATTCAGCTGAAGGATCAGCTGACAAAGCATTTTATTTTATGCACATCACATAAATTGTAAATATTGCTGATTCTGTCCCAAAGAGAAGCTTATCTCCAAGCAGTGGCTGGGGAACAGATCATAACCTTCTGCTGCTCTGGAAGGCTTCTGACATTTTCTATTCCCCCTTTGGCCCCTGTAATATTACATCTTCTCTGAACTGAGGTTATGGCCCCCAGGGTCTTTCCTCTGAAGGTTATTCACCATGTCTGCTGTCCTCCCTCACCCTCCCCAGGCACGTCTCATTGGATTGCATCATGCTTGTACCTCTCTTATCTGCTTCCCAAGTATTGACTGTCAACTTCAAACGTTATCCTGCCTCACCGTATTATACATTGGTTTTGATCCATAAAAAAAAAAAAAAAAAAAAAGAGAAACGATAAAACCCCCTCACAAACAAAACAGTAGCGCATGTCATTTTTCTTTCTAGAAGGTCAAATCCTCCGTGCCCGCGTTTCTCATCCACACGTACTGCTACGACAGCACCTCACCCCGCACACCTCAGGCTGCAACACCAGGCCCAAAGGCACTTGAGACGCAGACGCGTTGTCTCTGCATCGGCCTTGTGCCAGCCCAGCTTACTGCTGGCTGAGCGGGTGAGACTGTAAGCCGCCCACGGCCAGCCACCCTAGCAGCACCCTGGCAGGCTCCTGGGACTCTGCTGCTGCCTGGACACACCATGCCCTCCTCATCCGTCCATCCCTGCAGGCAGAAGAAACTTCTCGAGCACCTCAGAAACTTCTCAAGAGCTACAGCTCTGCTCCGAGTCCAAACCGTGCTCGCTCCCACCAGGCGGACACGGAGAGCACCGGGCTCCGGTATGAAAGGTATGAAAACACCTTTGGAAGAGGCGAGATCTCTCCCCTCATGTAACCCAAAGAGAATACAGGGTGAGCACCTCAAAAATATTTCACAGCAAAGTGACTAAATCTGCTTCAGCGATCTGTGACAGTACAGACTACAGTGACAGTTGGGTTTCACCTTCAAACAGTTCAGAAGATGCCACTAGAGATGGCCTGAGGCACCCGCCACAGTTTCCTTGCGGAAACACAGGCCCAAGTGTCAGGTCACGGACAGACTCGGGGCACTCACCCGGTAATAAAAGCACCCAAAGTCTGTGTGTCAGCAAACGCGTGATGGCGGAGCTCAGATTGACACAGCGAAGTCACAGAACCGCACGGATCCCCCCACCCTCGGTCCTTGTCTGCGTGGCGCCCCGCAGCACACGCTGCTCCATCCCGCGTCGCGGGAGGACAACACGCAAGGCTCGATGCCCCTGGCCTGCTTCCCCTCCTCGTTACCCACCTCCCGCCGAGATGTCAACATCAACAGCAGATCCTATTAGCTGCGCAGAGCTCTTGATTTTTCAGGCTGGCACTTGAAAATGTCTTCGCTGAAGGTGAGATGTGGTCGAGGGAACCTCAAGAGAAATAACAATGAAGCAATACTATTATAAGCAGTCCTTGGGTGGGCTACAAGTCAAGCTGCTGATGACTGAGTAAGTTTAATCACCTTTAATGCCCTGTAACCTCCCTGAAATAGCCCAAAATGTTATGAAATGGAATTTGTATGCAGAACGCAAGGAAAACAGACCTTTAAATTTACCAGACTTACAACTATGATTATGACAATAATAGTGGGTCAGAATGTTCCCATTACATCAGCAGATCTATAATTAGCCCCTAACTTTGTTTTTGAGGGAATAAGAACATCTTTCAGCTTGCCACTGGTTGCTGTATTAATTGCAACCCAAGTGCCCCCCCTCTAGCTGTCAGCGTTACACCACTGTTTCACCTACGTTTTCTTGAGGCTTAAAAAAAAAAATAATAAAAAAAAAATCATTGCAGTACTGAATTGCCCCTTCGACATCCTCCTCTTCTTGATGTACTCTCCAGGAGGAGCAGCTCCTCTGCTGGCACAGGGTCAAACCCCCAGTAACTCCAGTCGTGTCAGGGCCTTGGCTGATGTATATTGGCACGGTTCGACGGGTCCCAAAGGAGCTACACCAATTTACAGAAGGAACTGGCACAGACAACTCCGCTCTACTCCGTATAGCATTAACAGGTCCTCCTAATTATTTATTGAAAGAATGTTTTATTTTCCTGCTGCTCTCTAAAGCCAAGTCCCTCCAAGGTGGTCTCCATCCAGCGCCTGGAGCTGGATGTGAAGCTGTTTCTGGACGCCTGCGAGCTCCGCGTGCCACCGTCAGGTAACCTTACCAGCTCTGGCCAGCCAGCCACCAGCTAAACGCATTCAAAGCTCTGAATATGACGTTTGGGCACAAATCTGGGAACGCAATTTGCGCCATTTAATTGTCTCAGTAAGCCAAAACACAATTCCGACTACAAGAGACATCAGCGTGCGCAGATGTTATACATGTAAATCATTATGCACTCACTTGTGGTTATAGCACTGGAGGGAATTTGAGAAAATAAAATGAGGCCCATCCTTCTTAGCACCACTTCAGCATTTGATTAAGTACAAAGGAAAGGTTTTAAAGAAATTGCCAGTGAGTTAAATTTAAATGACTTGAGGTAATTGCAGTACAATAATTTTTAAAGCCCACCTTAATGCACTGACTGCTGTGGAGGAACACTGACTTCAGACTTTCTGACACTTGCGTATGCTTCACTACAAGAAGGGAACGACACCAATTTCAAATACTACTACAGACAGCAATCAATGTCAGCGTGCACAGAAGTGTTTGGTAGAGAAGGATCCACGCTACTACTTCTGCCGCATGTGTAACGTTACCTATCACATTAGCCCACTACACTTCTGTGGTTAAAAATGAGACAGCTCAAGTAGCTTTCTGAATACTGCCTCCTGTCAAAGAACACAGACTGTCACAACTACGGAAAAAAAAAAAAAAAACCAACAAAAAACAGTGTTTTCTGAAAAAAAATATATTCATAAATATATATTCCTATAGTAATAATTTTAATACTGTAAAAAGGTAAGGACAAAAAGATTTACCTGTATTTCCCTGTCTTCCATTTATCTCCCCTTTTATTGATTTCCCCTGGTAAAAAGGGAAGAAGTAGAAGAGAAATGGAGACAAAAATCCTCAAAGGAACGAAGAACCTTTATGGCTTTTGAAGATAAACCAAAACTCTTTTCCAGGCTGAAAGGAAGGAGGGGTGTAGGGGCCGGGGGGGTGGGGTGGGGTGGAGAAAAAAGCTTTAGTCAAGCAAAATTTTTTTGACAAATAACTTGCAAAACAGAAATTCTTGCACTGTATTCCCCTCCCTCACCAATGCTATTTGTTGCATTTCAAAACCTCGCACAATAAGGGCAGCCAGCCTGCAAATCTGGAAGGGAATTCAGCACATGTTATTGGTGGATGATTTCAACATATCCACGAGGGGAATGCATTTAAAGGTCCATATGTTTAGTTGGCACCAAATCAAGTTCCATTAAATAACACTGTATTCAGCTACACAACAAATTTACTTACCATACATTTCACATGAGAACTAATTTGTTTGATAGGAATATTGCTGATGTTTATATTGGTTTACTGTAATGAAAACAGTATTTTCCAAACTATGAACAAATGCATACCAGTAGTTTTACAGTGGCTTATCCAAAGTACTGGTAGTGCTTCAAGAAGGGAATTTATACAATACGTATGTTTCTCAGTGCTGCTCGCGCCAAACATAGTGAGGAGGTTCCGCTATGAAGATGGAACTTGCTTGTAACACCGGGAGGGCAGATGAAGCCTCTGCACGGGCCATGGGGAGAGCTGCTGAGGCCAGCCGGGCTACAGGTAATTCTGGGCTTGACAACTTGCTGTGTCCAAATATACCTTCAGGAAAACCAGGCTTGTAAGTCCAGTTCTGGCGGAGTGGAGCATGACACGAGGCTCTCCTTTCTCATGACACTCTACAGAAATTATGAAGGCAATCAGTTACCCGCTGCTTTAGCTGAATGTCAAACCCCTAAATTTTAATGTGAAACCAAGGGCCTTTATATAAAACGTGAAATTCACATACCATTGCCTATCTGGTCAACAAAGCTGCCAAATATTTTCACATACAGAAAAACACTGGTGACTGAGTTGTGCTATAAAAACAATAGAACATCTTGAGGATTTCACTTAGTAATTCCATGCGGTCTGGCATTAATCAATTGGACATCTTCAGAAAAAAATATATTTCCTTAGTGGGGAAAAAAACAGTTCTTCCAAGAAAGTCACCTCCAGTGTTTCACATGTTTATATTTTTGCTTAGAGAAGCATCATTTTTTAAAAAAAAAAAACAAACCAACCATCCGAGAAGGAGCCAAGGATGATTTAATGATGCACTTACTGAAACCTCTGCAAATCATCTTTTCTGTCAGCTTTCGATATACAAAATCTGCCTTGGCACTTGCAATCTTAATATCCATTCTTTTCTTTTCACCAGGACAGTTCAGACTTCTGGTTATGAGTCACGCTAAATTATAGATACAAACAGAAGCATGGGTCACGTTCTTCCCCAAAACCATGTCAACATATTATTAAAAACACTGGCAGTACCATCCTTCATTTTTGATCCAGTTCATTACCGAGGAAATTATTTTAAATTAACACATGCACTTCACATCACCTTTGTACATGCTGCGGGTGTCCACAGTACAAAAATCTCTTCCTGTAATGAAATATCTGCATGGTTCCAAGTGTAAATCTGATGTGATGTGTCATGGGATCAAACAGGCTGATTGCTCAACAGGAGAGGGAACCTGCTTCTAAAACAAGCTTCCTCTCCCTTCCCAAAAAAGTGGGGAAGGCAAGGTGGCAGTCAGACAGGCACCTCCAAGTCCTAACTGGAAAATACTCTGACACATACCAAAGAAAGGGTTCATCCCATTTCCAAACCCTGAGCTCCTCATTAGGCATTTATTTATCAGATTGAGACTGCAACTTGTTCAGTGGAAACAGTGAAAAACATTCGTTTGTCTGTAAGGTACAGGATCAAGGCTTAAGTCAAGATGTGTCTATGGATAAACCTGATCTAAATTATTGCATATTTGGAAAAAAATCCTGTTCATGGCAATGCAATTGGTCTTGTCCAAAAAGTCGTCAATCACCCATTGCTATTTCTGCAGTGCAAAGAGAATGAAGGGAAGCTCCATTTTCTTTTAAGCATAAAAGAAGTTTGCTGCCAGAATGATGTATCACATTAACCTGCTAATTATCCAAACTTATACTTGATAAACAAGTAAACCCAAAAGAGAGACCTTCCTCAGACATAAGCTACCTTAACCGGGCTAGAGATTAGCAGTTAAAAATCACAGCCATGGAAGGGAACGATGGTTGAGCATTCAACCATTCTTATTACTCTGGAAGTATTAAATCACTGCCTTTGCATTTTTGGCATACTCCTGTTTAAGGTTCATAATTATTTTGGCTGCCCCCCACAAAACCTTGGCTGCATTAAAAACTTCACCCCAAACCCTCCAAACTCAAACAAAACTGGTTAAAACTAGAAAAAAGAAAGGCAGAAAAAGGGTCAAAACGAGGAAAAAGCTAGTGAAACCCAGAAAAACACCCAGAAAAAAACAAACAGGAAAAAACTGGGAACAAACCCTGGGAAAAATCCTGGGGGAAAAAAAAAAAAAAAGAAAAAAAAAAAGAAAAATAAAAGCAAAAACCCAAGAAGCAGAACCCCGAGTTTGCTCCTCCTAAGACTACATGGCATCTATCTCTTTAACATTTTAATATGATACGTAAACACCCTTAAAGGTATAAAGAGTGAAAGATCAGGAATGAATGAAAAAACAGTTACATTCTTTTCCACTCTCTTCATCTAAATGTAGATACAACTGATAAAACATACCAGTTCAAGGCTCTGGATGCCCCTGAACCTGCTACTGCAACTGTCCCAACAACACGTAAGCCATTAGTGAAAAGGGAACTCTTTGTGATCCTTACAGATTGTACAAAGTACTTCAAACGCCACCTGACAATCAACAGGTCGGTCCTGGAGCTCTAGTGCCATTAAGCACTGTCGAGATGCCCTTTCAGCAAACGGACCCCTGCCCTGTGCTCTGGTATCAACTTAAAAATAGTATTTTTTTTAAGTGTAGTGAAAAGGGGCCAGGTCAAAACAGTCAAAAATCTATCTGGATTACTTCTTGCTGTCAAGCAGCTGGGCTAATTTTGACTATTAAAGTTTTCATTTGACTAGAGATCTAACAGCAGGCCCACTGTCTTCAAGGACTAATATTGCCTCTGGCTGCTTCTCAATACCAACCAGCAGTCCAACTTTTTTTTGGGCTAAAATTCAATCTGTTTGTCCAACCTAAGCTAGGCACCATCTGGGACACAGAGCCACAGCATCCTCAGCAAACAGGCCAGGCCAATCACACCGTCCTCGCTGTAGCTACCTGCAGACTGAGGGAAAACTCTATGGAGAAGCCCTCTAACATCCCAAAAGTGACCTCAAAACTCGGGGATTTGGGACCCCTTTACAGCACACACCTAACAGATCTCCAATCTTACGTCACAATGCATCTCCTGATTAGTTGGAATTTCACTCACAAGCCGAGGAAGATGGAAGAAGATGTATGCAAGTGTGAGACTTCACTGTTTTCCAAGAGTGTCATAAAATGCAGACCTTAAGAACGTCATGAAACACAGACCTTTGTAAATGCTTCTCACCCTGTATCAAGGGAACGAAACTAAAGTCTGTATCCACTGCATTTGCAATTACTGACACCGCAAAAACAATCTAAAGAACTGGGTTTGGCATGGTAATAATTTCTATTACTTCCACGATATCATTTCAACCATTTTGCACTATGCTCTGACCTTGTTACAAGCTACCTTGCCAGGAGCCCACCACTTGCCCATCTGCATGCACTTGTCACCAAAATGAATTACCCCCTTGCATTAGTGGTTTGAATAGTCTCCTGATAGAAACTACAGGAAGAACAGAAAATGGTGAAAAACTCAAAATTATGTATAATCGCCAAAATGCTACAACTTCACTTGTCAAGGGTTGTAATTAGAGTTGGGACAAGGCAATGTTAGCTCAGCTGCCTCTGAACACACCTGTTTCAATTTAATTTGTAGTAATTAGGAAGCTTAGGGCACCAGGAAAAAAAAATGCTGTTCATTTACTGTTTCAAATAGCCGAGTTTTCATGTGCCGTTTAAAATCCTGTTTTTCAGAACAGACTGCTGACTTGCTAATGCTAGCAAAATGAAATAAAGCAAAATATTTTTAGCAGCAGGAAGTTGTTACTTGCTACTGCCAATTACATGCCTTGTACTTGAACAGTGACATTTTTTCCCCTTTGCTTATTCTTCAAGATAGGTAAAAGCTGGCTTCAGTCTCAGTGCATGAGGATTTGAACAAAACTCTTCGTCCCCTGGCCTTGGCTGACTCTTCTGGAGTCATAGCCAATACTGGCAGCAATCTGCTGTGACAGAGCAAACAACGGTGTCCTAGATCCACTCTTCAAAAGAGGGGAAAGGAGAAGATTAAGCAAGAGACCTGGATCTATTGGCTTTGGCAAAAGGCTGAATACCTTGTCATGCTCAGAAAATTGCTGAACTTGGGGAGGAGAAAACGGGGCAGAGGGGGGAAAATAATAATAATAAAAAGCATTAAAATTACATAAGAATATTTATACTCTGAGTTAATTTATCAAACTGACACAGAGATGAATCATCCACCATAAAAGTAAAGGGATACAAGTTTTCTTTATATCACAATCATTATTTACAACTCTTAAATATTCACGGAGTTAAGTATCCTCATCTTTCAATTTAAAATGCGATCTTGCAGGCCAAAGTAAAACTGTTGGCAAAATAAGTTTCTAAAGGAACAGTGCCCAAAGAATGATATCTTCAAAACCAGAATAGATTTTAACAATCATGATGGCACTTTTTTGTTTAAACCTACACTATAAACCACACAGGGTTCAAGCAACTCACATAAAGCTACATCTCTGAATAACAAAACAATGAAAGCAGGTAATAACAAGGGCCTGTGGTATAGCTAGACACAGCTACTTACGATTGTTGACAATGTAACACAACCTCAGCTGTTGGGTTTTTGTTTTTTTTCCGGGGGTTTTAGGGGTTGTGGGGTTTTTTTGGTTTGTTTTTTGGTTTTTGTTTTTGGGTTTTTTTTTGAGGTGCCATACAATTCTGCTTTGATGTAGGTTAATTCCCACATACTGAGAATCCAACTGAAGCCAAAACAGCTCCTCGATGCATGTATTTCTACAAATAAAAGTCCATTACTTTAATAATTGTCCACCTTCTGCTTTAATGCCATTAGAAAGACAACCATACCACTATATACTTTTCCATCTTAGAACACACACACACACGAAAAAAAAAAAATCAGGGAAATTCAGAGCATGCTTCCTGAATACTGTTTTGATTATTTAGGAATGGGTTTACTATTAGCAGTCATTACTTTCCATAGACTAATGTGGACGTGTATTTAAAAACTGGACAAGAAAACAGAAAAAGAAACCCATATGATAAAATGAGTGTGAATAGTCAGCACCATCATTTTACCACTTGAGTGAACTTCATGAAATAAAATAGTATTTACCTGAAGCTGTGCTTATATAACATATATGGAACACTCATATATATGCCACACATGATCTTAAACCCACAAAAATCAGGGAGTATATGAAAGCTTATCTTCTTTTATTCATTTGTCTTTGCTGCGTCAACAGGTAATTTTTTTACAATCCAAGTTTTTAGTTTTTCTATTTCGGTTCTGTTTAACTCATGATTAAGATTTGGAAAACTATGAAGTGATGTTGATACTCCCAGTGACTTCAACATCTTGTTGGTCTCTTCACCCCATGAGTAGAGAACTAGTTCATCAGCAGTTCCATGACACTGAAATAATTCTGGGAGAACACCTTCATTTCTTTTCAAAGCCTAGATGGAGAAAACACAGCCACACATATCACTAAAAATTTAAAAATAATAGTTACAATTACATGGTGACAACTTCCATAGTATTTCTTTATTAATCTGGTTCTAGTGGTCGTATTGTACTATCTCTACAAAACCAAAAAATCAATACTGGAAAAAACTGCACTTCAAATTCCAATGTGCTAACTCTTGACAAATGATAAGGTGTACTCTAAAGTCTGTGTCTCTCTGCAAATAAGAGAAATAGAAAAAAATCATGACAGTAGATGGAGCTCATGAGTATTGTAATTCATCACAAAATTTCAAAGAATAGTTACGCTTGCATGGACTCTAACAACTAAGGACAACTTGCACAGCACTTCATTTGCTAATCTACCTTCTACGCTGACTTTGAACAAAATAATTGTACTGTCTGTGCAAAAAGCAACAAAACATTATATAAGGACAGCTGTAAAGCCTCACTTCCCTAATATTCTGCTTATTTATTTCCAGGAAATGTCGTAAGTTAAGAATATTAATCAATTGCCTCAGATGAATAAACATGCTATATGCAATTTTAAAGATCACCTTTTTCTTTCAGCTCAGCAGTTTTTCTGTGAAGTCCACCACACACTCACCTGGTAAACAGCAGATTCTTTGTTAAGAAAACTAGACAAAGCAAATACACCTGCCAGATCTTGATGAAACCTATATGCTAAATGCATTGCCATTCCACCTCCCATCGAAAAGCCTCCTAGAATGCAACAACAGAAACAAAGATTGGATTTTACTATATGTCTTTGTAACCCAGTGTCCAACTTATTTTTATCTTCAGACTTGTTTCTTTTATGCACAATGCAGTCACAAAAACAAAAAACATTTTGAGTAACATAAAGGTTAAATTGATCTTAAAGCATAGTTCAATTAAGAAGTTGGATACCTAAAGTACTGCTAAAAATCCATTACTGAGAGAGAAAAACAATTACAAAAAAACATCAGCCAAAATGCCAGTACTTCAGAAGCCATTCATGTATGATCCCTACCAGACAGCTGGAAACATGTGGCCATATATTCTCTGATGTTAACAAAGCAAAACTCTACGGATAATTTTCACTGCTTTTTAGTTCAACTTGTTTTTTCCCTAGGCTAGCAGCAATCACACATGCAAGATCTGTATCACTATTGTACATAACCAATGAACATTCACCACATTAGACTAGTACACAGAGCTGGATGGTTTTTTTTGTTTTTTTGGTTTTTTTTTTGTTATACCTCAGGATATATAATAGATAAGGAAAAAATGCAATGTACCCCACCTGAGCTTTAATAGGACTTCTGAATTAATGGCCTTCTGTGTTCCATATGTCTCTTCAGCTGTACTAATTCCTTACACAAGATAACTCCTCAGGGACTATTTTTACATGACAAATGCTTATTCATTAAGGAAGAAATCCTGCACACCACTTCACAAGGACACAGTATGTAGGTTATCATATTGATTGTATCTAGACAATAACTAGGGTGAAGAATGACTGGCTGCTGAAATATCTTCCAGCACAGAGGTGGCAACCAGCAGAAAGGTTATGACTGCAGCTCTACTTAGACCAGCACGAACATCCATGGTGCTGGTGATACCATTGGTTTGTGCCAGGTAGCTAACTGCTGTAATCGGTTGCATAATACTGAGCCCAGATGTTTTCACCAAGAGACATGAAATCAGGGACTAAAGAAGAAGAGCAAAGCCAGTAGACAAAATACCAAACCATTTCAGCTTGCTACCTTTTGCAGTGATTAAAATGAGACTTCAGAATGGGAGCGGCTCTTTTGCAAGGGCTATATAAGTCCTCTAGGCTTGACTTCTGTGCTACGCTGAAGTCTGGCATGGGTGCTTAACAGAACCTGGCCAGGAAGCAGTGCCCCTGCGGCACCAAAACTGAGACAAATGATGCCCTGCAACTTTGGTGCTTCACTGGATCCTAGGACCACACCAGGAATCTCTGGTGCACACAAGCTCAAGAGGCAGAAAACACTGCACTTGGGTCATGGTGAGACTGTTCCTAAAGGGGAATCCTCTTCCTGCATGTTTATATCTGCAAGTTCCAGCAGGTCCGAGGCCCTGCTAGCTCACACTCAATCCCACATTATGACTGGAAGATTTGGCTGGATTTGTGTAGGAAATTTTCCCAAAAGCACTAGACTAATCCAGACATGAAGTGTTTTCTTTCTCTCTCCCACACATTATTTTTTGATTTCTGATGGATTTCAGATCAGAATTTCTACTGAGTTTCTGACTCTTCTTTCTACTTACTGTCACCTTGAAGTCTTGAGACAGTTATGGCCAAAAGTGGTAACTGCAGGTTCCTGACTTACAGAACTTGGATCTTAGAGAGAAAGAGCAAGACCACACAACGTGGAAGACTGGAATCTCGCTTCCCTTTTTCAAACGGTCCTTAATTGAATTGGGACAGCTGTATCCTCAAACTAGGAGACATAGCCTGGGATCCCCTAGCCATGCACCCAGGGGGCTGACAATACCTTGATATTTACCTTCAGTAAATACAGCCAGGGCCTGTTTACCCTATGAATCAATCTTTAACCAGCTCAGTGATAAATGTAGTATGTCTAAGTGCACAGTGGCAGTTCAGAAACAAAGAAAAGTAGGAATGAATGTGGGTGAACAAGTTTAGAGCAGACCTTAGAAACTCACACAGCCCACACCACCTGAAATTTTGAATAGCTTGTCTTCACAAAAATAAAAATATTGGAAACACTACTGCAAGCCTTTCACCTGGTTGCAGACTGAAACGTAAGAATCACTATTTCCTACCAGATATGTTCTCCTATAACACATAAAAGAATTCTACAATGAAAAAAAATAATAAATACTGCACGTGTCATAATGATCACAAAAATTCAACATCATTGACCCCACATTCACAGACAGAGAAAAATAGAGCCTCCTGAGAAAGTATGCAAGATATAACAGCTACACAAAATTACTACGTAAGCAACATCATCTTGTGCTGAAGTTTCCTTTATGCTCTTCTGTGGAGTCTGATCATTTACTTAATTTCCTTTTGATCATTCTGGAGGATGCTGTCATCCCCAAACCCAAAAAGTATCACTTATACTCTAAGAGACTATTTTGCATTTGCTTACAAATAACTACATATATACTTTGTCGACATATAAAATGAAGTCCATTTAAAAGTATTTTAGAATACAGGAAAAAAGCTGCATTGAAAACTCATTACTAGTTTGTAAATGATTTAATCTAAAATTTTGTACCCAGTTAGTCACAATCTGGCAACAATATCTGCAATTACTCACTAGCAGTCTTTGACAATGCAGTCACCTTCTGTTTAGAAGAATATTAGGTAATGGTTCTTTTATGTGGCTCACACTACTATGACAAAATGTAATACAAAAGACAAGTTCTTTGAATTTGGTTTTCCAGGGGAAAACCTGAAGTTTATCACTTGATACCATAACAGTCTCTGAGTAAATGCTGTATAGCAAATGCTATATTTGAATGAGCATTTCTAGTTGGAGACAATTTTTTTTCTATTACAAGAAGTATTTCAGTATAAGCATAAATTTGACATAAGACACGCTCAGTCAAGAACTTTTTGCAAGAATTCAGATTTTGGATTAAGGAAAAGTAAGAAGCAGGTACAGATATTACACAAAACAAATGTATGAAGTGACAGTCGGAATGTAAGCAAAACAGAGAAGTACAAGTATGCTTATATACACCAATGATCTCAGCATAAAGGATATGTAAACCTCACAGCACTGCTAAGCAGATTGTGTCATGAGTGTTAAGCAAGATCAAAAATGACACAACATTTCAACTTTAGATGGGCAGAACACAACAAGTCCGTCGCTTGAGACCAATCTACTTCCAAGCAGTACAACGGGTATGCACAGTTCAGAATTTGCCAATAGATTTCACATAAAAAGTATATTAATTTTCCATTTCCCCCTTATATCTGTTTTCTAAAAGATCTATTTCTAAAAAGATCTGTGAATAATGCTTCAAAACAACTAGAAATTGTTGGCTCTATAATGTTCAGGATACCAGTTCAGAAAAGCAGCTGAAGATTTGCATTTATTTTCGTGCTTTACAAAGGAGGTTTATGCACAGGCTAAGAGGTAAGCACATACGAAACAAACTCAATTAAGTAAAGAAATTTTCTTCCAGTTGCAAAGAAACTTCACTCAAGTTCGCATTTATGACCTTAAATCTGCTTCTGTGTAGTGCTGGTTTCTAGGTAACACCCCTATGCAGTGAGAAGAAAGCTGCCTGTACCTTGCTTTCCTAGTTGAGGAAGACCTGCTGAAATCACAGGATTGTCACACTTCCCAATTAAAGAATTTGAATCAGAAGGAAACTTCCATGCAATACTTTACTAAAAAGAAAACATTCCTTGCTGGAGTATCACCTGTAACCTGTAATGTTAAGGTAACCCCAGCAATACAGGGATGTAACACTGAGTGAACAGACACTCAATTTCTCATACCCAATTTATTCCTGCTTGGATAAAATGGAAACCCTCATCGCAGCTGCCATTTTTCAGTGATAAAACCTTCTTTCCAGAGCTTGTAAATGGTTTTAGGAGACTTTTAAACCTCAAAGTGTTTGTATAAAATCTTGAGCTCATTTCTACTAAAGACCTTGATTTATATTAATTTGCTCCTCATTTGTATCTGTCTTAAATGATAATCTGGTCCACGATGACACTTCAACATTATACCAAGTTCAGGAAACCAAATATTTACCTACTGTCAAACTTCAGCTTTATTAATTTCTTTGTATTTGGTCTAACAATGTTTGGGTTTGTATCTCAGAAAATGACTAACTTTATTATCTAGCACAAAGGTTTCTTTATTTAGTCTCTCTTGTATCCTGTATACGAGAATGCTAAAAACTCTGCCTTCTCCCCCATGCTCCATCCACTTTAGTGCCTGCAATGACCTATTCCCGAGTTCAGAAAGCTCTCCAGGTTTTCTTTCTTCATTAGAAAAAAAAAAAAAATCACCTCTCTAACACACACAGGCTTGACACTGCCAATTGCTTCCTGAGCCATATAGATCTGCCTTAAAGTACCTTAGTCAATTTGTTATAGATAATTATTATGGACTTAGGAAACAACAAACCGGATCATTTTTTCCATCTTTCCAATATAATTTTAAGATGTGATCAAAGCTGTTTTCCACACTAGAAATCACAGCCATATGAAACAAATTTTAGTTATTAATCACATTTAGTGCATGAATTCTGCCATCTGCACTGAGCAGAGATCTTCTGAACCTTGCAGAGACAGACCTTGAGGACTTCTCACATTAATATTAGTGGCAGAGGTAGAAACTGCTTTCCTACAGCACAGAACCAAAAGAGGAAGAGAAGAAGCTAAGCCCCTGACTTTGATGCCATAAGTATTTGGACTTGGGTGTACAGGTAGGTTTTGCTGTGTTTATTTTTAGCAGTTTCTCTCTTGTAGTTGTTCTTCACCTTCCCTGGATTTCTTCAGATTTGTCAGTGCAGCTTTAGCAACAAAGCGGCAAGAGATGAATGCTACAGCATACAGTGCCTGTGCCAGCACAGTGCAAGGGGAGACAAATATTCCTCTGTTGTATAAGGCTACACCAGCACAGTTCGAAATTGTCTTTGCTCATTCTGTTATCATCACATTACACACTCTTGCCTCATTTTCTTTCCATTCTCCCTGCAATTTTCATTCTCATTTTCTCCTTTCTTTAGATATTTCAGCTTAATTTTCTTTCTTGGTTATCGGGGATTTTTCCCTAAAGCTACATTTCAGTTTACTTTCCACTCTCCCTTGGGATGTTCTGTGATTTACCTACTATTAATGGTAACAGCAAAACCTTGTTCTACACATCATCCACAAAGAAGCTGACTTTCTGTTTTGACCTTCCTTTTTCATCCATGAATGGAAGCATTATATACATTTAACAGTGTTCATATATGAATATCAGCAAAGAATACAAATGCCAGTGGAACAGCAAATTTGTTCTCTGCAGAACTCCCTGAACACTGCTCCTGTGTAAGTGCTCAAACATGTACTTTGTCTCAAGTGAATTTCCTCACAGCAGCAAGTTTCTCCTTTCAATATATTAATGAAACTTCACTAAACACTAATATTCCACACTAGCAGAAAGGCATGAATGGTTTCCACCTTTGGTAGACATTTGTTACTCAGTAACTTAGAGTCTTCACCAGAACAAAAGCAACTTCCCTTCACTGGCTCAGCCACATCCTCTTGTTAGGAACATGAATCAATTTGCTATCCAACTTTCTCACCAGCCAAAACACATTTTGAAATGCATATTTAAGTGGTACAAGTTTTACCACTTTCTTGTAAAAACAAGTGTGTATAATAATGTATCAACTCGTAGCAAAACCAGAATCAGATATGGTTTTATTTTCAACTGATATGAGTAGTAGAGGGGAATGCAATATGTGTACCTAAGGAAACACCTTTTTTTGCACTAGAAGGAAAGTAAAATCCCTGAGAAGTCTGAAATCAGTTTTTACTGAGATGTTACTCTACATCTATGGCTTGCTTTATTTACCTAGTGTGCTTTCTTGGTTGTTTCTGAGGATGACAGCACAGACCTGCTGCAATACCTACCTGTCAT
>JAVJGJ010000032.1:25393983-25415316 GCA_035590215.1 Microhierax caerulescens | reverse complement strand
CAATACCTACCTGTCATTTTTTACATTCAGCATAACTACACAACGTGGAAAAAGAATAATTTACTTTTTATACTCATGGTATTCATGATTTTAAACTACATGATAGAAAAGAAACTAGAAACTAGACTCTCTAAAGCAAAGAATAGTGAAGCACAGGAACAGCTTGCCTTGGAAGGCTGTGAACCTGCCATTAATGGAGATCTTTTAGAAGTAGTCAGAAAAGCAATGGTAAGGATTTGCCTAATTAGAGCTGAACCTGCACTGACACATCAAGATGGATTAGCAAATGTTGCTAACCCTCACTCTACTATGAATCTGTAGGCACGACTGTGGAGAAAGTACACATTAACGTGCACTCTGTGGCATGTCTACACATGACTCAAGCATTCTAAAAGCCCATACATCCATTAACTTCTCCACTGAATTCAGGAGTTTATTGAAGGTGAGTAAGCATATGTTTTCAACAGAGTTTCTACTAAGGCTGAAAAGATCAGAATTCAATTCACTTTATAATTCTTTTCTTCCCAAAGCCATTATCTGATGATAATATGTGATGACAATAACATAATTAAATTACTTTTGGTTTTACTGCTGTATGCCTTAATTACGCCGAATCTTCACTATCATTTGCTAAGTCTGTCATTCACCATGTGGATTGAAACTGAGAACGTGGCACCTTTGCAAGACTCATTTCTAGATACTTTAGTACAGTCACCGTCAAGAGCTGGGAAACAAAGTGACAAGTGGTGGATCCTACTGATTAAAATTATTAGCATTTTTACCTCCTACTGAACAATTTATGAAGGAAACAGAAACATTCATTTGTCAATGTTTATTGCCTGCACATCAGGAAGTAAAAGGAGTAGTAGCGAGACAAAAGAGATAAATGGCCAGTTCAGATGCAAACAAACAAGGGGAGCAAACATTTGCCCTGAAGTACAAATGCAATGCAAATTTACACTGATGCACTGAAACTTAATGAATGTTTGCTGGTATTGTCGGGAAGATGGACTAACAGTACTGGTTTGAGCCCAGCATCTCATAAGCATAATTTAGATAAACCACAAAGCCACATAATGGGTGGTACAAAAAGAGAGATCTCATTTGAATTGCAGTGACAAATGGCAATCTAACCCCATGATTTTGCTCTGTGACAGCAAGGTAGCAAGTGCCTTTAAATTAAAGCTGTTTTCCTAATAAAGACAGAAGATGCAAGATTAACAAGATAATAAGAGTAACAGCAAAAGGCTTCCAAGCCAAAGACATAAAATACCAAGATTGTAGGTGACAGTTTGCCCAACATTTTAACGATTTACTGTTGATTTATCTTCCCATATTTACAGAATCCTCTTTCTCTGAGATGTCAAAGCCAAGATAGTCTCTCCCCATCCCATTCTCACACACACTGAGAGAGATGGAAATGCTAATATTTACAAGAAGCACAGAGCTTTCATGTTACTTCCACCATGGTTCAGTAGCTATGTAAGAAGTCTAGCAATAAACAAAAAGTGGTTGTGTGTCTTATGTTATTGTTACAGTACAAGGGGTCAGGAATCATGCATGTGTTTTTTGGCATATAGTCAAATCTACAAGACTGTTATGGAAACTTTATTTTCACTGGCTGCCTACACAAGTGACTATAGGTGGCAGAGGCCAACACGCTTGGATCAGCATTTCTGCTCTACACAAAAAGTGACCTGTAGAAGTAAGAAAGTAGCACTAAATTAAGAACAAAAAAAGAGAACAAAAAAAGATCGCCTTTCACTAAAGTGTAGTTAACTGAAGTGTTGTGGTTTAACTCCAGCTGATAACTAAGTACCTGCAGTCTCTCACTTACTCCCCCCTCACCCAGAGGATGGCGAGAAGAATCGGAAAGGAATGTAAAACTCAAGTGTTAAGTTAACAACAATTTAATTACTGAAATAAAATAAAACAAAAGCAACACTAATAATAACCTTAACAGTTACCATGAAAAGGAGGGAGAAGGGGAGAGGAATGAAATCCAAAGGGAAGGGAGAAAAGAAAAACAAGTGATGCACAATACAACTGCTCACCACCTGCCACCTGATGCCCAGCCAGTCCCTGAGCAACGATCGGCAGGCCCTGGCCAACGCTCCTGGTGTCTATATCTAGCACGATGTCCCATGGTATGGAACATCTCTTTGGGAAGTCCAGGTCAGCTGTCCTAGCTGCATCCCCTCCAACCTTTTCACTGCCAAGGTCTGAGAAACTAAAAAGTCCTTGACTTAGAATAAATATTACCTGCCAACAATTAAAAACATCAGTGTGTTATCAACATTGTTGTCACACTGAATCCAAAACACAGCACTGCACCAGCTACTAAGAAGAAAATTAACTCTATCCCAAGCCAAAACCAGAACATAAAGCAAGCACTATCAGAATGCTCCAAATGTAAGAGTGGCCATTTCTTTCAAGAGCTTCTAACATATTATTGAATAGGACTGTTGAAATCTTTGACAATTTCCACTGAAGTGAAGTTATTTTATAATGCACTATTGTTATGGAAGCAGTTAAAAAAAAAAAAACAAACAACAAACCAACCCAAACAAACACGAGAAAACAAAACAAAGCAAAACCACCACCACCACCTGAAAAACCAGCTCCAGCTTTAAATAGAAAAAAGAACTGATTGTCCCACATTTCAAACTGTGGTTATTTGCTTGATTAGCTAATTTAGCAATGAATTCAAGCATTTACAAAGAAAGAATAAATCTAGTTTTTAAGGAGGGATACTATCAAGGCTCTAAGTGTCAGAATGTGACTAATTTTATCATCCTATTTTACCTCCAAAGTCAATATAAACCTCTTTACAGGATTATTTGCAAGAAGTGCTTTTGCCAGGAAGACCAGTAAGAGTAACTCAAAAAGAATGTTTGGCTAAAAAGTGACTTCCATTATCAAATTCTGGGGATGATATAATGATTTTTGAATAATTATATACTGCAGTCATTCTCCCTTCCGTCCTCTTCTAAGGTCAGGGGAAATAAACCTTAATGAACCAGAAGTTTACTTCTTTCAAACAACTTCTGTATTAATGGAAAAGCAACTCATAAAATTGTCAGGAAATAGGAATGGGTAGGTGAGCCACGCACTACTGTGTACTGCTTGTTACACTAAATTGATATGGAGGTTTTAATAAGACTTTGTTTACCTTGAGTAAATTAATTAATTGAATTCTTTAGAAATAGATACATTGTGCAGCTGTTAAAAACAAAGCTGCATCAGTATTTTCCTTGATACGGAAAAGGAGAAGTGGCATTGCACAATGTGGACTCCGTCCTCAGCTTTAGAGTTCTGCCCTACAAGTAGCCACTTGTGGATTTCAGAGCTAACTCTGCTACCGAAACAAACAGCACAGGCTATAATTTATTTCAGAACAAATGATCTTACTGTACGCACAATCTTGAGCCTTGTGGAAATTTTGAATGGCTCCAGGAGAATCATCCCCCAGAACACCAGGTGCTGCCCTCATTTTCCACTGCTGAGAGCCTGCTTCTGCTTCCCCTCTCCTCCCACTCGCTCTCCTTTGCATAGTGCTCCCTCAGACCCTGCCTTCTTACCCCACACCTCTGAGCTGTCAGCAGCTGCCCACCTTCCTGCCTGCCTAACACCTTGCTCACCCTCATCTAACAATATCTGACACTCATCCTCAGCCTGTAATTTCTAGTCCGCTATTCCATATAAAACCATAACCTTCAACCTTGTTCCCCTCCTCATACTCATTTTGTTTTCTTTCCACTCATTAAAACTCCCACTCATTACAAAACAGACAGTCCCATAACCCAGTTCTCCTTAACCCTTTAACAACTGTTTCATTCCTTGCAACTACCTCTTCATGCAACTGCTTTGCTCTCTTGGCTTCTGTGACCTACTCGAAAAGGGCCCCACTGCTCTTCACAGAAACGCAAGCCCTCCAGTCTCTTCTTTCAACTATTTCGTCTCTTCTTTCCATAATAAGACACATACCAACATTCCCATTCTGGATCTTCAACATGACTCAACATCACTGAATGCACTGATGAAATATCCACAGCAAAATTTCACCTTCGTATCTTCTGCTATAGTTGTCTTGTTTTTCTCTTCACCTCAAGAAGGCTGCTGCCTCCACCTGTACGGTACCAGCAGCCACAAATCCACTGTCTGCTCCCCACCTGTTACCTCGAGCCTCTTCTTATACCGAACGGATATTCCTGACTTTTACAAAGAGAAATCTAAAAAGATCTGACAGGACTTAGTTCTTTGGCATTCTAAGGAAGTGACCATATCTTCCGTTATCTCCTGTACACCAATCTTGCCCAAACTCAGAAAATTTCAGGCCACCTGTTTCTCCTTTTTCACTTGACATTACCATTTGGTGCAGACATACTGACTATACCTTCGTAACCAAACCTTGGCCTTGTATTCTCTTTTGATCAAAAATGTTATAAAGCTGTCAGGTGACTTTACAAAATTCCTAATTTCCTTAAGAAACAATGCCAGAAGACAGGCAATTATTTGCAAAAAGTCCCATCTAAAACAACTAAGAATGTCACGCTGGGCTGACTCAGAATAATAGTAGATCTCCCCTTTATGCACACAAACCTTACGGGATCTCTAAGCTTCATTCTCCACTCCATCACACATTGGTTAATCAAAAAAAAAACCACTGCAGAGAAGGTACAAAGTTCACATGGAAGAACACAGTCTCGTGCAGCTGTAAATGACACTATTCTTTTTCCACTAGTGAATTTCTTATGCATCCACATGGGTCCCCTTCTGAACTTTGGATGGAGCCAATTCAGGCCTGCCTTATTTTGATTGTTGCACAAATATCAGATTGAATTGTGAAGAAGTATGCATTGAGTCTCTGTCACAGAGGCAAGCAAACAGTGCCTCACTCTAGAAGCCTGAAATCAAAGCTCCCAAGAGTGAGAAAATAAGTGCCATTATTTCTGATTTACAGACGAGGAATGCAAACACACAGACGGGGACTTCCAAAGAATCTACAGGCTGAAACAATCGGTGCATACCAACTTCCTTACTCTGCTTACAACTTGTAAAACAACTTTCATACTCTGCAGTCTCACTATTTTTAATTTTGATGGCTACAGAGAAAGGAGAAAAGCCTAGTAGTAAAGTGGATTTGTACACAGAAGATCTCCCAGCTCACTCTACAGAAAAGCACCTGCGCTTCTTCAGCTGTTTCCAAGCCAGCAGGTATAACACAGGAAAGACAGATCAAAGAGACTATGCTGACAGCCATCCAAAACAATGCATTCTGCAGCCAGGGCAATGAGCCAAGAAGAGAAAATAAACAGAGGCCTTCAAAGAGCAACATGGAGCTGGACCAAGAAAAAATGTGGGCTGGATGGTAGTGGCTCCACCATACAGGATTTTGATGGCATGACTCAGTTGGCCATAAATTTGTAAGTTCCCACGTTAAAAGAGTTTTTTCCTGAAACAGTTTGTGGTCTAGGGATGGGACAGGGAGCCAAGGACTTGTGAATTCTCTGTAGCCTTTCCAGGCTACTCCATTGCCCTCAACTCCCATGCTTCAATATCCCACTATCTATTCCACAGTAGTACTGTGAAAATCACTGGAAATTTGTGGAAATTAAGAGGAACAGAAAGATGGATACATATGAACTATGATGGCTAATACTTCATTTGTTATCAAGTGTTAATCTGTAGTGATGTGCAACATGCAAATTTTTTCCCCACGAATTAACTTAACCCAAAATGATTAGAGCAGGAAGGAAAAGCTCATGATTGTTTAGATGCTCTATCTCCTCTCTCCAAAATACAAGTCATTTTGGGAAAGTATACTCTTCCATCTTTGGAGAGGGCTAAAAGTAAAAAGTACATATTTTTACCATTTCAAATAAATCACTGACTACTCTGTATTTTAAATAACAGGTAAGGTACAAATGATTATTTACCCTACAACCAGTTTCAGGTTACATTTTTGAGGACACAGTTAGCCACATTCCCCGCTTGTTACAGGTTTAAATAACAATTCAATATTCTTGAGGACTGGCTGCTGAAGAGGCTGTTCAGCAGTTGCAAGACATGCTCATGAGCCTTCAGGGTGAAGTAAATTCAAAGTAGACGATCTCTTAACAATTAAAACCCATTCAAATAAACACATTAAAAATAGATCTCTCTTACCTATTAGTATCCTGTTCTTTGCAATGCCGTTTCTAATCTCATCGTTGATCAAGTCTGTAAGTCCCTGGCACATAGAATCAATACTTTCGATGTGCTCTGGACAGTCATTAGAGATCTTGTATCTGTCAAACCACACAGTGGAAAAGGCTCCTTTCATAGGTGTATATGGCCTGGAATGGTGGAAGAAAAGAAAATAAATGATTAACCAGGCATAACATCAAAAGCCTTCAGTGTACATGATACATAAAAACAATTCAGCATCTCTCCAGCAATGAAGAGGAGGAACCTCCCTCAGGTCTAACTCAATTTACATCCAGTCACATTGCACTTCCCTGCATTCAAAACGTGGTCCTTCAAGAACTAAGACAGCATTTTTAAGCTATGTAAAATGCAAGTTTCAGTCAGCGTCAAGGTTGGTCAGCTCAGCTAAACTTTTTAAATTCTTAACCCTGTGAAGAAGTTCCTAATTCCAAACAAAGGTAAAGTTTAGATCTACCTTGGAATAGGACGAACTGAAGTAACTGCTGAACAAGACACCTTTGCAGGAGCTAGCTTCATGTGATTCAGTTGTCTTGCTGTCAAAATTGACAGGTGATAGGTATTATGAACTACTAGGTATTTACAAAAAACTCCACTTCTGTTGATTTTTCTTTTTCTTAAATAAATACAGGCGTCCTCACCTTAATAGGGCAGATATCTCATAAAAATAACATAAAGAAATGCCACGTACTCATTGGATTGGTGCACAAATCAGACACATGATACTCCACCATAACACTGTGTTGTCAGATTAGTATTTTAAGTGCTTTAATAACATGCTGCCCAAACCTCTGATAATCAAGGAAGCTACAATTCAAAGCAGCCTTTTCTTTGTTTTTAAATAAATATGACGAACAGAGCCCTGAAATCCCAAGAAAGGTGATCTAATTGCCTTGCAATGGCTCTAAAATTTAATACCAGACATACTGCTATGAGATCGGTGCTTCATCTCAGAACCAAGCCCCCTAAAATCCTTAATTACAATGTTTAATCAGGGAGAAAAAAAATCGTTTTTACTTAAACTCAGATTAGCTCAGATCAGATGACAATCATTGCCTACAAACAGCTCTTGATAAATTTGTCTGGATGGGAACCCGCTGAAAACACTAACACTGACTTCTGTACTCTCTCTGGATTTTTTTCAGTACTAGAATTAAACAAAACCACAACTAGCCTAAAAAGAGAAAGCTACTATTTCAATTGTTCTTAATGAAGGAACAAAGTCTGCCTTTATTAATACCAGAGAGGCTTCACATGTGTAAATGGCTGTTTCTAAAGCAGAAATACTGCCACCACTACAAGCATACTAAAGGCAATATACGATTTGCATTGCTCAGCCACGAGTCACATATGAGAGAACACAGAATGTCTTCTGCCTGGTGCCATGAAAATGAAATAAAGTCCATGACTGAAAAGCTGGCAAGCCAAATCTGAAGAAAGAGGCAGCAAACAACAACAGATAGTTACAGGCAGACTATACTGTTTCATCTTTTTGATGGAAGTAGCACCTAAAATCTACTGTTATTCAAAATTACATACAAAAATGTCAGTATATACAGTGTGTGCCTTAAGCAGCCCCTGATTTGCTTAATTACAAACAAACCGTACACTTAAACACCAGAATTAACAGTTTTTTTCCAAGTTAGCCCTTGTCCTTAAAAAAAAAAAAAAAAAAAAGTAACTCCTGAATTAAAGGAAAATGAGTAGAAATATTTTGTACATGCATCAAGCTAAAGTTAAATTTAAAAAATGTCATTAAAATGCCTTTTTTTAAAAAAAACTTCTCTTTAGTATTACCACTGTCTCCAGGATTCTTCCCAAGTTAATTGATCAATACCTAAGAAACAAAATTACAGATCTTCAATTCACAAAAGTAATTTTTTAAGAGAAGACATTCCAGTCAAAAATATCAACAACAGCAAAATCAGTGGAGTTTTTGGAAGTCACTTGGACAATGTGATGTACAGCAGACTAAGCGCTGGAGCAAACAGCATTTAATTCAGTTTTAGCTTCTCTCTCAAACGCTTTCACATCAATCATGGTTAAAATGCTTAGCCGCCAGAGTGCTTAATTTTTTAGTAAAATCAAAGTAAATTACATTTGTGTGGGAAAACATGGATAAGGTCTTAGTATTATTACAACAGGTTCACCCAGGATTTCCACGGAATGAAGATACATATTTGTATTACATCACAGAAATTTACATTTACATTACAGAAATATAAAACCAGGTTTCATCATAACTGAAAGACAGAATTAAACAATTTATAAAAAGGAAGAACTCCATCATGAGATTATAATACTTGATCAGATGTTGAAACTCAGGACTTTTACCTTTTGTCTTTGCAAATTCTTCAGTAAGACAGATGAAAGACTAATGTGTCAATAGTCCACAGGAAAAGACCCTCATGCAAATGGACAAGATGCTTTTAGCTGTCTCAAAACCATCTTTGCAACCACTCTTAATTTCTCAGAAATGCATTAAAAATAACCTTTACATAAAGCTGAGAAGTAAGATTCTTTTAATGGTTCACCCAACTGGCACATCTGTTTTAGTCATTCACCTTGTTCCTTAAATAAATCCCTTTATTAGCTGGCACACTACAACTCAGACATTACCATGGTAAACAAATATGTTTGGCATGGAACCATCTGTACAGATCCAAGAATACAGCACAAAATTTTTTCATACAATTAAACCACAAAAGAAAAAAATAACAAAAAAGATCCCTCCATTAGAGTGACATGAGAGGCTGGACTGAAATACACAAAAGCAAGAAGTACAGAAGCAAGAAGTACAGAGTGGAGTGAAAACACCATCCAGTAAGACCACCACAGTCAGTTAAGAACAGCATCAGACCAAATGACCAGCTTTACATTTGGATTTTTTGCTTTCCCAAGTTTAATCAAAATTTGTAACATTAGTCCTGATGTTTTCTTCCTCTGTGTCTTGCTTTTTCTTTTTTAAAATTATATATAAAAAAATAATAAAATAAAGCTCTGTGTCTCTAAAACGCATGTGGTTGAAACTAAGAATGAAAATACATAGCCACGAAAGTTGTGTGGGGTTTTTTGTTTGTTTGTTGTTGTTCGTTTAATGGTGGGAGTGTGTGTGTTTTGCTTGCTCTGGAGCACACAAGATTCAAATCTATGTAAGAAAACAAGAATCAAGAACCCTCTCTTCTGGGTACATCTGACTTCCAAACTTGTATGCATTTTGAAAAGACATTTGAAACACCATTTCCTACAAATTCAACTAACTCTTAACTATAAAAATAAAGAGAAAAATGCCATAACGGAGACATGGCTAAAATCATAGAGCATTTAAGAAACTGCAAGCACCCTGATGAAAAGAATCTTTAAAATGCTTCCCAACATCTTCAAATCACTCTAGACCATGTTTTCTGACTATAAGTTTTATTTTTTAATATCTACAATTAATCTACAATTGATCTACAATTGTTTTCTCACACATACACTTCTTGCATGAGACTGCAGTTTCAAGAAGATCCTACACACCTAATATTTGAATGTCTTAAAAGGAAAATACAACCTGTAATATCTCTTGTCAGTTTTTATCAATCCTTCAATCTTTTAAACATGTTCAAGTAGAAATAATTTTCACTCAATTTCACTGCAAAGTCTCAAAGTAATATGGATCACACAAGTTTTCACAAACTCAAGATAGGTAGCTTCTGCCAACGTGAGTTACGTACTAATGATGAAAATACCATGAAAGCAGGAAGCAACAACACTAGCTTCTTCCACTTTTCTGGAGCACATATTATATACTCTAGACCTTAATCACATTTAGAATTGTGCTAAACAGTTTGACACTCTCGTGACAGAAGTGGAGAGCAAACAAATGATGCTACACAAGGTTCAAATTCAGATCTAAAGCTGTGCCAAATTCGCCTCCAAAACGATGCTATTAGCATAGCAATTCACATATAACGACAGGTGTTTTTGTTCATTATCCAATAAATCACTGTCCTTGTGCAATGTTTTAAGTTAAAAGACAAGTGAGCATTGCTAGCTGCTTTAAATAAGAAACATCAGAGTAGAAGACAGCATGCTGATAAATAGTAAATATTCTTCCCCCAGCAATTTCTCCTGATACACAATGGTATTGCTGCCTTCACATTCAGCGCTGCGATCACCCTGTTAACGCAGTCACATAAACCCCAGACCACTGGTGCTGGCTTACAGCTTTCTTTAAGTTCCAGACAGAACTTCCTGAGACGTCAGACAGAACTCAGAATTTATAGTGAAGTTAGGCTTCAAGATTCAAAGAAAGAAAGATCACATTTTTTTTTAAATTCTCACTTTTGCTTCCCTCCCAAATCCATCTCCTCTCAGGAGGCATAAAGTCGCGTGAGACAGTGTAATGTCATCTTCTGGAAGACCGCGATCTCCCTTTGAGGAGACCTTATCACAGCCTTTCACTACTTACCGGGGGACTATAATATGGGGACAAACTTCTTATCATGGCCTGTTGTGATAGGACAAGGGGTAATGATTTTAAACTAAAAGAGGGTAGATTTAGACTAGGAATGAGGCAGACATTTTTTACAATGAGGGTGGTGAAACACCGGAACAGTTGGAAGGTCGCCCAGAGAAGAAGTAGGTGCCCCATTCCTGGGAACATTCAAGGTCACATTGGATGAGGCTCTAAGCAACCTGACCTAGTTGAAGACATCCCTGCTCACTGCAGGGGGGTTGGACGAGATGGCCTTTAAGGGTCCCTTCCAACCCAAACCCTTCTACAATTCTAGGAGCAAGGCTTGACTCCCTTAAAGCTGATGGCAGGTTTTTCCAATGAAAGCAAAGTTACTCCCCGTGACAAATTCTCTCCTAGCATATTCTCACTGCTGATACTAGTACACTGCAACAGAAAATCTAGTTCATAATTCTGCTTTTTAATTCCTACTGTGTGCTTGAACCAGAAAATGTTAAAAGAAAAAGGAGGGAAGGCAGAGAATCCATCTATTCAAATCAGGAGTGTAATTCAAAGCTCTAGTGCAAGGTATATCTTATGTTAAACTGACGTTCAACATACCTTAACAATGAAGTTTTGCAATATGGTAACAGAGCATAAGATGCAAATTCAAACAGCTTAAAATTGGAAGTATACTTAATTTTTTTAAAAAAAAAAATTAAGGCAAGAATCATTTCCATGAGGAGCAATTTTTGCTGTTCCACAGAAAAGGCTGTGCCTTTTCACACAACCGTATACAAATACTTTTGACAGAGTTGTTCTGGATGTATATTGCATGAAATGACAGCTAACTGAGCTGGTACAGAATGGTTACCTGAAGAAACTACGTTGATAGTTTGTTACTTGGGACAAAACTTACTCATTCAAGACAAAGGAAGCGCAATGGAACCCAACGCAAGACTCAGCAGGACAAATTCTGCATTTGCTCCTGTTTCTTTGTTGAGTTGGTATTGAGGTTTTTTTGGGGGTGTGTGTGAGTGCAAATTGTGGGGATTTGTACTGATCAGACAAATAACAATATTGTTATGGTTGAGAAGACCATAAATGACCTTTTCTGCACACTGCCAGTTCCTCAGCAACCAGCTAATAGTGGCTGCTTTATGAATTCACTGAAGCTAAGTGGCAAGAGGCAAAACAGGGTCCAATCTGAATCAGTTCTCCATTATGGGGTTTGAAAGACACTCTGGGATTCAAAGTGTTATCTCTCACATGGTGATGGCAAACAACACTGAGGATGGATGAATGACACTAGGTAAGCACCACCACCACCCACCCACCCCCCAAAAAAAAACCAAAGACAGTAAAGTGAGAGCACAGAATGAGACAACTCAGAACCCCCAACTGCTTGCTGGAATAGCCATATAAAAACCACTGTCTCCAATTCCGTCCTGGAAAACAGTTGAGAGAAGAAAACCAAGACAAAAGATGTCTAAAAGCGTGATGTAGTTAATGGGATCAGAAATCCAAGATTATTGCCATTATGTTCTACTTTGTTTTCCCCAAGCACGACTGAAGTATCTCTGACAACTGTTTATTGCATTCCACATGTTATTTAGAATATGATGTAAGCCTTACATGTATGCATATTCATGTTTTCCTCACCTAATGCAAGAGGAAAAGGAAAATATGAAGTTCATTCAAGCATGCTTCCATCATTATTATGCAAATATGATAAATTTCTACTTACAAAAGGAGATGAAAGAACCACCCATGACATCAACCAAACCCCTTTCGATTTGTCCTTCAAACACCCACCTCTAAAAAGACTTCTTTGTGTGAAATTTATGAATGAGGTTAGGGCTTACAAACATGAAGGATTAATAACATTCGCTTGAGCCAAAAATAGTATGATAGGCACCGTGCACGCTCCCCTACACAGCTCCACCAATCCATCTCCAGTCTGACCTGCAGTACCCCTGCTGCTTTTCCCATCCCGGGCCTCTCACAAGTAGAGACTGCCAACGTAGCTGTGTGGTGCCAAACTGTCTGGTGGTTTTGCAATATAGCCAAATGGGGACTACGATGAGATGAAACTCATTTCCACCCATATGCTGAGCAAAGATGTGAACTTAGGTGAAAGGATGGAGCACCAGGCCATATAATGCTGAGCAGTCCTTAACAGCCACTTAGATACAAGGGAAATTAGAGTAAATTGGGAAAAAAACCCAACTAGACAACAAACTCTGCACAGAGACTTATTGGCCACAGAACGATATGTTGAGTGAATGTCAAAAAGATCCACAAAATAGCCCAAGAAGTATTTATAGTTTACTTTCTGCCTTACAGAAGAGGAAGACTGTCAGAATGGAATGCTAGACAACGCAAAGAATCTTTGACCTAGATTTTTAAAGGGAATTATAGAAGGTAAGGTATACTTATTAAAATAAATGGAGCCTAAATGGTTTTAACTTTACCACGTTAGCTCCTGCAATGCCAATTTAAACTATCACTTTATATTAAAAAAAAAAAAAAAAAAAAAGAGGTTAAATTGGGTGGTATTCAGTTCTGATTTAGACACTCAATAGAAACCTAATGTTTAAGTCACAGTTGTAGCAGCTGAAACAGTATTTAAAGCTGCAGCCATCCTGACCCAAATAAAAAAGGAAAAAGGAAACCCTTTCCTTTAAAACTATTACTGTAGACGTGGCTTTAGGGATTGCATCAGCTGCTAGGGCTACAATTTGAGCTTCTTATTTTTAATTAAAGATATACATCAGCATTAAAAGGGAGAGGAAATAGAATTCTGTTGTGTTTAATAAGTTTAATCGATGTACAGAAGCACTGATCTTAAAGGAAAGGTGAAGTTAAAACAACAAACTATTAAAACAAGTTCTCTACTCATTTTTAAGTATTCCAGTTGCCTACATTACAGAGAAAAATCAAAACCTCTCTAAGCAATGCCTAAAAAGTTTTATTTGTGAAAATATTCGCATGCCCCAGCTACATGAACTTCCAAACATTCCAAATTCAGTGTTCACTACTCTCACTACATCACACTGAGACTTCAAATCCATGTATTTTTTCCTTTTTCATCCAAGCATACTTTTTACCATAAGCATTTTAATGAGAAGGTTTGCACGTTTTTCTTCTTTTTAATGGTAAATTGTACTATCTACATTCTGTTATTTTTGCTCAGGAAAACCAAACATGAGACTCACAGGACCTTCCAAAGTGATGGGGGCAAGTGTGAGAAAGTGCTGCAAATACTTTACCTGCCCAGGGGACATCTGGTGATCATTCTCTACACAGACCCTGCACATTACAAAAATGATTGAAGAAAATACACCTTTTTAAAAAAAAAATGTAACTTTTTACAGAAACCTACAGAACAGTAAAAAATAGTTTTATAAAATGTAGTTTAGTAGTGTTCTACTGCTTTTACCTTTTAAATGGAAGTATCCTCTCAAGTGTTTGCAAAAATCAATGCTAATGAAGTCAGTGAGCATGTTTGAACATTCTAGGTTATATGCTGGACTGTTTTTCCAAAATAATTTTCAAACATATTGACTCTTCAATCAAAACATGTCTGAACCCCTGATGTTGTAGTAAACGAAAAATATGTATGTTTCAGTGCCTGGGACAAAACCTAAACAAAACATAAACAGAAACCCCAAGCATCCTTCACAAAGGAAAAAAAAAAGATATGTTTAATTTGTTGAAAAATGTGAATCCCACTGCTTTACAGAACTCTAAGAGAGGTGAAGAATGTACAAGACCAAATCTATAGATCTATCAGCAGAATTATATCCATCAAAAACGTGAAGAGGTATTCCTGACCTGCAGTTTATCCTGCCAAAGCCTCTAGTGTTGCAGTTATATCATCAAACCTGCTTTTACTGGCATAACTATTTTGACGGAAAGCATTCAATGTGTATGTGGTAAGTTATCCTGGAAAAGACAGGAGTTTATAGAGTATGAACTACATCCACATGAACAGTATTATGCCAGAAGAGCACATTAGCCAAGCAATCCTAGTATGGTCTTACCTAACTTCAGGCTTTTCTTCGATTTCATCATCAGTGTAAAAACCTGCTGGCAAGCTTTGAACTCTGCTCCTATAATTGACAATGCAGTGGCAGGTTGTGCCACCCACGGAGTCTCTCACTCACATCAGTGTAGCTTTCCACCAGCATATCACTCTGTCTCTACACAATTAAAGACTGGATCAGAACCTTCTTCATCATATCTGCACACTCGTAACTGTGTATCTATAGGTCTCATTATCAAAGATGCTGAATTTCCCTGCTGGTGCCAGAAGCATTTGGAATACTTATCAAAACATACACACGCACACACACAAAATCAGACCATATATTCAAGCTCCTAATGCAGATACAGCTATTTTAATGTCTGTTTATTGAATGAAAAACATTCAAGCTTGGATGTTCTAGGCCTTGTTTTTACTTTCTGTGGAAGAAATAAGAGCAACCATTGCAAATGTGTCAAAAAGCATAGCATGTGTTGGAACTGAATACCAAAACAACATGAAATGGGTCTGTAAAGGCTTGTTATTTCTGTTTCAATCAATAACACGTATCTTCACAAACTTCACTCCAACATTGCTGCAAACAGTGGCAAACATTATTGTACTTAAGGGCATCTGCTTTATTTCACTATGTCAGCTAATGGTGCTTATCAGCAGAGGGCTGTACACTAATACTTCCAATGTACTTCATATTGCCAGTCAAAGACAAACTGTGGGTATTTTTTATTCCTCGAATATACAGCTTTTCAGAGTTTTGCTAAAAATCACTTTAGGATCACCTCATGCATGACCACTATCTGCTCTAGTGAAGAACAAGAGCAACCCTGACTTAAAAAAGAAAGCGTATGGAACTGTTTATTCACATCTTTTAAGTACAACTGTACCTTTCTTCCCATTTGTCTCCCGAAGTATTTAAATCCAAAGTCTTAAGATAAAATCAAACTACCCACAAAAGCCACTCACTTGAGTCAGAAGATCTTCCTGGTTAATCATTTATACATAGTTTACATCTGTAGTTATCCAAAGAAACCAAAATATATAAGAGAAGGACTGGACCCCAGAAATGCAGTGAGATGGAAAAGCAAAGCACCAGCCTAACAGATGTGGTCTGAGGTGTTCTGGATGTAGGTAACATGAAGAAAAATCACTTCATAGGGAAACAAAACTTCCTGCATTTCTCCAGTACCTGCTGTATTGACAGGGAAGAAATGGGGCCCATCACTATATGTGATGTGTCACTGATAACTCTAGCATCACTTTAGTCTGTCATCAATAAAGTAACGCACATGCTATTTACCGAAAATCACATTCCCTACCTAACACAAACCACACTGCTTCAAAGACTTCCACTCACAGGCTTGATTTTTCTGGAACACAGTGAGTACATTCACACTGCAATCTCTCAATTGCTTTTCCTGCCTAAGTAGATCATAAAAATACATGGTGAAGGAAAGTGTAGCGAGTGCCAGACAAAATCTGCTATTATACTCGTTTATACCCTCCAAGAATTTTTTTTCTGACTTTCAAACCTCTGTACCTCGAAAGTCTGTGTAGAATGTCACAATTTCCTTCTCCTTTCAGCATGCATCCACACTTACGCACAAATTCAAAAAGAAACTTAAGCCCCATTACCTTTCAAGGAAACATTTTCCTAACTCAGAGCCACAGACACCTTTAAAATGAATTTATAGTAAGAAAAATTAAACATCTCTGAAATATAAGGCCATATCTTTAAACAGCTAATATGGAGGTAGGTATCCAATTTTTAGCCTTTATATTTGACCTCATTAACTCTCCGATTCCCAGTGGTAAGCATTTTTATCTGTATTTCCAGTCTGCCACTGAACATACAAGTGTCATTTAATAAGAATTGTGCCTACAGCAAATGTTGAACTCAATTCTCTTTGAAACAGTTGGGTCAGGATTAAAACTAGAAGAAATGTGTAATTTTATAAACTCCCAGTCCTTTCTCCAGCAGCTGAAGGTCTTTCACATCCCACTTGCCAAAAAGCCCTACCACCTTCAGAACCGAAACCTGGCATTAAATACAAAAGAATAGTTTAGTGGTTAATAATTTGTGGATTTTAATGTAAATCAGACTGTAATCCAGAACATGGCTCTGTAATGCCATTACAACACACACACACACTGGAGTATCTTCTTCTTTTTATATCAAGGAGATGGAAAGATACTATGAGGACAATACCTGAAACTGAGTTGGAGACTGTGACTTCCGTGAAATCTTAACCGTTTAGAATCCCAACCACCTAAAATCATAGTACCTGGGCAGCAATGCACTGCTGAGCTTCAGTTTTGCCAAAAAGCACATACGTGAAAAAGAAGAAGGAAGTCTGTACCAATACTCACAAGCATATTTTACAGTACGGGAATAAAGAAATTTAATCCTACAGTTAAAATACATTAAACAATACCTGGCAGGAGCCGTTGGGTAAATTACTTTTATATGTTGGAAAGCCATGTCTTGATTCAAAATTTGTTTTATCCATGCTCTTGCTCCTTGGCCAGTATCACCTGTATCACAAAACAGAGTACAACAAGAATTATTCTGTGTATTTAGCAAGAAAATTAGACAATGCCAAATATATTTACATGAGACTGACCTGATTTCCAAATCACAATGTTAATCCTCCAAAATGCTAGAAGAGAACTTTCTAGAAAACCTTAATACCCTTTCCAATCAAGTTGGACTCAAAACTTCCTAGAAACAGACTACTTTAGAGGTCCCACAGCATTAAGTTTAATAAATACTTTACTACATCCAGTGGCTTAAGCACATTCTAATCAGGCACAAGGCCTTACTTCTTACTTGTAACTCACCTTATTTGCTGGTAACAGTGATAAACAAAAAATACTGATGAACATCTTAAGAAGGGAGATAAAACCTGCTGCTCCCATTAGAAAAGATAAAGTTACTTTTACCACAGAATTTTATTTTAACCCACTTCAAAACATAGTCAAGAGCAATAAAAGGATCTTCACATTTAATTATGCTAATATTACACATAGGCTTAAGGGAAGCATCAGTCAAACACTCCCAATGTTTTGTGAAAGTGATCAAGAGATGAGTTTGGGTTAAAATATCTGGCAGGCTCCTCAAAAACCTTAGTCCCACAGTTCTGTTTGAAAGTTTGTTGAGATCTGACTGTGTTTTTTTCTAGTCTTACCAAGACAGATTATAGCCAAACCCCTGCAGACTGAAGTGCTATGAACGGATATAAAGGATGAATTCTTATGCAGACACTACATGTTCCTTTCAAACACACGCACACACGTACACCAGAACTCACCTCTGCATCGCTGTATCCTCAACCATAATTTGCCACCCCTCTTGCACAGCATGCACACACAAGTCTCCACTAAGAGTTAAACAATGCTTCAAGCCTGAAGAAACTGGACCATCAAGGAATATGGTTTATAGTAGGCAGTAATATAACATGTAGTAATGTTCAACCTAAAAATTTGGTAGGGAATTCAGCGAACAGGAGCTTCATTCCTGCAACTCTTACCACAGGACTTTAGTCTTCTTTGAAGCTGGGGCTCCCACATATTATCAGCTCACACTGCTAATCTGAGTTAAAAGTATTCTCTGTTACTTGATCTCAAGTTGATCAGTTTGACTTTAGAACTCACCCTATTCTTTTCAACAAAACCACTAAGCCACAAGAATTAAATATCACTGCCCTACACCAGGCTTACTGCCACATCACATGGGTTCATCTGAACGTCACATGAATATCATGATTTACTATTACGATTGTAACTCCCCAACAGAGAAAAGTCTTTGCTTTAGCACCCAAACAAATTCAGCTATCTTTATTTACACATACAATTAACGAATCTTCAGAATTAAACCAGAAGGCAACAAACGCAACATTTTTTTCCTTTTGAGCACAAATGGCATAATGATGAAGTTCTGCTTGACAAATACTCTGTGACAAATAAGCAATAGGGTTGCAAAACTGACACAAATCTTATTCCGTGCTACATTAAGCAGCAAAACCAAAGTTACACCTTTAACTGGATGCTTCAGAACACATTCCCATAAGCACTTTGTTCATGTGAGTGGTATGGTCTGAAGTCCAAATAAACCTCTGATTCTTAGCACACACTTTTCACCTGGAAGGGTTTCTTCATGGTTCCTGTCACTGAATTTACAAATTACGCATCTTAATGAGACTTGAATAAACATTTTTTTCGTATACATGCCTCTTTTTACAGTTAGAATACAGAAGTCTAGGCTTTGCAAATACTTGCACAAGACCAACCCTCAGGTAGGTCAATCTAAGCCACTATCTGAATGCTTACAGAGCTGGGATTTACTTTGGTCTTTACAAACCCCTTAATGGTGCAGGATACATCTATTATCCCAAATCTAGGCTTTTCACCCGGTATGCAAGAGCCGATCCACACACAGAGCAGAGATATTTGTTTATTGCATGTTTGTGCAGAGATGGGTTCTAGGTGGTAATCCACAAAGCTAGCACACCTCTTAACACAAAGCAGAACTTTTCAAATAATTGTTTATAATCATGTTTAGACACGCTTAATTCTCACTGATTCTCGTAAATCTCATCTCCATTAAAAGTACAGTGTTCTTTTTTTTTACCCTGCATGTTCTGTAGGGAGGGGGCTTTGTTAGTAGGGGGCTCGAGGGCAGATCTTTAGTATGCCAATTAGGACAGCTCACACATAGTTCCAGTAATTTTCTGTTTAGTTTCATTAACTACTTGGTTCTCCTTGAGCTTTTCTTGTTGTGCCCCAGCTTGGCATATTTATGGTGTCTGTTCCTTCTCCAAAGGCCATGTTTTGTTAACTGTTTGTAAGGATTTAAATATTATCCTTTTTTTTTAAAAAAAAAAATCTTTCTTGTTTTTCTATAAACTATACATCTAAACTATAGATGTTTACTTTTTTGTCTTTCCTTCTTTCTTTTTAAGTTAATTAATTCTTATATCACATCTTTTATTATTCACAATTCATAAGCTTTGCCAATATCAGCAGAAACATTTAGTTAAGGAAGCTACTTAGTCCATGAAAAGTTCATAGAAAACTCATTAAGTAAGAGAAAATTTAACTATGACCTTCTGTGTGTCAAGAGTCCCATGGTCCAAATGTTCTGCAGCCGCTGTGAGAACCTGCATACAGGGGTAATGCATTTTGATTTGGGAAGAACAGAATTTGGAGGCGAGGAAGAAATAAGAGGCAATTGTGACACCAAAGAAAACCAAACAACTTTCTGAAAGGGTTGTCTTTCAGTCTGTTTTTAAGATTCTGGCATTATATGCTTTCCTGGACTCTATACTAAAGAATGTCAAACAAATGCACAGACAGTTCCGCTTAGTCTGTTTACAAACCTGAAACAGACCGATGACAGAAATATTATCTTTTCCCCTTCCTCACGTAAAATATGAGTTATTTTCCTTTCAAATATAGCTTGAATTTATTTCTGTACAAAATTCAAACTTAACAACATGTAACACGTAGATTGGCTATTAGGAAAAATTTCTTCAACAAAAGGTGAAAGAGGCTGTCAAGCACTGGAACAGGCTGCCCAGGGAAGTGCTTGAGTCACTGTCCGTGTAGATGTGGTGCTTCAGGACATGGTTTAGTGGTAGACTTGGCAGTGCTAGGGTAACGGCTGGACTTGATGATCTTAAAAGGTATTTTCCAACCTAAACAATTCTATGCAACATGAAAAGTTGTAAACTTAAGTCTAAAAAATTATTATACATTTGTTATTACCATCTGCCTTCCCTGCTGAGCTACCAAGTGGATCCTCTACCTAAATTTGATGTACAGTACCAGGAATATTCTAATATTTTTCTATAACATTTTTCATTGACATTCTCCACTTGTTATAATTTGTCCGGAGCAAGCATTATGAACAAAATGGATCCATGCCATTTGACTGCCACTTTCCATCACAAGCGCTCTACAGAAAGTTTACAATTCAGGTTTACAGGCCAGCCCACAGCAACAGCACTGCGGCTATTTCTGTTTTAAACTCTGTTCTGCGGAACTGCTAAACAAAACCAAATAAAAGCATCCTTGTACTTCCCCACTGCAAACATTATGAATGAAATTGTATCAAAAATGAAAAATTGTAGAGTACTTTAACCACATGTGGAATCAACCTCTAACCATAATCTTCCCTTACTCCTCCAACATGAGAGAAAATCATTTCCTCAAGCATTAAAGCATTAGCATTAACAAGAAGGCTGAACACATCTTAGGAACTCTTTCACTTTCATTCTTTAAGTTGCAGAATTTGAGAAGAGCAAAATTATTATGAAATGAAACTAATAAGCATATCCTTCTTTGTTAAAACAGAAGCATCAGCTTAGGAGAAATGCACTGGAAGAGCTGAGCATTTGCCACACACAGGTGAACAGCTCAACAAAACTGATTCCCAAGGCCTTGATCTAATAAAGACCAACTATTACCGTTCTTCTTTAAGTCATGTGGGCTTTGTTGTTGTTATGTAGCACGTTAGAATAACCTTTTATGAAAAACAAACAAACAAAGCACACAGGCCGCTCCTGCCCTCAGACCGGTCCCTTTCTGCAGGTGGTGGCCGCTCCTGAGAGCGGCCAGCCTGCTAACACTGGCTCTCAAAAGGTGA
>JAVJGJ010000032.1:25356997-25393531 GCA_035590215.1 Microhierax caerulescens | reverse complement strand
CACCCCGGCCCCGCCGGCCTGCCCCGGGCGGCGCCCTGCGCCCTTCCACGGCGCCAAGCCCCGAGCCCCGAGCCCCGGCCCCGCCGCGGGGTAGCAGGGGAGAGAAGCCACCTGAGCCGTGCAGGAAGATGAGGGAGGCGGTGTGCCTGCCCGCGGGGGACACCACGCTCCTCTGCAGCGCGCTGGGCGCCGCCATGCCCAGCGCTTTCCTCCTCCTCCGAGCCGGACCCTGCCGGTAGCGCGGCCCGCCGCGCCGGCGCAGAGCGGCCCTGCGCCCACAGCGCCCCGCCGCCGGGCCGGGAGGGACCCTGGGGCCGCCTCCCGCGCCTCGGCCCGCGGCCCGGGCCCCTGAGCCCGCTCTCCTCAGGCACCGCTGCCCTCAGGAGCGGCTCCCAGCCCCAAACCAGCAAGCTGCTCACGCTCAATGCCGTGCCCTGTCTTCAAAGCCTACTTATAGAAAACACCATATTACAGATCCCATATTTAGAAATGCAATATGGTGGGCAAACCGAGGATCAAACCGTTAAAGGGGGGGTCGACCCTCTCATCTTCTTATAGGTGTCTGGAAAGCTGATGAGGCTGCAACCTCGCCAGGTGCAGGTCTTGGAGAATAAAGGCCTGGCTGGCGAGAGAACTGAGGGGAGGCAGGTGGTGGGGGCTCGTATGGCTCCTTTGAGGCCCTTAGGACAGTGCAGGGCCTGTAAGGGCGGATGTAAAGAAAGTCCAACATAAAAAAGTTCCAACAGACTTGTGAGAGCTTGCTTGACCTTAATCCCCGTCGGAGCACAGCTACTCCGACGCTCCCAGTAGTTTCCACTGAACTGCTGTAGGGGAACGAGGAGTAGGAGCATTCCTTCACCCTTTTAGATGACCTACACACATTCAAGGCCATAAAACCCTCTTTTTTTTTTCTTTTTTTTTTTTTATCCTAGTGAAGTGTAGATTAACCACCTGCCTTGGTGCTTTGAGGTCTGTGGCAATGGAACAAGGATGACCAGACATAAACGCCGCTATTGCCATTTCACTAGCCAGGTGCAGCGCGACCCAGGGGGTGAGCAGCCAGTTTACAGATTAGTTTTGCAGTTCATCATGGAAGCTTTTTGGCAAGCCATAGGGGCACACCTGTTAGTCCTTAAAATTGTAATGAAACCTTAGCCTCTTGAGGTAGCATGTTATTACCTTCAGAATGGCCTGTGGGTTAAGTAGATGAAACATCAGCTTGTATGTAATATGAAGAGCATGCTGTGCTTGTATTTCTGTTCAGATCACTGTCCTGACTACTATTTTCCTATATATTTAGGCCATGAAATCTTGGGGCACCAGTTAAACGTAGACTGTCAAACAGGATGTTATGATGCCCCTTCAGAATGTACGCAGCTGTCTTTGTAATGTATCTAGAAGCATTCTGCAGCGGGTCTGAGAAGCAAATAAAAAGAAAAAAACCCACTCTGATAGTTGTGGAAGTGAGAAAATTGCATGGCCGGGAGGGATGAAAGATGTATCTAAAATTTTCTACAGTGTCAGTTGCTCAATACAATCATACAAAATCTCAGTGAAGTAGTGCCACCATGAACAAGTCAGTATTGCTGGTGCTTAATAGCTGAGACATACCTTAGTTTATATTTGACTTGAAGTACACAAAAATAATTGTGGTGTTTGAGACATCGAGGCTTTTAAAAAAAAAACAAACAAACAAACAAAAAAACCCATTACCTTAGCACAGAAGTTTATTCATGATTATAGGGTATATTCACTCAGTTAACTACACTTACTTAGAGTATTTTAATTTATCTTGCCAGCTTTCATAAGCATTGTAATTTTTGAGGCTATTATGTGTGAAGGGTGACTGAACAAAGGTACAACAGTGACGTGTGGCTTTGGACAAACTCTTCTACACAGTTACAGCAACAAACCATGATCAAGCCTTTTTAAACCTTATTGTTTGTCATTCCCTGCCTCTGAGTTACAAGCTTGGAGGTAAAAGATTTTTTTTTATGCCAACAAATAAAGCTTGATGCCAGGAACAAAACAAAAGATAAAATATCAGACTGTGCAAAATAGTACTCTAGGTTCAGAGGGTTTTGTGTGTTGTTTCTCTTTTTTTAAGAGAAACCATCAAGGCATATGATCTGTTTTTTCTTGTCCATTAAAAACCAGACAAGGGGCTGTCTTTCACTGAACAGAGAGGACTCCAGAGCTTCAGGGGAAAGACTAGTATTTAAAAAAAAATTACAGGTAAAATAGAGCACTAATAGAAGCTCTGAACAAACCTAAATGGAAAAGATCTGAGTTACAATTCTGATGACTACAAATTGACTGTAATAACTTGATACTTATTACCAGAGGAAAATATTTTCTTGGGGTGTTTTAAAGTATATTGTCTATATTGAAAGTTAATAATATTAAAAAATGTAATTTAATGACATTAAAAAAAAATAACCACAACAAAAAAACCCTTCTAACTGTGATAGGTCTGAATCAAATGCTCAGAAATGGCCAGGAGATGATTCTGTTTCTTCTGGGAGTTTTCTGTCGTTAAAGGGATGGTAGAGTCCCCTTCCCTGCCAGTTTTGCCTCCTACCTGAAGGAGGAGGGGAAGGAGTACGAACTAGACAAGGGTTTTGCTTCCCTGGGCTGAACCTATGAAGCCCATGAAGCAGAGAGATGTATCCCATGAAAAACATGAAAAGCATGACTGCTGCTAAAAGCTAGTCTTAATAACCAAAAGGACTAACCTGAATTAACAGTTTGTTAATAACTGTAGATAATTATAGGCAGCATGAAAACAGCTTGCACATTTTGTTAAACATATGGTTAAGTTCTGATGCTTACAGTGTTTTACAAGTCTTTTCACTGCTGACATGTAACATATCCAAAAGGAATTTATTATATTTCACAGCATCAATTAAATGTCCTCCCACACCCTTAAAAACATACTCTTTTTCAATTTCTTTTTTTTTTTTTTTTTTTTTTTCCCCAGGGTTAATGAAAGAAATTGATTAAATTTTTACTTAAATGCTAAATAAATATTGAAATATGTGGCCATATTTAAGTTTTCTAAAGAAAGTTAAAGTTTAGTGTGAGCTGTGTTTTGTTCCTTAGGCTAGGCTCTTGCTCACAGTGTTCTCTGTTCCAATGTTGTTCTCTCACACTGACTCTATTCAGAAGAAACCAGAAGAGTTTAATTTACCTGCAACTATTCTGATATTTTTCTCATTTAAAATGGCTTTGCACTTTAAAATTAACTTTAGCTGAAAACAGTATGTTGCTGAGTAATTTTTATGTCCAGCATGTGTACATATGTAATGTCCAGAAACACCGTTATAACTGTATATGCAGAACTAAGGCTATTGCATCCCACATTGAAAAACAGTTTGTAGGTATTGTATGGTTACTGTTGGGTTTGCTTTAGTATGTGAGTTAATCCACAGATGCCTCATTGATGATTACAAAGAAGTATACCTGATTTCTAGTTGATTATATTTACATTTAGGTGATTTTCACAGAAGCAGGGATTTGGGTATGGAAATAAAAATATCAGGTTTTTGGATCTTTCCACACACACCCCCATATTCTCACTATCATGACATTATCATCACCATATCAGAAGATCACATCTAGCCCTTATCACTTGAGTGATGACTATGCTATACTTGCTTTCTTCCTTATTAAGGCATTAAAATTGAATGCTGTATTTCTTGACTTTTTTGTGCATTCCTTCCCTGTCCTACCCTTCTCGCTTTTTTACAGGCTGAAGGGTATGTCCACTATTTTTAAGACCATCATGCCAGTTACTGTGATCTGATAAAAAACTATCCTCAGATTTGCAGGTGGTTTCATTCCTTGGCAGTGCTTTGATGTAGAATTTATATGGCATGGGGTTTTTTTTAGGTCTCCCTTTCAGTGTACATCTTGGCATAGTTTATTCTAAAAAGTTCTTGTAAAGTTCTCTGCACAGCTGCCACAGTAGAGGTAGGAAGTGCTATAGGGGTTGCTCTTTGGGCATACAGCCTAGTGGTCTGTTTATCACGCTGAACTATTCATACCCTCATTAAACCAAATGAAAACTGTATTTTCATTCATATTTTTAAATAAAATGTTGAGGTTTTAGCAAATGATCAACATTCAAAATATGTAGATTTTGAAAAGTTGTTTTCCTGTCCAGTCAGAAGTATATTTTGGTGCCGAGTTCTCCTGTTCCATACTACAAAAAAAGGCTCCCTAGCTAGGGACTATGCCTAATATTGTGCATCACATGTGTGATTCACTGTGGAGTTGTGTGGGGCAAGTCAGTCCACAAAGAGAAAAGGAAGTTGCGTTCTGCATCTGAATACTGCCTGGCACAATGGGATCTTGACCCAATGTTTCTAGTTACCACAGCAAGGTAAACAAGTGATAAATAAACAAATCATGTTCTTTTTGGCCCAAGACATAATTGGTATTTAGGGTCTTGTGAGATAATTTTGCTAGCAGGCGCCAGATATTTACTGCATGCCATCCAGTTTGTTCAAAAACAAATGAGGGCACAGTCCCAGGGACAACAGGAGGCAGATTCAGAAATCTGAGCCTGCAGCTAGCCAAGACCCTGCCAAAACAAATCCAGGCTTGGCTACATTACTGGTGCCTGTGTGTTTCTTCTGCTTGTACTTTGCAGCAGATTTGCTGCTTCTGAGTCATTTTGGATGTCCACTCAGCTGCTGCATCTGCAGGCATCTCCCAGGCAAGCTCCTTGGCCCATCTTGTTCAGCTTATAGCCTGCTGGCGTCTGGAGGGATGTTCCTCAACCAGAATTTCCCAAGGAATCTTGCAGACATGCTCGGGGCTTACCAAAAGCACATTAACAGTATTCTCAGCAAACAACAAAGCCGCTTTCTATTAATAAGTGGACTGGTGGTGTCTGCCTTTTGTTCAATACGTTGCTGATTAGAGCTACAGCTGCTAACTGGTATGACTGGTTTTACATTAACTTGACAGCTGCTGGCAGAGCTGCTTTACATACCAGACAGTATTTCCAAGGTGCTCACCCTGGGTGGTGAACACACCTTGGCCGTAGGAGATGACTTCAGGACTTTTTGGGGAAACTTGAAGTGCCACTAGAGGGTTTGCCTTCATTGGAGCTTTGCCTGTGGGAAGATGTTGGTACTGGGACCACAATATTATTACAGTCTTCAGTAAAATTTCTGAACTAGAATGAAGGATCCATCATTGATTTAAACTGTGTACCTGGCAAGTTTGCTACTCCTTGTGATTTCATTCTGTTTTGTTATATCTCTTGAGGACCAGTGTTCTTGCATATGTGTTACTTGAGTATGAAGCCCAGGTTCTTGTTGCTTTAAAAGGACGTAAGCACTCTGAATTGAGGAAAAGGCTGTGAAAATATGAACCTTAAAATCCAGACTTACAAGAAAAAAACCCCAAGATCCCTATTTTAAAGCTCATAATTTTGACTCATTTATTTAGGTTCTGATTTATGAATTAGGAATTCTTGAAATTAACAGGAGTGCTCTAGTGAGATTACTGCATTGGAGTTCATAAATGAGTGTGCCCAGATCTGTGCTGACCTATTCTGTGTTCATATGAATTGGGCATGTTAAACATATCACACTCTCAAATAACATAGCTGTGCTAGCAAGCTCTCTCGTTTTCTCCATAGAAGTGTATTCTATCCAACCAGAGTATCTCATGTCAGTGTGGAGTGCTTTTGCCAGTATAAATTGGAAGTCTGAAAGAGGGCTTTGCTCATATAAATATATTGGCAAGACTTTATACAGTCACAACAAAGTCTAAATTTGCTTTCTTAATGCTAAAATCTGGTTTTGGTTACATTACTGTCAGTCTGGAGTAAGTCCCTCTGGTTGACCCAAAGATAAGTTGAGCCCAAGAAAAAATTCTTTTGGACTCACAACCTTGTAATGACATTAGAACACAGAAATGGCAGAAATCACTTTACTATCTGCAAGTGTCTATGTTCGCATTGGTTTTGGTTGTTACCCCTTCTGAGCCTGAGCAGGTAAAATGTAGAAATTTGTATCAACACTGGAAACGTATAATACGTTTATAATTAAAGAATAAATAAAGAATAATAAATTATATATATATATATATATATATATAAATAAATAATAAATAAAAAATAATAAAGAAGTCCCTGACAGACCTATTTGTTGCTTTCCTCCTGCTTTCATACCAGTGGGACTTCGTTTGTATGGCTTCCACATTTTGGCATTTATTTGTCAAAAACCAAGGCGTAGGTGTAAGCATTATTTTGGGTGCCAATTTATATGATGACATAAAGCAGCGTTTTTCATTTTTAAACACTTATTAGCTCAGCCTCTCAGCTGTGCAGCACCACACCCTGGTGTGCAACTTATAGAGGGATAATTCTGGCAGGTTTATATTGGCCTAAATTTATAGCATTTCATTTAGAAAGATGAGTATCTTGTTCGCATTTCCAGTACAGTGTTGTGACTATTTGACAAGATCAACCATCAAGCCCTTTGGAAGACTGGAAATCAGAATATGTCCTAAAGATACATAGATTCTCTTTGAGACGGTGGATTAATGGAAACACTATTTCTTTAAATCAAATGTGCTACATTTTAAATTATTTTGGTGTCAGTGCACCAATTTCTTCAAAAATAGAGCATCCAACATGTATATACATATATATACATATAGTATTAAGGTAAGCTGAATGGTGCAATACTGTACTCCAAGCTTTTAAGATAACATTTTTGATGCCTTAAGATAAAACACCGTGGTGTATCTTTTTCATCATACAGATATGGCATAAGGACATAAATTATACATCAAAACACTTTTCCTACATAAAAAATTTATGATTAAATATAAAACCAGTATGTGGAGTGACTATCATATATACATTTGTTATGTTTTATTCATTTTTATAAAATGAAGTATGTCCCAAAAGGGTAGTTCTGGAATGTCTGATAATAAAGTGTTGGGTGAACTACTTTTTCTGTGTGCTAGGGATGAATTTGGTGGTTGGTCGTTACTATTTTGCTTGATTGGACTCTAAGGGTGCAGGTATCTTTTTCTAGGTCTGTAACACTGGTCCTTTTCTGTAGTCAATAGAGGCAGTGGGTCTTCTCTATGGTCTGTAAACGGTGCCTATGGCTATGAGCTCAGCTACATCCATCTGAAGTGTGGACGTGTCAAGTTAGGTGAGATTAAGAGCATCCTGAGTTTCTACCTTGGTTTTGTGTTGTTGGATTCCAGGTCATGGCCATACCATTACTAGCAGGCCACTGAATATGATGTCTCTCAGAAATCTGACTGGGTCCCCGTTTGGATCGGTAAACTCTTACAGTTGGAGTGTGGTGGCTGAGTGACAGCAAAATAGCTATGACCCAGTTCTGTCATATCTGAAATGTACCTACATTTTTAAAATCAGCGCCATCAAGCTAGCAATAACAAGGATTTGTTTTGTTCCCTGCAGCACAGGAACTATGGAATTAGAGAATGAAGAATATGAACAGGTCAGTGTAGAAGGGTTACCCACCGGGGTGTTGGGGCTGCTCTAAGCCTAGCTGTAGAGCAGTTTTTCCATTAAATGTCTGAATGAATTCTCAGACACGTGAAAACTGCAAAACTGGCCACCTGTGGATAACTGGATGACTCCATTCCGAGTCAATTAGCACAGAGAGAATTATGTAGAAAATTAAATAATTAGATTTTCAGACAATGTGAAACATGTAAGTTACATTTGGGTAACTTAATCAGTGTTTTCAGAAACAATTGCAAAGACATCTAGGTATGCAGTACGTAAACAAATCTGGCGTGAAGTGTTAGGTATTATATATGTGAAGATTGCTCACTATTGTCTTGAAATGTGGCCTTCATTAGATATCTGTGAATTACAATAAAATTTGATACATTAATGGCATTGGAACCATATTGCTTTAAAAGAACTGACACCGAAGTACTTAAGTGTTTTAATTAAGAAGATTCATATTTGGATTTTTATGTTTTCCATTATGCAAAATTCTCCCAGTATTTTCAAATGAATTGTGTTTTTTCATATTCAAAGGGAGTTACTCAACTGAATGAACTGCTGTAAGTTGGTCCTGTCCAAATGAAAGCCAGTCTTAACGTGAGAGCAATTATTTTTCATAGTGCTTAGCATAAACCATGTGACGTTGGGAAGTTCTGAATGTTTGAATATGCTAATTATTCTTCCCTTTGCTCTGTGGTAGATGCTGGTTCGCTATATAAATTGGCTCAGGAATCTGCAAGTTTTTGTGATGTGCTAGTTGCCATCTGCTTTGGAGATACTCCCATGCACTTTTGTTGATGCAACAGCTATAGTGTTTTCAAATGTTGATACTATAAAAATGTAATGTGATTGGGCTTGGACAGGTGCCTTAAACAGACCACCCATCATATTTATTTTGCTGCCAGTCAGAACAGGCAAACTCTTGGGTAGAATGTTGAAGTGCTTTGAACTTTCCAGACAGATAGTGAATAATTTGCGGTTCATTTTAAAGAAGATTTTGGCAGTCCTGAAAAAAGTCCTGTTTAACTAAAAAGCCACCATTGTCATCCAGATTTTAAAAGCTTAATATTTAAGTTAATTTTATTTTTTGGTTTAGTAATTATTTCACAAAACAATTTAATTTAAATGCCTTATTTTTGGTAGCAGAGAAAAAAACCTTGTTAGAGTAAGCTGGAAAAGGATAAATTTATTATTATATATTATTTTTATATTACTCTAAGTCAAATACAGAACAAGCAGCTGTATTTGCTTATGTTTATAAAATGACTGGATTTGGTGCACAAGGTACATCAAAGATTCTGTATATATATAAAGAAGAGTATTTAATGTGTCAGAGAAGCTTAGATATGGTGTGGACATTAAAGCTTAGATATGCTTATGCCACAAACACACTTGGAAATTGTTGATTTTAAATCCAGTAGGAATGTTTTATCACCACCAGTTCTAGAAAAATAACAGTCAGGGTTCAAACCTCTGATACAAGCTACGTTCACAATAATATACACTCATGCATGTGTTGTTAACCTGTTTGATGTCTTGGGTTTACCTTAATAGTAAACAGGCAAAAACATTGACTTAAGGCTTAGCCTTTTCAAGCATTAAGGACTAGAGGTGACTGATACAAAATACAAAATTCCTGGGCAAAGAACAGGTTGTTAAAGTAGATTGAAATGTTAGTGTTCACAGTGAAACGGAGCGTTATCATCACAGGTCCAGAAAATTATCTAATATTGGATAAAAAAAAAAAATAAATGTGTTTCAGAACAGGAATCCTTCTTGTGGTAACTGGTATCACCGTTGCCAGAAACAGAATAGCACAGAGGGAAAAAAAAAGAGATCCAGAGAAAAATTACAAAGCAGACAGTCAGGATCTTGTTCTCCGAAAGGTTAGATGCAATTAAGAGTAATTCACTTAAATTGTGGCACTAGAAGATTGGCATAGATGAGAATTTTGTGTATGGTCACTCCAGCAAAAATACGGGACTTGGAGTTTAATTTTGAGGTGACTTTGGGGGGGGGGGGGGGAAGCTTGTTTTCACATAAATGTTCAATAATAATTTTTGAAAAGAAAAAGTGCTATAGAAAAGGGATTACCTAAGAAAATTTTCCTAATAAGTGAATCTGTAAGGATCTTCAGAACCATAGACACATTTTGGACTTAATAATGGATGGTGGTGTGCCAGAAAGGAAGAGAAGACCAAGGTGTGGTTGGTTGTTACTGAAAAAGAGATAGTATTGACAATTATTAATAAGAAAAATGAAGTCTCAGGAGAGGATGGCCTAATGGCAAAGCTATTAGCTACATCCAGAAAGATGGTCTCACATCCTTGCTGAAACATTCAAATTACATGAGAACACAGTGTGCTTTCCCAAATGGGTGAAAGAGAAAGATAATCATTGCTGCCTTTAGAAATGATGACAGAAATAGCTGAGAAAATTATACCTCAATTATCTTGATCGATCTCGTAATAAACTCTGCACACAATCTATCTGTTTTTGCTAGGAAAGAGATCAGGAATTAAAAATATACCTTTGTTTTTAAGGAGAGGACCAAGACAAACTTGGGGTGGAATTTTTTCAAATGGATGTATTTATTTATTTATTAGGGATACTGCGGAAGCAAAAGTGGCTGCTATCGTAAGTTTTGTTTAAGTTAAGCAAAAGTTCAGTACAGGATCAGATAAGAGATTTCTGTCGTGGTCTTGCTTCATAATGAATAAAATCAGTACTTTTTACTGCACAGTCTCATCCAAAATACTGCAGTAAGCTCTTGAACAAGCAAATGCTAATTTACAAGTGCTAAAACAGCAGTTTGACTGTTTGTAAGCATTTGAGCTTAGCTTTAGTTACTAGTCCTGATATGGCATTTGTATCACATTTTGCTGTTCAAATACAGAGAATGAGAAAGTCCTGAGGTCTGAAACATGGTACAAGCATTTGTCACCTACACACATGGGTACAATTGTGCAGGCAAGACCCATGCAACTCAGATTCTAGTTTATTTTATATGTACACATAACACCTTCGGGTGTGCTGTCACGGTGACTGTAAGCACAAATTGTTCTTGTACTTCAGTTAAAGGAACACTGTGGGGTTTGAACCCTTGTATTTTTTATCAAAGATGGTTTGCTCTAATTAATTTATGAGTGTAGAGAAATGGTCTAGAGACCACTGGTGTGAAGAAGATGCTCTTCTCATCACATCAGTGAATTTAAAAGATAGTTGAGAAAAATAAATAAGGAATTGTAACTACTGAAAGGATTTTGCAAGTCAGGGAACAGCTGCAAAATGAGAATGTTTTGTCCTGTTATATCTCATTTAAATTGATGTTATAGGCAGTGAGCTTGAGAAGATAGGACTTCATAGCAATGGAACTTGCAACATAAACACATTTGTCACACCATCACGTTCCCTTTCTTTTGTTCCATGAGGTCTTATATGAACTTAGTTCTACTGACTGAATAGAGAAATTGCAGACTTAAAAGGAATCTCACTTTTTTTTTTTAATAGAATGGGCCACAAGAGATTTGCATAGAAAGGTACTGGAAACACTCCCGCCTCCCACCCCACTTTGGTTAGCTCAGAGTACTGAAATTAGATTGCATTGTCCTCAAATGGGGAACTGCAAGATATGCACTAGGGATCCCAGAGTACGTGTGACTGTTCTGTATCTGATGCCAGTGCTTAGGAATACAGTTTTGTTCTTTTTAATTAAAACAACAAATAAAATCCTATTGAGTAGATTTTGATGTGAAATTCTTTTCTACTCCTCTCTGTCCTGGTCACTGCTGTTCTGTATGGTAACTATTAGAAATAGTCAATGGGACTGTTAGGAAAAGCCTGTTAATGGATTCTTGCATTGTATGACCATTTGTAATTCTAAACTTCAGTTTTAGAAGGGCTCCAAAAATCTGGACCACTATGACCCCTTTGAATCAGCTGAAGTGGTTTAATATTAAAGCTTTTCTGATAATGGTGTAGAAGAGTTACTGGTTTAGACACCCTATCTACTGATGTTTACCAGTACCTTTCAGCCTTTTGATACATAAGGTTAGGGTGTGTGTATTTACTAAAGCTTCCAGTTTTACTATATTTTATTAAGAGAGAAGCAAGAAAACTGAGTGATACTCAAATTCTCCAGTGCCTTCTCTTGGCAAAAAGCTGGAGGAGGAAGGAGAAGAGGGACATTACTGACTGTGAGTCGAAATTCTAGATTTTGATCTAATTTATGGGGCATACAAGTATAACTACATTTGATATGGTTTTGTTTTGTAGTGGCACAGGAAACACCTATCAAAGCTTTTAATATTAAAGCAAAACCCACATTGGATAAAGTCCTGCCCTAATATTTTAGCAGAACAGGAAACCTGCAGTTTGCATGTCATCCATGTACCAGAGCATTTGATAACACTACAAAAGGATCCATTTTACCAAGCTGGTTCTGATACATAAAAGCTGTGACTTCAAATTTTTTCCCCCTTTTAAAATTCCTAGTGATTCTTTTTTCTCAGTACTAGTGTTGTTATACTTGTCTCCTAAGGGTATCCAGGTGTTTTCACTGGAATAATGCAATTTCGAGATGTTTCTTCTCTACGTGCCAAATTCATTGAATTAATCACTGTACGCAAACGCAGCTCAGCACTGTCCAGCAGCAGTAATGAGATGCAGGTTCCCAGTGGCTGGTTTCCAAGCTGGCGGAGGGCAATGGGGAATGGCAGCCATCACCATCTTCTGCTGGTTTGGCTGTGGGACGTGGGGTGAGAGCTGCAGCACACTTGGGCCAAAACGTGGCACAAACCCCCACATCCATAGTGGACGGTAATCAGCATTAATGAAACCATATTGCTTCTTGCCCCAGGACACAGTCTGTTGAGAACAACATGAAAACATCTTCTGAAGGCTGAGAGGAGAAACATGGCCCGAGAGTTGTCCTGTGTGTAAACAGAGGGTTGTTGTCCAGCGTGTTTGGGCAGCATCTGAACATGTGAGCATTGTGCCTCAGGGCTAAAACTAGCAGAACAGAGAGAGCTGAGCTATTGAAGAAGTCATTGAATGGACCTCCGTATTTTTAATGATATTAAAACACCACTTAACCATTTTAACACCACTGTCAAGGGCTGTGTCAAAATACGTATTTTAGGCACAGGGTATACGTAATTTTTCAGCTCGTCTTTAGGGAATAAACATATAGAACCGCACACTCAGGAAGTGTAAATCAATGTGGCATCAATAAAGCAATTGAGAACCAGGCCCAGAGAAGGCTCAAAGTTTCAAATTTAGGGAAAGAACCATACCCTTAAGGTTTTAGATCTGGGGTGGAGGTTCTGGGATGACTTTAAATAGAGCAAATCAGTTTGAGTGGTCAGGTGGGTTTTCCAAGGCAGGAAATATTCTTGGTAACAGTGGTCTTACTTCTGAAAGGTTAACGACTTTCATGAATGATCAGGGATAATATGTTGGTACCAACATCTTCAACAATGATAGATCAAAATAAGAAATCAGGATTTGTTCTTGCAAACCTTGTAAGCATGTATGTACTTATAATTCCACTGTAAGTATCTGGCTTTGGCTTCATACACATTTGGTGTTGGAAGAATGAATAAAGTAACAATAACTCTAATAATAATAAACAGTTGCTCTTTTACAGTTGCTTTTACTCCATATGCAGCCTGCGCATGGACATGTCCAAGTGTCTTCTTTTTATTTTCTTGTTACATTTATCTCATTCCTGCTTTCCAGTGTTTTCTATTCTTATTTGCAGTATGAAAATACTTGAATCACTGTTGCAATCTGTTTTTATTGCCCACTGCGACCACTTATTCCAGGTGTTTATTTATCTTCGTGAAAAAAGTTCATGCTGGATTTTATTCATGTTTATGTTTAGAAAGCTTCTGCCACATTTCATGGCTGTTGGGCCTCTTGGCTGGGAGGATGTTTTAACATGTGCATCATTATCACTTCCTTCATTATTTTGTACACATCTATTAGGTCATCCTAAATGTTTTTCATTGTCACTGAAAATAAGCTTAACTCATAACAGGTGTGGAGCCAGATGGGGAGAGAAAGCTTGAAAGAAAAATACTAGTTTATTCACCACAGTGCAGGGCCTCTCTCCATCAAACAGCACGAGAATATATTGATGCAAACAAGGGTATTGCCTTCCTAGCCCACTCCCTCTGTAAATACTCCTCTGCGTAAGTGCCTTGCTTTGAAGGTCCATATGATAGAAGAGAGCCACGTAAAGCAAGTAAATCTTCCAGGTCCAAAAACTGTAGGTCGTTCACTATCTGATTATCATTCATAGCTCTTCACAGCCTGTTAAGTTATACAGAGATTTAATATTGTCTTAATCCTTAGCATCCATTTTTCCTTTCATGTACACAAGGTGTAAACAAAATAGGTAGGGAGTCACCTAAGTGTTGCTGAGCTGCCTTGGGATTTCTCTGGAGTAAAGGATTGTTATAATGGCTTTATAGTGCCCTGCTATCTGGCATCGAGTTGGGCTGAATTTAGTGGCCGATCAGAAAGCAACCGGCTCCTAGTGCTTCGCCAATAACCAGAAAGGTGCCTTTAGGATCACTGCAGCCAGGTGAAATTTGCAGGAGTTCTGTACCTCCTCTGACAAGCAGGGCAGCCTGAAACAGCCCCGCAGTCACAGCTGAGAGAAAAGGTGGACAAAGTGGCATGCTTTGTCCTGCCTTTTCTGTCTTGGCCTCCACCTGGTGCAGTTGAAGGTCTGCCCCTGAAAGAGTAGAGAGATGCATTTCGATTCCTGTAGGACTGGGCTCTAAATCAGGAATAGTAATATAATCCTTGTTTTTTCCCTTCCTTCTCTATACTATTATTAGACCATTTCCTTTGTCCCTGTTTCTCATTTTATTGTGACTTTTTAGACCAGCATTATATTTTCCTTTTTCTTTAATGTGAATATGTCTAAAGAGCCCATTGTTGTCACTTGAAATATTTATGTAGTTTAGCGTTCAGTAATTCCATTTGCTCCTTTAATTTGATCCTTTAACTTACTTCTGCTTATTTTTACATACAGTGCCTCCAAATCCTCTGCACCAGATTTGTTTATCTTTTTTAAAAGCTTTCAGCTCGCTGCTTGTAAAACTCTTTGCATTTCATTCCTTACCTAACCACAATGGCCTATGTTGCACTTTTCCCTGTTTAGATTGAAGTGGGAAGAATTTCAACGGCACTCTTTCCAACAGTTGCTTAAACATTTCCCACTTTTCGCCTAGCAGTTTTCCCACAGTTAGTAGAAATCCAATCAAAAGTACTTTCCACTCTTTTCAAAGTCAGCTACTTTATTTCTCTTATGCTTTCTGGTAGTAGTCTGTGCGCACCCGTGAAATTTCTCACCCATCTTACATATTTTGAGAGGAAGTTATGTATATCATGTGCGTGTATGTGTGCGTAAATACATGCATGCACTCACACACACAACTGTGTTTAGCCTTTTTTACCTTTCTCTCCTTGCCTTGGCTTTCAAACTGCTTGTACTTCATGGTTGTGTGGGGGGGGGTTTGTTGTTTTGTTTTTGTTTTTGGGTTTTTTTTAAACCATTGCACTATTTTCTTCGTGTAGCAAAAATATTAGTGGGATGGAGAGACATCTGATACAAGGCATTTGTCCTATCCTTGGGGACATCTTGACCAGCTGGACAACTGGGTGTGAATTCTGGCACAGGCCACCAGCCCAGATGTTTCGGCGTTATGTAGGACAGGAGAAAGCCTCTGCAAGGGAAACGCATTTGATGCTTTATACTAACAAGAACTGAAAAAACATTAGCTAATCAACCCTTTCAGAATCCTTGGGCTTAATTGAGCCCTGTGTGGCTCCAGTTTTATGTTGGTTTGAATCCAACAATTTCACTGGCATGAAAGAGGATGAATCAGGCACTTGAAGTATTGTTTAATGAACTGGTTGTATAGAAAGGCCAACTGGAGCAGAGGCATGAGGTGGCTCGAGTCAAGATTTTTCTGCTTTTGTGCTCATTCTTCAAGGCTGTGCTTCCACATCAAGGAGATGTAGTGGGATGTGCAGCTTGGTCAAAGCCAAAAGCTGTGGACTGTGGGCTTGCTCTTCAGCCGGTTTTAACTGGCACAGCTCCTGTGAAACCAGATTTTAATTCATGGAGCAATTCCAGTTTTATACTCGCTGAGGGAAACCTGGCCACTGGTTGTAGCTCCCAAACTCATGTAGTATTTGTTTATTTTCGCCACCCAGAGAGTGCCTCCAACCCAGTTTTATTTCCACATGACTGCTTTGCTGCACATTTTTCTTTGAAGTCCAGCCTCCAACGATACTTCTCTGAAATGAGTTCTTCTTTGCTCATTTTGAAGCGTTGACCTGAGATCTAGCAGGGTGCAAGTACAGCTCTTCCAAACACCCTGTGAAAACCTCAGCACAACTGCAGCAAGTGAATATATCTGCATTAGTGGCTGGAATGCAATACTGGTTTAGAAGTGGAATAGAAAGATGCTAGGACCAAGAAAATAAAAGAACATGCCACAGGGTCTGAACTTGGTAGAAGGAGCTGAGGCAGGATTCACGGAGTGTGAATTAATTCACCTGCTGGCATAAACCGAAATGGCGCATATTTTATTTTGGGACTTTTCTGTTAAAACAAATAAAATATGGTGGTGAAATAGTGTATGTCTAAAGAGTAAATGTATGTGTGCCACCTTTTATTTCTCATGTAGCCTTTATTGCTATGTCTTAAATAAGGTGTCCTGCAACTACATAGGGACTAGAGCTTTCTGAGCAAGAGCTGTTTTGAAAGAAGTTTGCTTTATGAAATGTACAGTAATAACTACAGCACCCAGGCTGATCAGGGTTGTCTTATAATATTATCAGCAGGTATTTAAAAACCACAATAATTTGTTTGTTTAGTTGAAGTTCTGGGGTTTATTTTTCTTTTAGTTTAAAAGTAGTATGACAGTCTTCTTTTATAAGACAAATAATGTCAACTGAAGGCTAAAGAGCATGGGCCTGTAGAACATCTGCTCTGAGAAGCCACTTGAAAAATAACCACTCAGTAGCACAATAAGAAAATATGTGTGAAGCACTGGAGGAATATTAGCAATGGGAGAAGGCAAGGAAGGGCAAGTGAGGTTGGACCTAGGGACAGACACCTACCCACTACCAGTGGCAGCACCTCTGTTATTTCATGATTACATCGATATTTAACATTAAGATTTTGGTAGAAGCAGGGAGGGATGTGGCAACTGGAAAACTGTGTAGGATGGCCATGGTCTTACCAGTGCGAGGCTGAAGCCCCAGCTCCCCACCCTCACCCTGGTGCTGGGGTGGGAGGCAGGGAGGGAGAGCATTGCTGGCCGGGCTGGGGGCAGGCAGAACCTGGTATGTGTGTGCGTATAGCCCACTCCTTGTTTTCCTTTGTTGTGCTTTACATGTTGGATGAATCACACAAGATTTTATTAGAAAAACACTGTTCTTATTAAAATGGTGTATCAACAAGCCGTCTGCCTTCACACATCTATTTGAAGATTTATTTTTTTTTTTAAGCTGGCAATTTGCTTTAAAGGCATTTGTGGAGCATTTCTTTTGAATGTTGGGAGGATGACACATAGCAGTGTCTTAACCGTTAAGCACACATTTGCCTTTAATTGTAGTGCAGATTACACTCACTTTTAAAAGCCAGATAGTTAGTGTTTATTCAGTTACACCTACGCAGCTCCTCAACAACTTGTAACAAAGAACACATACTGCTGAGACGTTTCCCACAACATACCACGGCCTCAGAATCCCATTGGTTTGCTATAGAATAAACAGTCATGAATTCCTGGAAATTAAAAAACAAAAACCACATGGACGGTAGGAGAAAATTAAATTACTGACCCTAGGTAGAAACAAGTAAGATTTTCAGGCACCCCCTCTGTTTCCAATCTTGATTTATTCCTTTTCTGGTATTAATCAACCCCTTAGATTTCCCTTTGGATCTGGCTTTTTCCATTACAAATTTAAGGGTACTGTGGAATGACAACTTCAATGTACTATAGATTGTATGTTACTCTTCTGAACAGCACATGCATTGACACGCATTTGTAAAGACTACCTGTATGAGAAAGGGCTAAGTATATATAGATGGATGTGTGTGTCTCTGTTTTTAGACAGGAGGGGAGATGCTGGCAAACTGGTGCATAAGTTCATTATGAGGTGCTCAGTTTACAGAAGAAAAATCAAACTCAATCTTTTACTACTGGTTACAGATCCTATTTCACATAATAGATCATGAAATGGAAGAAAGGAGAAACTCTGACTAAGAGCCAGGCATAGGAGCCAGCATGTTTTGTCACCCTGAACAAACCAAATTTGTTCATGTTCCAAAAAATAGAGCAAATAATTCCAGCTTGTTCAAGGTGTTCTGAATCTAACTGGTCAGGAATCCCTGCCAGGAAAACATTAAACATATCATAATAAGAATAATGTTTGAACAACTCCTTATTTCAGTGGACTTAAGCATGGTCCATACTAACAAGGGACAGTTCTGTGAATCACAGCCTGAGCACTGTGTTGCAATTTGGCTGCAGCATTTTAAAAAGATGGGCAGGTACTCACCATTTATTGAAAATCAGACCTCTTTCAGATGTCTCTAGCTGGGAGAGCGAATGGTGGTAAGACAATAAAACAAGACCCTTTGGGAAAAAATCTTGTCTTTCAGTGGAAAGCAAGTTCTATTAATCATTTGTTGTTTTGATAGGTTGAAGTTCACGATGTTCCTAAATTTTCTGGCTCTGACATAGACAACACAGCTAGCATATGTTTAAGCTTCAGTTTGCAACCTGATCCGCTGAGGCAGACTAGTTCCTGGGAACTAGTGATTCATTTGGCCGTATGGTGGGAGGAGGCTGCCAGCAAGGAGAACTAGCCCTCACCTAAACTGAAGGTGTACCTCTTCTAGGTAAAGAGGTTTTCCATCTTCAGAAGTTTTCCTGGTCTGCCTCCAGATGTTTTCATCTCTCTGATCTGCTGGTGAATGGTGAAGATGGTGTTTTGGAGGAGGGATGTGAACATTTAACTGGTTTGGAGGAACACCATGGCTAGAATAATATGCGCCTTTACAGTTGTAAAGTGATGCCAGTTTAACTTCAGTTTTGAATTGACCCTTTACAAAGCTGTATTTAAACTCTTCACTTGCTTCTTACCTTTGTAGTTCAGCCTCGTGTGCAAGTTAAGTAAGAATTAGGAGTGTCCAAACAATGATCTGTGCCATTTGAAATAAGGTGTTTTTTTTGTTTTGGTTTGGGTTGGTTGGTGGGTTTTTTGTTTGTTTGTTTGTTTTTTGTTGTTGTTGTTGGTTTTTTTTTTAATATATATAGCTCAGCTAAATTTTTGTTTAGAGTTAGGAATATGAACAGTAAAATATAATATGGATTTCATGACTTTATCCCTATTTTCAACATTTCCTGTGCTTCTTTCCATTCATTTATCTAAAATGTTAAGTGTACAGGAGTGTGTACAGCTCCTGACACAGGAAGGAACAGATGTTCATCCAGCTTCTTGGTATAACCAAAATGTATATGTTTTAGGTGATAAAGGGGTAAAAAAACAAAAAACAAACAAACAAACAAAACCACCTAAAAAAAAAAGCATTTTTGTGGCCTTTGACCCTAACTGTTAGAAAAGAGTTATTCAGAAATGAAAACTATCCCAAAGTTTACCAAACTTTTTGATATCTAAAGAACACTTGATCAAGTTTGATTTTCTCGAGGCTCATTGCCTGTCCTCTGTTGATGATGAAAATTGTCTTCATCACCTGCAACATTCCTTATTCTTCCCAGGGATAAGAGGGGAGAAAAAAGACTCTAATGCTAATAAACATGCAAGCCATTTATTTCAATAGTTGGTAATCGCTGTATAACGATTTACAAAAATTGCACATCCTCTGTTTAACTAAGGTTTTGCCTGTGATCATCATAATCAGTTCTGCCTGTTTGAAGAAACGCATGCTTGCACAGCTTGAAACATTTAAAACCTTTCAAGTCGGGCTTTGGCACCTCTGATGGTATGTACTGTGCTTATGACAGTTAATCATGTGAACTGAACTTTTTTTCTCCTCCCTTTAAACTTAGTAGATTTAAGATTATCTTTTTTTCCCCCTCATATTATTTCTTCAAAGTTAAATTTCCAGTGCATGAAACTACTTGACCTGGAAAATAAACACGGCACCACATATAGCACTGTGGGATAGCAAAAGAAATCTGACCTGTGTAACTAGCAAAAGAGACATGTAAAATGAGGGCCTAATTTTCTATGGTGTTTTAGCAACAATTTTAGGGTACCTGAGCACATAGATGTGTCTGCAATTGTCCTCAAAGCTTAGTACCTTCTATAAAGGAGTTTTAAAAATCTGGTCCTTGAATCTTCAGTGACCTACCTTTAATTTCCTCAAAGTAATAAAGGTTGACTTATATTGCAAATATCAGTGGAAAGAGCCGATCTTTACTCCTCCTGGGAAAATCAGACCCTGCAGACCAGAGTTTCTGCTGGTGAACCATGGCAGGGCTCCTCTCACAACTGTGAGGGGGGCTAATTTTACACCTGTGGACTCTTCCAGTGCTGCACTACCTTCACTGGGATTTATTTTTTTTTTTCTAATGTCCAGACAGAATTTTGTCTCCTGTGACCTGTGACTCTTGCCTCTTCCTTTTGCTGTGTGCCTTGAGAAATCTGCCTCTGTCTCTTATGTGATCACCTTTTCATAAGGGGCTGGCAGGCAGGAGTGAAATCCCACCCTTAGCTGCTTTTTCTCCAGGCTGAACAAACCTGACCCTCTCTCTTTCTCCTTTTACTTCACACGCTCCAGTCTGACCGTCTTGTTGGCTCTCCATTGCACTCACTCCAGTTTGCCAATGTCTTTCTTGAATGGAGGAAGGGACAAAATTAGACATAATGCTCCAAATGCACCCTCAAGAACACCAGATCGAGAGGAGTGATTAGCAAAACTATACTCACTTTGCATTACAATACTTACAAAATCATTCCAAACAACTCTGACGTCCCCACTTGATGCAGGGCAACATAGCAGAGATGCAAATTTTACCATTGCTGATAAACCCTGTGTCCTGTGTTTGAGCAAGCTGAATCTGATACATGGGAACAGATCTGCTGAAGAAGCCAACGCTACATTTGTGATCAGTATTGCCATTATCAGTTCTTTGAAGACCATATGTCAGACCCTCCATTGGCATTATGCTTTCAAATGTCAGCCAGGATTCTGCATGGACTAGATATGAACTGGGGTGTGACCTCAAGGAAGAAATTTCCGTGAGCTCTGAACAATATGGTCTTGGTCAGTTCTTAATTACATAAAATAACCATTTTCGGGATGGAGTAGCCACTAGTCATATTAAGGTAGCACAAAGATGGTTACCTTGTCCTAGTAACAGAATTGATCGTGATACTCTTACATTAAAGAAGGCTGGAGAGTACAACAGAAACTAAAGCACAAATGGGCCCTTTATACATGTCTGGGTCAAGTCTGCATATGGCTTCTCATTGCGTCTGCAGGGCATAATTCTGTGGAGTAATTCCAGTTCTATGGAATAGATAAGTTATGCAAGAGATAATCAGTGATTTAAGCTCAAGACTGTTTCTTAAAGGGCTGTAGGGCAGTATTGTGTTCCTTAGACCGTCTGAAAGTATACTCTACCATTCCGATTCACAGTATAAAAGCCCACAGAATTTTTGCATCATCAGTATACCTTATTTTGTCAGAGACAGAAAATTAACATAAGGGTATACAGAAGTAACTGCTTTTCCTCTAAAAAAGTAACTTCCTTAAAAAAAAAAACAACAAACACAACTCTCTATCCCCCTTTCTAGATAGAAGGCTCCTGTACAAAGAGGTAGCAGCAGAGGATGGTATAGATTGCCCCTCTTTACCTGTAGACATTCAGTGATTCCATAAAAGCAGATTCTTATACTGCTTCTCTTGTCTTGGCTGTACCATTCTCTTCATGCTCTTACGGCTTCTTGTCTTGGTTTGATAACATTTTTTTCTCTTCTCTGAATAGTGCCTCGCATGGGGTCTGACTTTGATGGGCACTTCCAGATACCATGTCAATGCAAATGCTGTTGTGCATGTACCTTGGCGTTGCTGATACCTGATTACATTATATATCTGTGAGGTATTTCAGTGTTTCAACAGAGAAGGCAAGTTAGAAATGCTGAGTGTTTCAGCATGTGGATTGTGGTGCTTAAGAAAATTAATGCCTCTAACACCACTAGATGCAACTTTGGTTTTCCATTTTGTTTGTATTGGATGTATCTGACATTTCAAAGTAGCATCAAAAGGTAACACTAAGTACTGAATACATGCTTATTTATAGTTATTCCTTATGCCAGGCAGGATTTCAGAGTTTATGCTGAAGTGATCTCTGTATATAGGGCTTGTCACTTGATTTTTATAGGGAGAGTAAGTTGTATTTTTCATTTTATTTTGGAGTGGTAAATAGGGATCACAAATAGCTTTTTATTGCCTGAAAGGGGTCTGTGTTTTACATTATAGTTGGATATATAAATATATATATATATATTATATACGGAATTTATGTTCTTAAATATGCCTTACAGTACAACTCATAATGCTGCCATCCCAGAATTTTGGCTATAAGCAGTAAGAAAGGAAGGAAAGACAGCAAGTTCATATTTTTAAATGCACAAGGAAGTATAAGGCTCCTGTTAAGGTAATTTCAACAAGTGAAAAGTTCTTTCACTTCTAATTATCCTGGAGGCATCAATAGTCATGTTGTCTGTATCACTTTAAGCATAAATGGGATTTTGAGTTTTGTTTTGTATATGCCATTAAAATAGAAGATTTTATCTATTATAGAGATTTGATGTGGGTTGTTTGAATTTCGGTGAGATGCTTGGAGTTACAGTAGAAGCAACCCAATCAAGTTGATAGGTTAATGTGCATAAAAGAAAACACACATTGCAGCAGAATATTCACAAGACCAAAATAATAACATATTAATTGCAATCAGGTTCATTTTGGCTCTTTGTGATGGTAAGCCGTGTTTCCAGGTATCAGAATAATGGTTTTGGCAATCAAGATTAAGTGCTTGCAAAAGTTACTTACTAGTATTTAGTCAGCAGCTATCATAAAGTAGACTTGTCAGCTCAGGTAGAATTATTTAGAATTAGTAGAATTTACCTTCCCTTTTGAAAAATGAGGGGGAGCAGGAAGATCACGACAGCTACTTTGCAATGAGATGTCATCCTGGATGAGAATTTGGAAGAGAAGCATGGATCTCCTTTCAGAAGGGTGCTTACAGGACAGTGACTTCTTTCCCAGTCTGTGCACTGTCATAGTGACTAAGTACTGTGGCATGTTGAGGGCATTTGTGAATTTCTGAAGGCAAATTAACATGATTTATGGGAATTTATAAGGAATCGGATAAATGAAGATATGTTTCATCTTGTCTCGTACCAGCTTTGTGATTTTACCTCATTTAGCTTTCCATTTTGGTAAATATCTCACACAAAGTTTCCAAAATAAATCTTTTTTAAAGATGCTTGATGTTTCTTGAGAAGAGCTAAAGAACAGCAATGTGCAACGCACCTTCATCCATACCTTTACAGTGTTGCCTGGAACCCTGCAACCTCATGACAACACTATTCCACTTTATTTGTCACATATACTTGGACACAAATAGACCACTTTCCATCAAGAGAGATTAATGACAGAGCTAACTTGCTGATTTAATAATCCCTGGGACCTAAAAGGGTGTATTTCAGGGACCAAATTTTCCTCTTTGTTTACAGTTTATGTTGTTCACACATATTAAGTAACTTCTAGCAGTTTTGGCTGAAAGTTTAGTTAAGAGGCTGAACACATATGTAGTCAGCATTTCCTCATCACACAGACATGCACTATTCATAATGTAAGTGACATTTGCCTCACAATTAACAACCTAATTATTTTCTTGCAAGGATGTGTATTAAACTAGACCCAGAGTCAGAAGATGTTTGCTGCCTATGTACAGCAAAACAAGGCCACCTTAGTTTTTGGTGGTTGGCATTAGCCTGCATTTTAAAGGCAAGTCTTTATTTGACAATGCTTTACAAACCTGTGCACTCCAGAACGCTTCTTAGCGTGTTTTTTAATGCATGCCTGTAAGTAAATAGTGGGCTACCTCAGTGCTAGCTAGCAATGGCTTTGGGTTCTGAGCTGGCTCCTGGTGTGAGAAATGGGTAGCCTTACCTGGTGAAAAAATCCACTTATTCCAGGAGGCCATGGTGATGGAGCGCTCACATGTGGAGCATTCGTTTCTCCCACAGGGCTCACATCTGGAGTCGTGGTCAGTATCTACGATTTTTCAGATAACCAGTGATTCCAGTAGTCTCGAGCTCAAGAACCTGAACCGGGGATGCATTGTCCAGTGCAAAGCTCCACAAACCACCTCTGCCTCTTAAGCAGCTCTTTACTAGTAGCTAGAGCTGAGTAAATGGCCAGGCTATCTATTTAGTTTTCAGTCTTCTCCAAGGAATCTTCTTGGTGATGGGATTTTTCTTGGTAAATGATGCAGAATCCTTCTGTATGCGAAGATCTGTAGCAGTGTTTTATACCTGAAAAATATTTCAGCAGAGAGATATCCTTAAAGCTTCTGCTTTGGGCTAAATGTGTTATTAATCCTCAGTTTGGCTACGCAGCCATGATAGTTGGCCATTGTCAGGGTTTTCTTGGCTAATGCTGCTTCAGAAATAAAGCAAACACTAAGGCACATCTGAAAAGAAAAAAAATCTCAGCCCAAGCAGGGTACTTGATATTTTTTGTACATGTTATTGCGAGATGTGATGGATAGGTGTTTGCATATGAACTGGATTCATCCCTTTCAAAGTCTGACACTTCTCACTCCCATAGTTCACATACAGTTTAGATTTAGGGAAAACTGGTAACGTATACAGCAGCTGGTTGCTCTGTAAGTAGTATTAAATGGGTATAAATCTGAATAATCACCCTGGAAGGTGACCTGAGGCTCTGGAACATTGAAGATGAAGGATTCTGATCTGTTGTTACCTGTCAGTATGTAAAATGCCAAAGTACCCCTTCCCCATTTACATGGAGTTAGCTGTAAGTACACAGAGAATATTGCCTGCTACATTTTCACAGGTGATGTTATGACTCCTCGGCCCTTAACAATCATCTGAGCTGGTTGGCACGAGTCCTGGGTCCAGTTTGTCATCGGCACTTGCCCACCACAGTTAACCCCTGGGCTCCTCTGGTGTGTGGGCTCAGTGCAGGTTGCACCACCTGCATGTGATGGCTTTGGCACATGTTTGGGAATTCAGCTTTTCTGTTGCCTGCTATCCTGACAGAAATGTCTCTTTCAAGGTTCACAGTGTCTATCCTGAATCTCTTTTCTTTTCCTTGTCCCATACTTTAATTCTCAGAAGGCTGTCCTGGGAAGAAGGCTTTCAGGTAGCTGATGCTTGACTCGGTCCCTGCTGGTTACTCAGATAAATTATCCAGATTACTTACCAGCAGTAGCAGCACTTTGCTGCATCTTCTCTTCTCTGATACACTGAAAAATATTTCCTCGTGCTGTTCCAGGGCTTTCAGACAAGAGGATAAGGTAATGCTGTTAAAACTGTTACAGATAATGATACTTTCTTAATATTTTTTTTTAAAAAGATTAAATCTTAGAAATTGCAGGGAAGTCCTGGAGTGCACAGCACTGTAGCCTGTCATTTCTGCAAATTCCTTTCATCACCTTTATTTGCTAGTGTATACATTATATGTGATATGTAGGCTTGAGTCAGTAGTCTGGATTTACATTCAGGAATGTTTGCAATCAGTCCCTTACTCGTCAGCCTGTGTCTTCCCTAGGGTGTAGGGAAGGACTTCATATTTCTTGTAAGCATTAATGTATGTCATGACACATACTTAGAGAACAAAAATCTAGTTGTGTTAAAAAAGGGCAAGGCTGAAATTACATGTCACCACCCTGCAAAATCACAAAGGACAGCTGAGAAAGATGAGTTTGACTCGAGTGATTTCTATAAGGAAAACTGGCGTACTCAAGTATTTACTGAAGAACTGTTATTGTACATATGTAAGCGAAAAGTGTCCCTGCACTGCTGATTGAATTTTTAATTTCTTGTCTTCTAGTTAGATTATAACTTCACTGGGACGCTGGTTGTTAACCTTATTTCATGCTGTACAAGGCTCCTGCCATATAAATAAAATTGTTAGGCACTGAAGCAAAGGGAAGAAGACAACAATTCTGATGTCCTTAATTGAAAGGCACTTCTGAAGTGAGGTATTATCACATTATTCCCCACCCCCCACCCCACTCCCCGTCGTATCATCTAACATCAGAAAGACATTTATTCCCACCCCCAGAATGCTGTACTGGTAGGACTAATATCAGTCCTTCTGATTAAAGTCCTTTTTTTTTAAAAAAAAAAAACAAAAAAAAACAAACAGAATGAATTTGCAAGTGAATTGCATTCCCTACCAACTCCAACAGCAGTTTTTGGATTTTCTCATCTCGTTGAAAAGAAATTTTGGCTCAGCAGCATTCATATATCCTAGAAGTTCTGCAATTTTGGACAATTAAGAAGGCTTAAAGCTAAGATTCAGCCACCTAACTTTTGACCCATGAATAATGCTTAGAGAGAAGCTTAGTCAGTCTAGGCTTCATTTCCAGGTGGTAGGAAGAGACGTAGGATGGACTTGGCTGAGGGGAGGAAAGCATAGTTTCATTTCAGATATGCTTCAGAGTTTCATAAATGGCCAGCTGGGATATTTGGAATGGAACCCTTCAGTGCTACTGTAATAGGAGTTTTGCCAGAGTGAGCACTGCATCTTCAGACCCTTCTATGCTTCAATCTCCTTCTTCATAACACTGGTGCGTCACTGGGTACTTCAGAAAAACAGCCAGTGATGTTGTCTAAAACCCCAGAACTGTCTGAATCCCAGCAGCGCTCTGCCATCACGTTCGCGTGCGTGCATCCCTTCGCAAAATACCTCTAAACTCATCTCCTTTGCTTAGAGCCTCTGGATTGTGTTTATGAAAATATGTCTGGAATAGAATTCCTTACAAAAGTACTTTGTGCTAAAGCTGCTTGGAGGTCTCTCTTCCAAGGATCAGCTTCAGAGGATTTCCAAGCTGCAACCACAATTTGTGTGGGTTGTTTTCTGCAAGAAATACAGTACTTCATCATTGCCACAGGGGGTACTGTTGGCTTAATTTTGTATTTGAGTCACTGCTGCTGAAATTATTAAGTTAATGATTTATGCCTCTATGATACAACAATCTCTAGTGTTTAAATTGGTTACTATGTTTTGTTTACTGTTTATAACTACCACGGTTGTTTTAAATGCCACTAAACCGACTTGCCAGCTTGCATGGTTTATTTCTCCCTGCAGATTTTTACAAACCACTTATTGATATAGGAGAAAATAAACCCACCCTATAGTGATTTATGCTTGAAAAAAATATCCCAAGAGCTATGAATTAACCACTGTTCTGCTATATAGAAAAAATAACACTCGAGTGACACTGAACAATGGATGTCAAAACCTGCTTATTCTAGTGCTTGCTTCTGGTTTTATCATAGTGGAAAATTTGAGTCCTTTTTTTCTTTCTTTTTCTTTGAGAACTATGACTGCATCAGTTTTAGACTATGAGCTGACTAGTTTTTCCCCAGGGTTCTTCCTCATCATGCCATGTTAAGTACTTGATTCACTTAAACAGACTAATGTTTGCAAAAGTGGAAAAAATGTCCCAGAATTCGCTGCCTGACAGAAGGTTAGCTCATTTAGCTCCTGGTACACACAGAAAAATTGGGAGGCTGATCTACAGCTTCAGGGAAGTCATCTGATAACACAGCCGGGTAGATTCTGTGGCTCTCTAGAAAGGAAGCTCTTAACTGTTTTTCACTGGAAACAAGCGCAGAGCAGTGAGAGCGTAGCTGACCCGTGTGGGGCAGGACGAGGAGATTTCACCAGTGAGTTCCAGCAGTTGCAAGACCGTGTGACAACGGGCACTTGCCTTCACTCTGCTGGGAAATTATGGGGACAGTAAAGCACAAAGAGCTGCTTCTGACATCGCCTCTTAGACCTCTTCTCTGCAGCACTAATGCCCATTGTGCCTTCATCTGCTTTTTACGTGCCCCCTGAGCCACCACTTCCATATGCTTAGCCAGTTGCTTACTGGTGCGATCAGAACTAGGAGTACAAGTTAGAGTCGGTTTATGGCAATATACAAAACGTACAGGACGACTCACAGATAGCTGGAATCACCAGTTCTACCGGCTGGCTCTGTAGATAGACAGGCTATGGATCAGCATCAGAACTGCTTTTCGTTCAGCAGAGAGGTCAGGAGCACGTGTTGCTGATCCACCCCTCAGCTGTCACTGGTTCAGCCACTGGCCTGGTTCCCAGCAACTTCAGGCTGTTCAGCCAGCCAGAAACCCATGGAGTTGAATGGGTGATGCTGCAGGAGCCATCCCAGCAGCAACGCACTGCTAGTACCCCCTTACTCCCCAAAACACGAGCTGGGATTTTTCCACTGTTGAGATCTCTGAAGTCTAACACGTATCATCGGACCCACGTCAAATGCCTGTTGCAACAGGGAGCGCTGAGCCCGAGAGCGTCACGTGCAAGGGAGATGCTGACAACGTAGAAAATCAGGCACAAGTATTTTAAGTATTTTAAGTATTTTAAGTATTTTAAGAAGCGAAAGTACAGGGTGTCACTTATTTACATATAATGTAAACCCAAGGACTTTAAGTTAATAGGGCTCCAATATTTGTGCCCCAGATTTCCCAACAGAGCAGCGGCACAGATGCTATAGACAGCAGAACCAATGCCTTCGGGGTCTGTCTTACGGCACGAAGCATTATGTCCACCTGGTGATCTGCACATACACTTGCCTGGGGCTGCTGTACATCTGGCAGCCAGAGAGCTACCTTTTCTCTGGGCTAACTTATCCAGACAAATGGGAAAAAAATATCTTTTACTACCCAGAGAACATTTCCAGGCAGAAAGGGAGAATATATTCTGGGAAACCCAAAACATTCAGTATCCCCAGCTAGTGACACAACCTGTTATGTGTGGTCTTTCAGAAATCCATGCAATAGTTTCATTAACTGACAGTATCCAAGCAAGTATGAAGCCATAAAATCCACCACAGAATAGCCTTAAGCTCTACTCTAAATGAATGTAGGCTTAAGATAAGTTTTAGGTATGTTTTGACACGCCTACCGTGATCTTTCTGTGCATCCAATCCATCCTTCTCAACAAATACTGCGGAGAGAACAAAGGCATTTCATGTGGTATGGAGGAATTTCTCTGATTTAAAGAAAACATCAGATGCGTGAGTGAGAAGAGCACAAATTCACGGAGGAGATGGGGCAGGGGAGAGGAAGGGTTGGCTGTCCAGAGCAATGTGTTAAGGAACTGCACCCACTCCTGCAAACTCTCTTTGGCGTGGGCTGGGAGAAGGTACAGATGCAATTCCTTCACCAGGTATCTTTTAAGATAAATGAGCACTTGGTCAGAGATGAGCTGCACTTTTACATACTTTCAGAGACATTGCTTATGAATTTTTCCATGGCTGGAATGCTATATAGGTGATATTTCCCTTAATAAAGCATTCAGGAGATGTTTTTCCAGAAGGTGTATAAATATGGGAGTCCACTGTGCAAGGGAGGTCATGTGTAGAAAACCTACTGGCAGAATTACCCTATGACTTTTATTTTATATGACTTGAAGCTATATTTTTTTGTCCCTCCCAGATTATAAAATAACACTAATCTGTGTGTTAATGTGTGGCCCATGAAAGGTGTGTGAAAGGTCTGTTTGGCCCTCTGCAAGGAAAAGGCTCGTCTCCTCTGATTTAGATGACTCAAAAAGTTCTCTAGGTGGAAATTAACTCATCTAGGAAAGTATCCATGGCAAGAAAAACATGAAAAAAAATATTTTCTGGCATCAGGAGAATGTTTTCCCTCTTTCATTGTGGTACTACATCTGTGGGAAAATAAAGGAAGGTGATAAACCTAAACTACCAGCTATCTGGAAACAAGTACCCCACACACAATACACATGAGCACAAACCTCTGAGTGATTTTTAGAGGACTAAATAAAAGATCTCCAACAGACCAAGTAAAAAAAGAGACATATTTTCATTTTCTTTCACTTAGGGTCTAGGGTGAAATATTGATAGAAAAAATGTAAAGAACTATTTCTCCCTGTGATCTGAAAGCTTGAAGCAGCAACCTGTCACAGCACTCTCCAAACCAGCCACCTGCAACACCATCTCATACCGGCACACTCTTCATCCCAGCCCCTCTGCTGCCTTCTCCTCACCTCACCTCCTCACTCAGGGCATGCTCTCTCCCCCCTTGCTTCTTTCTCTCCCCCCTTGCTTCTTCCTCTCCCCCCTTGCTTCTTCCTCGGCTGCTCCCTCTTCACTGACTCTCAACCCCTCAACAGAACCAGCCTCACCTGCACCTTATCTACATCGACCAACCCATCGCCCCTGAAGCCAACCCACAGCTGTATATTATCAATGCTAATTAACCCATCTACGTTCTTCTACAGCAACCTTGTGTTTCAGAAGTAAAAACGAGTATTAAGCACAAAAGAGTTAAATCTCCATTACTCTGCCAGGCAGATGATACTTACTGAAGCACCGAGAGCTTCAAACCAGCAGAGGCAAGAGAAGCTGCAGACTCCCCAGGTCACCATTGTGCTCCTAAAACAAATAGAAAAAAAAAAAAAGTTTTCAGAAATTAATTGTAACTTTTCAATGTGTTTTAATGCTTCACTGCTGATCAGCCAGAAGAAGACTGTATAAAAGAGCCTCCAGTGAGGTATGAGTTGTTTCACTGTTTTTACCAAGCAGTAAAATTGTGCAGTAAGAGGGCAATATAAAACTGTACATTTTTTATAATTCGAGACCACTTTTTTTTTTTTTAAAGCATGTTTTAATCCTGGATGTAAACCCTTCCCTGTTAGATGAATGAGTATGTAATTATGCCCCCAACTTTCAACTGTTACAGTAGAGGCCAGTGTTCTTTACAGCTTTTACTTTATCATGAAATATAAATATTAGATTTTCAAATATGAATTTAACAGCTTTTATTTAAATAAAGTCATAACATTCTGATAGGACATTTCCAAAACTCTTCCTGTTAACTCTGGAAACACTCTTTACTGCTCAATTTGATATCCCTATGTTAACAAACCTTATATAAAAAAAGATATCTTAGAGGACCATAAAGACTGGTAAGCTTCTTCCTTTCTACTGGGGACAAAAATCCAAGTCATAATGTAATTTGTTCAGCACTTTATATTTTCACTGAAGTTGGTGGGAATTGAATTTACTGTCTAGAATTAATTTGATTTAAACAACATCTGTTCAACCCTTGATTCTTTATTTTGAAGCTGTGATCATTATACGTGCTGAAAATCAGACCCATCATTTTTGAGGAGAGCAAATGAAAATATTTCCTACATTTTCTCTTCAATTTTATTCACTGCCTTAAAATGCCTTTAGCACTTACCAAGCTAGAGGTTTGTTTTCCCTCTCTGTGTCCACTCTTTCTCTGCCCTCCCTGTCCATCTGGCTTGGTTCTTCAATTTCTTTTGCTTCCCACCCTCAGTTACCATGTTACCAGTAAAACCAGTTTTGAAGTAAAACTTGCATACTCAAGACCATTCATATACTGACTTCTTGAGCACGCGACTTGCTACCTCTCCCTATACTGAACTCTTCACTCTTACTAATGCCTTCTGTTTCCTGTCCATAAGACAGTTTTAAAGCTTGAAATATTTGTACAGTCCCCTCTCTCTCTGTATTTTAAGGATTTTCTGAGAACTTTGCTACACCAGCAATCCTGCAGAGTGGTGCAAGAGGGAGGAGACCGCAGAATTCATCATCTTCCCTCCTTGCCTGGCTTTTGTGCTGTGCCTAATGGAAACTTCTGTACTTGTGACAGCACCTGCTCTTCTACTGGGGTTTAAATCAAAAGGCAAAATATTAATTGCCGTGGACCTTGGGCTGTGCTCCGATACTCACACGGTGACAAAAATCATCTCCCGTCAGAGAGCAGAATGGATTGAAGAGGAGGCTGGGTCCCTGTCCCCCTCTCCTTGCATCATTTCCTAGGGACTGGGTGGGAGGAGGGCTGGGAAGAGCAGGAGATGGAAGGCAGAAGTTACTACACTCACCTCCTTGTCTGAGGCCAAAGACTTCATACTGAAGCACAAAAAGCGGAGTTCATTTAAACCTCGCTAATAAGAAACGAAAAGTAAACGGTACTTTAGGAACAGCCATGACAACTATCAGTAAACAGTTAAAACTTCTATGCAGAAGAAACCAGGTTACATCAAGATACCAAATGTTTTCTATAACACTGTATTTCTCTCCTGTGGACAATTAGGAAGAGTGTTCTGCACTGGAGGACTAGTGTTGACAGCACAGAGCAATGGACATTTCGATGAAATAGTTGCTGTTCTCTTCCTCCTGAGATCCAATAAAGATTTTATGCATTGGGGTTTGCCTTATTTCGCTTCCATTGCGATGTTAAGTGAAGAATGGTGATATTTATTTATGCTACACTGCCTGTTTGCATGAACACATAACTATAAACATGTACCTCCATTTCAGTGGAAGCCGTGTAACTAATGTTTTCCAGTGACCCCTTACACTGATTTTAAACAATATACCAAGTGGCTTTTAAAAAGGGACTTGGGCCATAGTTACGTGGCGTAGCACCGATTTTTAACTCTGCATTTGGTAACGTATCATACGCAAGCACATCAATCCTCATTTGCCAAAGGAATGCTAATACTGCCTTACTAGGCTGTAAAATCACTAAGTCAAGTCTTTCCGGCTTGTTCCCTGCTGGATCTCTATTCGTGAAAATCATTCTTACTACACAGCACCCACTCCCCTCTTGGTCTTCCATATACTGCACGTCTTCAAAGCCTGGCTACTGCCCTCGGCGACAGTCGTGTGCAGGATCTCATTTTCAGGCCCAGGTAACAAGGCTTCCACCATTTATATGGCTGCTGGTTCCTGACCTCAGGATCTGTCATTGTCACCACGGTCAGGAAAATACACTTTTTTAGTAGTGTAGCTCTTTGTTCTCAATTCTGTCCTCTCTGGCTTTCCCCCGGCGTGCTCCACCCCAGGTCAGGAAGAGGAGAGGAAACAGAAATGTGGTTGTTTTCCCACTCTGCTTGGAGGACCCATGTCGATCACATACTTTGGATGATGTACAGATAAAAGTATGGACCTTGAAGTAGTTGTCTAAATGGGACATACAGAATTCTGGAGAGGCAGATGTAATTAATTTAGTAATAGAGCAAATGGGTGGCTCCTTCCCGAGGGTGACAGTAGGCAGCTGTAGCGAGGAGCCTCTTGTTCTTCCACCACCCAAGTGCCTTCCAGAAGGTGAGCTGGTCTTCCCTGGGAAGGGTCTGTGACAGGGCTCTGGTCCTGAGAAATAGAGGGCAATGGTGCATACACCCATGACAACAGGCCAAAATCAGGCTTCTCAATTGTCCTACATAATCGAGTCAGTAAGAGATTGAAATAGTAATTAAAAAAAAACCCAACATTTCTGCCTCTTCACCACAAATTTCCCTTTCCTCAATGAAAAAGGGCCACAGAAACATTGCAGGCAAAGGTTTTCCCCTGGGGTATAGGAGTGGGAACAAGTAACTAAAGGATGGAAAGGAGAGATTTGTGGACAATGGTAAAGAGGGATACCCATCCTACTATGGTCCTGTTATAAATCGCCCTTTAGGAATTATGTCACAGACTATTAAGGCAAAAGACTCGTTTTTCCAGGATCCTGTTCTGATGGTCCTGAAAAGTATCATTTTGGGGATTTTTTTTTTATTTTTTTTTTTTTAAATTTAGTGACCTAAATGCTGTCCTATACTTTGAGACCTATGGAACTAACCCGAAAAAATATCTCTGCTAGAGAGTGTCCTGGAAGACTGATTTACCAGCCCACTTATGTAGGTTAAGCTGCTGTCACAAAGCCAGAGTCCACAAGACTTTTACTTCATCTATGAACTCGACTAATCAGTCAGAGCTAACAGAAGTCAAAACTAAATCTGATCACTAATTATTTGCAGTGTAAGAAAATAGAAGATCCCTAAATCATTGTAGCTTCTGGTAGGGATCAAATTTAAATCCCCTGTGCTGTAATTACAGTAGTTTTGGAAAACTTGCAGACTTCCCATGTACAGTGTGATACAGAGATCTGCTGACATTTTTCAGAGCAAACAGATAACACAGAGAGTAAAGAACTGATTGACATGTAGATTTAAAAAAAAAAAAAGAAGAAAAGAAAAAGTAGTAGTGTTTTGTTGAATGTCCCACCTGAATTGTGAAGCCCATGGGAGGGTGCTTTGATTCTAAAGATATTTTTGCTACTCAGAAATCCTTCAAAGAATCAATTCTAAACTGCTCAGCCACATCCTTCATTTCCCAATGAGAGAAATTAAAATGGATTGGGACTGACATGTAGGAAGGGAGGGAGGCAGGGAAGAAGGAAGGGAAGCTGGTGGATTTTTTCATACTGTTTTAGCAAAACAGTAACTCAAAAAAAAAAAAAAAGAATAAAACACAAAGGAGGGGAAAGAAAAAAAATCATGTTGTGACTTAATATTTTTTCAATCAATAAAATGAAAAAAGAATGGAGCGATTGATCTAGTAATTAATTAATTAATTAATTAATTAATCTAGTAATTAATAATGATCCTTTAGGAGGATTTATCTGGTTCTGCCACTAAAATATATTTTTTAAAATTATTCATGGAATATATGGGAAAAGCTACAGAGCTTTAGAGACTGAATGAAAGGATTTAAATCATTACAAAGATTTCATTTGTAACCTTTTGTGTCGAGTTTTTAAATACCTTACAGTGATGACAAGACGACTGGCGTTTGAGCAGAGCTTCAGTTAGTGTTACAGCTGTAATTCATCACAGATGGGGTTATCTGATTTTATTTATCATGCCTTCTTTGAGGTTAAGCAACAGAGGCTGAATAGAACCTTCAGTAAGTGAAATCACTGATGTTGTGCGGGTATAATCTTTTGCTTTTGTTGGTGGGCGAGAGGATGGGCACTCTGAATGCTGGATGCTGTGGGATAAGCAGGGCCCTGCTCATGCAGCATCGCTGTGCTGGTTCAGCCAAGGGCATCAGGAGTTAACTGTGAGAAACGCGCATGTGTCAGGTTGTAATAACTCCTTCCTGAAATCCCTGAGGAGCTGCTCTGGATTATGTCAGTGAGTCATGATCCTTAAGAGCTGGGTCTGTCTCATCTAACCTCAGCGATGCTCATTTTAAACTCTTGTCTGGAGTCAGTGAGGAGAGGTGGGCACCCTCACGAATCTGTCTTAGGGTGGAATTAACTGGGCCATGTCTATCAGAGGGGGGCTGACAAATTCAGACTGCATGACTAAAATTTAGGTGGCCAAGTGGGCTGAGATGACTCTCCATGACTGTAGTAGCTGGAGGATTAATGGAGCACCACTCACTTTGCTATCCCATCACTGCTCTCCACTACAAGCATACCTTGAATCTGGAAGCAGCAGCAGTGGTGGGAGGATCGGGATGTGGAAACACTATACTTTTTGGAAATTCTCCTTTAGTGAAGGATTTCCCAAGACAAGACTTGCTGTGGCAATTTCAGCTTTTTTAATGCCTCTTTAAGCCTCTGACATAGCGTGCAAACAACTGAAAGCCCTGACTTTGCAAGGTTATATGTAGAGCTCTGAACGTGGGAAGTTGCAGGTACAGAACTCCCCTGTCATACTTCCCTTAGAAAGCTGACAGAGCTCCAATCCATGCAACAGTATAGACCAAGCTTTCTGTAGAAAGCTGAATGAACCCGGTATTAAAATCAAAGCCAGGTCTACCAGCAGCTGTGTAGGACAAGCCCAGTGCTTCATTTTGAATTTGCATCTTTCTCCTTGCTGTCTTTCTTTTAGCTCTGTAATGCAAATGGACCTGTCAGTTGCAGCAGTGTGAACCTGACCTCATGTGAGGTTAATTTTTGCAAAGAAAAGGAGATCTGTTCACCAGGCTCTGAAGATGTTCAGACTGTGTTCCTCCTTTGATCTCCAAAGCAGGCTGGGCTCACAGCCTAAGCTTCTAGTGCCAAACATTCTGTGACCCCACAACTCCTACTACTAATAAGGTACCATCTGGTTTATGAGGATGAGAGTAAATTTAAATTTAAAGTGAGAGGCATACCTCATAATATGGGTGAATAAAACCATGGTAACATAATGCCATTAGTGCTATACGTATGTGAGCTGTCCAGTCATATAGGCCACATGTAGATGGCCATATTTTAGAAGACGGGGTCATTTGCCTTGCAGTTTATCTGGGGAATCACTATATTCAAAGGAATCAACTGTGGCAGAAAGCAGAGCTTTAAATGTAGTATTCACTTCTCTTTTTTTTCCTTTTATGATATTTCAAATATTCCTCATTCCTCAGTAACTTCTGTCATCCGGAGTTGTGTGTGTTTTTCAGCTATTAATTTGTGAAGGAAAAAATGCTGGGAGCTAGTAGTATAGTAGCATGGTTTTAATTGGGGAAACCACCCAAGAGCTCGCATGTGCAGCTGATGCTGACCTAGATTATCTGACACCCACGAGTCAAGCATACCCTGGTACAACCGCGTTGGAATTGAGAGGCCGGTTCTTCTTCCACAGCCTCTGGTATGAATCAGAAATAATTATTTTGAAGGAAGAGCAGCACAAAGCAAGCCCAGGAGAAAACCTGGCAGAGTTACTGGGTAAGAATCAGCCCTCTACAAAACTGAGCCCTGGGAGGTCCAAGCGTTCTCACACACCCAGTCTGATTGTGTTGGGAATAGCAAAGTCCCTTCCTCAGCCTCAGCCTGTGCTCCTGCTCCTGTGCTAAAGAAAGAAAGAGAGAAAGAGAGAAAGAGAGAAAGAGAGAAAGAGAGAAAGAGAGAAAGAGAGAAAGAGAGAAAGA
>JAVJGJ010000032.1:25346566-25356897 GCA_035590215.1 Microhierax caerulescens | reverse complement strand
AGAAAGAGAGAAAGAGAGAAAGAGAGAAAGAGAGAAAGAGAGAAAGAAAGAAAGAAAGAAAGAAAGAAAGAAAGAAAAGAAAAAAAAAAGGCAAGTACTTTGGAACCTCAGAAAGTTCTGTTTCAGCTTTGATTTTATAAAAAGCAGGTTATTATTTTTACATGTGGGATTCTTACTTTTCCTGAACCTGTTCCCCTGCCTACCAAGTAACTGGAGCACCTTCTTGGTTCAAGCCTCGGGTCTCCATTTAGCAAATCCTTAACAAACTGCTTCCTTGCTCCCTTTCTCTCAGGCAAAGTGTCAGGAACATACATTTACATTTCATCCCATCCAACCAACCGCAGAGCAAGGATTTTCAATTAACAACTTGTACACAAGATTCTCGCAAAGCAAACGATGCTTTTGCTGAGCGACAGCCTGTGTTGTGCCAAAACATCAACTCCCAGAATACAATGTGTTGAAGTGAAATATGAAAATTCTGCTTCTGTCTTAGTTGTCTAGTCATATACACCATATTAACATGGGATATTAAGAAAATACAGTCTAATGATAGGAGAACTGCAGCCAACATCTTGTTCATGGTTGGGCTACATGTCAGTTTTGTGGTAGTGATGGCAGAGGAGCATTAATCAAGTATGAACTTTGATTAATAAAAACATCATTCTGGATGAAAAGTGAAAAAGAAAATATGCCATTTACTTTACAGGAAACGTAGGTAACATGGATGAGGCAATTCGAGAGGGACAAGTGCTTGTTTGGAAATACACTTGTATTACAATTATCTGTTACAGAACAAAGTGTTACAATTACATTCAGGATTGTGAAATAATGTTTTCTGCATGTGAAAATAGTCAATTATTTTTTCAGCAGGTAATGTTCCTCTTTCCCTTTCTCAGCGTCCTCCAGCGTTTGTGTCTATATTCTTACAGTCTTTCAAGACACTCACAGATACAAGACTGTTATTGCCATTTTCTAAGCCAGTTAAGAGGAGCCAAATCCAGGGAGGTGGCCATGTTGCTTTCAACATGCTGTTTTTCACCCGTCTCATTAGCATTACATACATTTGTCGATGTGGTTGCAGACGTCCTTCCATGCTGACGAGTCTGTGGTTTGGGTGGCTCTGGCTTCTGCAGCAGAGCTAGAACAGCACGGTCCGCTTGGCAACGTGAGTGGGACACTCTCCAGTCATTTTCCCCAAAGTCCACAGCTACCCTAGCACGTAACTCAAGATCTCTCTGGTAGGTAGAGATGTGGCTGGAGCAGGTTCTGGGGTAGGGAACAGCCACTTTACATTCTGCATCTGTGTGCAATACTAGTGGAAAGCACAGGAAAACAACAGCAACTCTAATTCTGCCTCCTAAATAATGGTGTTTCCTTTTCCCATATCCGACCTCAGATGCTTCTGCCACAGAGACCAGTAATAGGCTTTGTTGCCTGTTTGTATCCAAAGAAAAGCCAGATGAATGAGAGGCATATAGAGCTGGAACTAGATTTTTCCATGAATCTCCTCACTGTACATGGTGGGAAGACCACATGAATACCTTTATTGCAAAAGTTTCTCTCAGGGGGTTGTGTTGTAGCAATTCCAGAAAAACTCAGAAAATTAGCTGTGCTATATGTACCCTGTCAGGAGATTTTGCTTGTGTGAGGGCATTTTATTTCCTAATTAGACCATCTGTTCTGCCATGGATTCTTAATGAAACTCTGGTCTGTCCTGAAGGCCCCATTCAGGACTTACCTGAAGGATTTCAGTGATGTGTAAAGGCAAATGTCACCTAAAGCCCATGGGGGATGAGTTGAGTTCCCTCGTACCCACTGCAACTACTCTTCCTTGCATGCTGTGAGATGCATCTGTGGAGTCTGAAAACAAGGATCTGTCATCTGGTTTTATTTTGTTGTTCTTGAGGATGCCAAGTTGATTCAGCAAGGTCATGCATGGTCTAAATATATGCCAATAATTTTTTTGTTGCTGTGAAAATCAGCCTTAGATTTATGACTGTGAACAATAATCTAGCTTCAGCTCAGTTTTCTAGCTCTGCGTGCTGTTTTGCAAATAAAAACAGTTACAAACTTTGAGCTTTTAGACCAACCTTGAAGTTGGCATGAAAATTTACATGCTGAGCTATCAGTTTCCCAATGTTAGTACAGTGAATATGTTCCCTTTTCTTAACCCTGCCATGTCCTTATATGCAAGTTACAGTTCTTGTACGTCCCCTCCGGACACTGTTCTGGTGCTAGTGACATGTTTACTGTAGACACACTAAACAACTCTCACAAAGCAAGCGGTCTGCATTGCATTCTCTCTTTTTGCTGCATTTAGCTAAAGCTTGAAAGAGCAATACCGTACAAACGTAGTTCCTAGTAGCTGTATTGCAACTGGATATTTTTCAAGGCTCCTTGAAAACCTTGAGCAAACATGTAAAAGTTACTGCGTAGAAGTTAATGGTTTTGATCTAAGTTTCAGTAGTATAAATCTGGAATAACTTCAGTGACCACATGTCTGAATATGCATATTTGTCTTCAGAACTTGGTTATAGTTCAATGTACCGATGCCCCATATAGCGAACAGAAGGGTTTTACAGTGAGGTGTGGCAGCTGTTTAACACTGCACAGGAAAGCATAATTTAGGAGAATTCTGCATCGGGCTCCACTCTCAAACCAGTTTTGCAACCGTGTAAGTGCATTGATTCATAGGGAATTACAGATTATAAACTCTAAGGGTGACTGGAGAATCAAAAATTACAGCCAGCTGAAATCAAAGGACTTCCGTAGAAGCAAATCCATCATTATTGGGAATTGCATTTTCCATGCTCAGCAGGTTTAGCAGCAATGCTGTTGAGAAAGTGTCAGGGACTGTTTCATGACCTCAGTTTTTGAGATGTAGATTTATGTTGCTTCCAAAATGTGACACTTCCCCAGACAGAGGGCTCTCTAATTCACCATTAGTTCAACAACCAGCTCAGATAGATAAACTAATAGGATAGTCCTAAACCTAGTAAATAATTTCTCTAAGTTGAACGCATAATGACAGCTCGTAAAATGGTGCGTACTCACAATGAAAAATAATCTATTGTCGTGTTTTAAAATGTATTGTTGTAAAAAAAGTCTGTATGATAATGCTCTAAAGTTATTAAAACACAAGGTGTCCTAAAGTAATAATCACTGGAAGAATTTTGTCCCCTGTAATGATGCACTGAAAGGGTGTTTTATATTCTGACCAGAATCAAATAACACAGAATCACAAACCCAAAGGATGGCTGAGGTTGGAAGGCACCTCTGCAGTTATTCCCCCCCAGGTGCAGGACATTCCTTTTCCCTTTGTTGATGTTCATAGGATTTCTGTTGCTCATTTCTCCATCCTGTTGAGGTGCCTCTGAATGGCAGCACAACCATCTGGTGTATTTGCCAGTCCTCCCAATTTTGCTTTGTCTGCAAACTTGCCAGGTCATTACTGAAGATGTTCAAGAGTATTGGCCCTGGTATCAACCCCTGGGTGCAAAACCAGTGACAACCACTGGCTGAATTTCTAGCTGCTGATTACAGCCCTCTGACCCCAACAGTTCAGTCAGTTTTCAGCCCACCTCACTGTCCATTTATCTAGTATGTATCTTATCAGTTTGTCTGGGATGAAAATGGTTTTGGAAGCCTTACCAAAGTAAAGACAGACAACACCAACTGTTCTCACCTCACCCACCAATGATTGTGTGTGATTTCCTATCCATATATCCATGTTGGCTACCCCCGATCTTCTTGTCCTTTGTATGTTTGGAAATGGTTTCCAGGAAGATTAGCCCCGTCAGTCTCTTGGGGACTGGGGTGAGGCTGACCAACCTGGAGTTCCCCAGATCTTCCTTCTTGCCCCCTGTGAAAACAGAAGGGATATTTGCTTTCTCCCAGTCCTTGGTAACCTCCTCCAGTCACCACAGTCTTTCAAGAATGATCGAGAGTAGCTTTGCAGTGAATTGATCAGCTTGCTCAGAACTCATGGGTGCATCCACTGATATCCCATGGATGTTCAGCTTGCTTAAATGTTCCTAACCTGATCCTTTTTCATCCTCTGATCCTCTCTATATTACTACAGGTTCACCTACTCCTGTTTCCACTTCTTATGCACTTCCTTTTCATGTTTGCATTTTGTTAGAAGCTCCTCATTCCTTTATGCAGGCCTCCTGCCACCTTTGCTTGATTTCTCATGCATTGGGATGCACTGATCTTGAGTCTGGAGGAGGTGACCCTTGAATATCAACCAGCCCTCCTGGACCACTCTTTCTGCATGGCTGTCTCCCATAGGGTCGTTCCAAGCAGGTCTCTGAACAGGCCAAAGCGTGCTGTCCTGAAGTCCAGGGCTGTGGTCCTGATTTTGCTTTTTTTTCTGTGCTCTCAAGACTCATAGTTCCACCATCTCAAGGTCACTGCAACTAAGGCTGCCTCTGACCCTCAAATCCCTGACAGATCTGCCTTATTTTTAAGTCTGAGGTTGAGCAGAGCACTTCCCCTCATCTGCTCCTTGGTCACCTGAGTCAGGACATTGTCATCAGTGCACTCCAGAAGCTTCCTGGATTGCTCATGACCCACTGTTGTGTCCCTCCAACAGCTATTAGGGTGCTTGAAGTCCCCGTGAGGACCAGGGCCTGCAAACATGAGGCTTCTTCCAGTGGTCTGAAGAAGGCCACATCTACTTCTTCCTGGTCAGGCAGTCACCCATCACAACGTTGCCCACATTGGTCTGCTCTCTGATCCTGGTCCATGAGCTCTCAGCTGGCTTGTCATCCCTCTGTAGGCAGAAGTCCATGACTTCCTGCTGTTCTGTCACGTACAGGGTGACATCTCCTCTCCATCCTGCCTGTCCTTCCTGAAGATCCTGAATCGGTCCATTGCAGCATCGAGGCATGTGAGCTACCTCGCCACACCTGTGTGACCCCAGCGAGGCTGCAGCCCTGTAACTGCACACACGTCTGTAACTCATCCTCTTTGTTCTCCCTAGTTAGATTTTAAGCTCCATCCAATTCTGTAATTCATCCTCTTTGTCCTCCCTAGTTAGATTTTAAGCTCCATCCAATTCAAATGTCTCACTGTTGCAAATGATACCAGTTCAGGTTTCAAAAGAGTAATATTTTATTGTTAACCCACACATGCATATAGTGTGTTAGGGGCTGGTATTTTAATTATGAACATATCTAAAGCATAGAGAGCACGAGCAGTTTTCTATATTTAAATGTGCCCTGCCTTACTTACAAGGCCACGGTGCTTTTCTGCTTCTGTCAAAGGGAATCTGATCCTGAACCTGTTGTATCATGAGCAGACTCTCATTTTTATAAACTAACATGACTTTCCTCCTTGCCCTTTACATAAATGCTGAGCCAGGTATGTGGTTGCTATAATAATAATAAATTATTATTGTTATTGTTATCTTTATTATTATTATTATTATTATACAATAGCAGTTTTCTCTGACTCAGATGTGCAGACCTCTGTGTCACTACTATAGTTCATGGCCAATCAACAGCATTTGGAAAGCTGTTTCCATCTGGAAACCCTTTGCTATCATATGGGAAACGCATTGGTGATGTCAGCCTTGTACTTAATGGAAAGAGATCCACAAGACTTGAATTGTCACTGCTCAGCCAAAAGTGGCCAAGAACTGAATGTGCATGAAGCTCAAAATATTTTCTCAGCCACCGAGAAGATCACTTCATCCAAGGACTGAAGCTCATTGGCAGCAAAGGGCACTGCTCACCCTATTCTTGATCTATGGATAAGTAAAGTGCTTCTGTTTCCAGGCTCCCCTTCTAAGACATTTCCTGAGCACTAAAAATGTTTCAAAAATGTAAAAGAAAACAGTTACAGAAAAATGATATTAAAAGAAAATTCCAAACTGCAGCGAATGCCTCCAGCCAAATTTCTAAACTGGGCAGCAGAGTGAGAGGAAATGGTAACATATTTTTGCAGCATTTACACTTTTTATGCTACTGCTGGCACACACAGTTTTGTGCCTGTAGAGAGAGCAAAATATTGGAGTCAAAATCTACCCTGTAGATCTGAGAGCAGAATAATACAGAAGTTCAGGTTCACAGCATAGGTCTGAAGATATAGTTGTGCCCTCAGGTTGAACTGCCTGTACGAAGTTGTGAGGGGTCTGGGGAAAATTAGCAGCACTGCTGGGACAAGTGATTGAGGTTGGTGGCCCCGCCACAGGGACAGGCAGGTCCCTGCCAGGAGCCCACAGCCAGCTGGCCAGCCTGTGGCAGGTTAGCTCTGCACCCACCGTGGCACGAGTAGCTGCCAGTCTGGCCGAGCCGTTTGGGGACGGGTAAGGGAGCACAATGGTCCTGCTGGGAAGATGCTGAAGGTCCTTCCGGGAGGATACTGGCACCGTTTGTGTCTTGGGGAAGAAGAGGCAGAGCAGGCTGAGGAGGAAGCCCCAGGAAACCCAACATCGTTGCTTAGCAGTACTCATAGGAAACACTTTTGTTTGTTTGCTTGTCTTAGACTTTCACATAAGCACCCTCAGTCCCTTTGAAACTTGTTTAGAAATGAATGAAACACGGCATTAAGTGGCTGATACATAAATCAAACCATTACTGTAACTGTGGAATGATCAGTAGAGACAAACAGTCTCTCTTTAGTTTGTTACTAGCCTGGAAAAAGCATTAATTAGCACTAATGAATCACCAGAGCTATGACTGAGCCAGGTTTCCAGCATTGCCAAAACACAAGCATGATTCAATTAATGCTGAAGGTTTTAGTGCATGTGTTTTTATGGAACAGTCTTTTGACACTAGTGTCTTTTTAATAATGCTTTGCAAATCTCTTCCAATATTATTGCGTGCAGACTGAGCTTCCCAATTTACTGCGGACAATAAAGACTCAGTAATGCATTTGTGACCTCCTTTTGGAAGAAGTACTCATCTGGGTAATGTAATTATTATGTAAATTACTTAAAGTTAATGGTATTTTCTATTTATGCTGGATTTACTGCTGTCAGAGTTGATGACTGACTAGCACTAGAGCTTAGATATTGGTGGAAAAGTTAATGTGTTATTTAATTTAATTTAAAGATTCCGAGAAACTGCTTCTAGTGCGTAAACAAAACCTTATCAAGCGACCTCCACAACAACTTGTGTTTTCATTGGTAATCTCTGCACTTCAGAGCCAGGGGCCAAACTGTGCAATCTGACTCAATAGGGGATAATGTGGAATCATACCGAGGAGTTGTGAAAGACCATGTATTATTCTTGCCTAATGTCCTCGGAGTTGGGGGAAAGATAGTGCAGCCTCTGCCCTTGCTGTGCAGACAGCTCGGTCCTCTTCAGGCGAAGTCTAAGCTCAAACCAAAAGGTGGCAGAAATTACTGTTCCTGAACCATGGAGTGCCACAGCCTGCAGCTGCTACTTGGTTGCTGTCCTGGCCTGGCTTATTCCCAGACATTATGATCTTTAGGGACAAGGTGATGTTCTAGACCCTGAAATGCTCAAATTTTCAAAACCAATATGAAGAGGTTTGTTATCTGTGATCCGTGAAATTGAAGGTAGGTGAAAGCCTTCCTAGTTAAGCGTGACTGAGGAAGAAATTATAATATAATACCCAAGCTCTATTTTGCTGCTGGGTGTCAGGAGCAGACCTAATATCTCCCTCTGTAGCAGAAAAGTCACTGACATTTTTCCAGCAATCTCTGCCTTTCAGAAAAGACTTGGAATTCCTTGTTTTGACAGAATAAACTAGTTGCACAATCCTGAACCATCCACAGCGCTTGGAGTGGAGACATCTCACAGGTTCTCTAACTATGCCTAAACCTGAGCTTATGACAAACCAATATTCACCAAACATGAACTACCAATGCTTATAACTTTTTTTCTTGTCACACCTTCCAGCCCCTCCACCTCTTACCTGAAACTGCATTGCTGCTGCTGCTGCTTCCTCCACGGAGAGCCTGGAAGGTCACACCAGGGTACTGGATGAGCAAAGGGAGCTCACCAGCCAGGGGGAAAGTAGCAGCCCTGGCAACGCAGGAGTTTTGCATTTCCCCCTGATTAGTAACCTGAATGTACTGCTGAGGAAAAGACATTTTGCATTTTCTCTGGAAACCCTTAACATGGCCATTAAGACCATGAACTGATGATACCACTGATAAAGAAGATGTGGAAGCAGAATTCCCTCACGCAGAGGTAGTCTATACTAGAAACATTTATTTGAATCTCTACATCTTTCATCTGCTTGCAGTCTGAGGAGCTGAATAAAGCAGCATGGCTGTAAGCAAAATCAGATTTGCAACTTTACACAAACCTGGCAAAGTATCATGTCCCAAACGGCCGTCAGCTTTGCCCATTTCCAGTATGTCTTGTGCTTGCACTCATCTACTCATCTTCTCTTCTTTGCTGCCAAGGCTGTCTGCTGAAAATCTTTTTTCTTAGGAAAGGTCCAGCAATCACTCAGTGGGAGTACACGAGGCTGTCAGCTCCTCCTATACCACTAACACTGGGCTTATAATCTTTTCCACTACAAGCCAAAATTTCTCAGTGCTTATGACCCAGATGTACACATTCATTTCGGTCTGAAACCTAGAACAGGAGGAATTAGGCCACCCAGCTCTGAACTAAGGACAAAATTCCCAAGCTGTGTGTTGCCCCTATGAGAAAAGTACAGGTCTCAGTTCCAGCAGGGAAGGTTTATGACATTTGGTATGTATACACATTCTCACTGTAAGGGACAGATTGTCAAATTCTGCTTTTGGTTACATGCATGCAGCCCAGGTGAAATCAGTAAATGATCACATCACCGGCCTCTCCAGTGAAACCCTCATTTTTTATAAGCTTCAATAAGAGATATTTTTTTTTTTTTGGACAAGCATTACCTGTTGTAAGACCAGATGAAGTTTGATATGCCTTAAATTTAATGTAATTTTGTTTTGATGAAGAAACAAGTAAGTCACTTCTTTACTGATCTATGCGAAATCTTTGTTGGTTTTTTATTTATTTTTTTAATATATATAGGTATCATATCAAAACAAAACTATCTAATCTTTTTTCCAAGACCATTTCTCCTTTATGGCACCCTTCAGAAAAGATTACCAAGCCAGCAACCACCTCTGAAAACTTCTGCTTTGTGATTGTCTCTGTTGGAAGAACATAACTACAGAAAAATAAAAAGTAGTAGAAAGATTCTTTCATCTTCTGTGTTTATTTTTCTTAAAAATGAGCAAGGATATGAAAATCAGAATGTTAGTTGGTGGTGGGTATTTCTGGAAAAAGTGAGCAAATATGTTTTAGATTGAGCTTTGTGTGTATTGCTTGCTAACAGGTTACCTGAACTTAATATTCTTTGGAGATTTCTTTTTCATACAGTAAAAATGCTGTTGGTAAAAAGATGGGATGTGTGTGTGGATCTGGGGTGTTAGGTGATACATGTAACAGGCAGTATTTCACTCCCAGCAGGCTGAGCAACGTGGCTAGAGAAATGCTCTACTCTAATTAAGGCTGTATCTGTGTATTTATAATCAAAGTGTGCCGAAGATCACATGGCAAACATCATCAGTGTTGAATCTTTTGGGTGATGTTATCATGCCTTTTCAAATCCAAATGCAGCAGTTGCTGCTGGTCAAAGAATTTCCCCTTAGGTGCCACAACTTTATTTTGCCTTCTGTCTCCATGGGGATTTACCCAGCTTCAGCAGGGCTTTGCAAGTACATGTGAGTGAAACACCCCCATGGTCACAAAAGGGTAAGGAAACAAGAGGGTGAAGATTTCTATAATGAGCTACCTTTACTCTCATTTTACATTTTTACTGCAATACAGATAAGATGGAGAATTAAACTCCAGATTCAACAGAACTAAGAGCCCCATCTCATCTTCAATCTAAGGGTGTAGTTGGCTTTGCAGAGCCCATGTGCAGTGGTTCAAAAGGCAAATTTAGATCCAAGAGCTACTTAAATCAAGGGGTGGCTTGTAATCTCTCTCCAGCATGAATATAAGACCACACCATGATCTGAGTTACAACAAACATGTATAAATAATTATGCTGAAGTCCACGGAGCTGCTCTAGATTTACAAGCGATGTAACAAGGGTCTGAACACAGGACACAAAGTTATTGTCCTTTTTAACAAAACTGAACATATCTAAAAATCTGTGCACAAAATGCATTAAAACGGCATAAAATCGGCAGTGCTATGTTGTTACAGAAAGCACTGCCTTGCTTGTAATGGACCTGGTAATTCTGTCCATGTCTGTACAGATGAAGGGACTCTGTACTTCCTTACTTCATTAATTAATGATTAATGATTTTGTAGTTATTTATGCTAACCCCAAAAATGCGTGAATAAATCTTTGTGTAGGCC
>JAVJGJ010000032.1:25270456-25342520 GCA_035590215.1 Microhierax caerulescens | reverse complement strand
CCCCCCCCCCCCCCCCCCCCCCCCCCCCCCCCCCCCCCCCCCCCCCCCCCCCCCCCCCCCCCCCCCCCCGCCCCCCATCTCTTGTGAAGAGTTAATGTCATTTTCATCATCAAACCTACACAATAGGAATATTATTTACATGTCAATAAATGATGGCCTTAGGGAGAATAGATGAACTGTGATGGGATTTTGTTTACTCACCTCAACATACAGACTTAATTCCATCTTCTCCTTCAGCCCATATTCAGCCTGGATTTGGTGCATCCATTCTCATTTAAAAAAACAACACTGTATTAATTATTATCTTCATCCCGTTTATAGCAAAAATCCCTAGTCATAAAGCAGAATCCCACTGTGCTTGGTACTAAACAAACATCAAATTAAAGCTCAGGATTCTCCAGATTAAAATTCCAGGCTCCTTCACAGCAAGATAAAAAGTAACATAAAAATTTTATTAGAGTAAGTCTTCCATGCTGTTATCAACAGGTAATCTGGCATTTGTATAATGGTCTTTGTCAATTTGTAAAGTGTTTAAGGAAAATAAGATACAAATTGATAAAGTGTACAGCAGGAGATTAAATATTCTTTAATTCTTTTCCCATGAAAAACTTACATTCAAACTAACTTGGTCTTGTTCATCTTGCTAACATCGATTTTCCAGACTAGAAGTATCTCTTCATTCTAGAAGCAACAAAAATAATTATTTGTGCATGTACATTTTACAGACTGTCACACCTGCTGTTGCAACAGCTCATTAACTGCACTTGCGCTGTTGGGAGACAGATGCAGATCTATTTAGCCAATTTCCGCTTTCTAAATCTGCTCCCAAACATTGCCCCCACACCTCTTCATTTATCTTGACAGATGTATGAAAAGTACAGCCAAAGCACGCCACAAAAGAAAATGTACACCAAGCAAACATTAATATTAACTTGTTCTAAACCCAAACAGAAGCATCCTTAATGTACCATAACTGCATAAGCATTTTTGTGCCCAGCAAAAATAGTATTACCACTGTCAATAATAACCCAGAAGCCTTAAGCTAACGTTGCCTTAAATTAACTGCACCAAGTACCAGTCCTGGCCAGTTAGGCTTGTTACCAACTTGTTCTGAGAATTTCCTGTGTAAACTGGACCTTCATATGAAATGTTTCTTGTTGGGATGTAAGATAAGCACAGAATAACAGTAAAAGCCTTGAAAAGACAACCACAGGTTGAAAGCAAAGGGTCCTAAGAACCCAGTTACTGGGCAGTGATAAAACGCAACCCCCAAAGACGGGCAAACATTACTTTTGCTTTAAGAAAAGAAACAGCAGCTAAGGAAAAACAACACAGAAACAAACCAACCAACCAACCAACCAAACCCACCCAACTCAGCCAAGCTACAGAATGATGCAACTGCTGCAGCCTGGGAAAGTACTCATTAGGCTTCTGCAACAACTAGCCCAGGGGCAAAGGCCAATTGTCTAGGAACAATACAAACACAATATATTCATAAATGGGTAGAATCCCCAATGTGGTTGGGTGGGGAGAAGTGCAACATGTTCATTATCATTTCAGCTTCCCTTGGCAGATGAGTTTTGAGTCTCATCTCCTCAACCTCAGTGCCAAGGCAATCAAGAACCATGCTACACAGCCATACACCGCATCAGCTCCTGGTGCCGCATAATCACAGACAGAGATTGACTGATAGAGATCATCTGACTATGGAGTGATAATGTCTGATAATGGATATAAACTAAGCATTACTATAAAGTACAGAATTAAAGAATGTCAGTCCAGCAAAATTTTGTTTCAAAGTTTAAAATTGGCTTATCCATCTTCTAAACATTCCCATCGCAGCATCTTTAATTGACATATATACACATAAACTCAGTAACAACTGTTACCAGAATTTTGTGGAGCAATGTAATGAAATCAGATCATCGTTACTTTGGTTAATTTTTATATGTGGAATGTGGCATTGCCAAACATAAAATACAATTCGAAAAATATGTGGAATTTGTGATGGCATCATTGTGATGATTGATGCACATACTAAAAGCTTCCATGCACAAATCTAACATGAGACACACAGTCAAGTGCCAAACCTGAATCACTTAAAATCAGAATCATTTATGTTGGAAAAGACCTTTAAGATCATCAAGTCCAACCATTAACCCAGGATCACAAAGTCCACCACTGAACCATGTCCCTAAGCACCACATCTACATGTTTTTCAAACAGTTCCAGGGACACTGATTCCACCACCTCCCTGGGCACCTGTTCCAGTGTTTGACCACCCTTTCAGTGAAGAAATTTTTCCTAATATCCAACCTACACCTCCCTGGAGCAACCTGAGACTTGTGCCCCAGCCCCAGCCACGCTCCAGCCCCTCAGCGTCCCTCTGGCCGTGAGGGCCCAGCACCGAGCCCAGCATTCGAGGGGCGGCCCCACCGGTGCCGGGCACGGGGGGACAATCGCTGCCCCGGGCCTGCTGGCCACGCTGGCTCTGACACTGGCCAGGGCGCTGCTGGCCTCCTCACCCCCCGGGCACACTGGGGGCTCCCACCCAGCCGGCCGCCAGCCGGCCCCTCCGGCCCTTTCCCCCCGGGCAGCTCCCAGCCGCTCCTCCCCAGGCCTGCGGCCTGACGGGGCTGCAGTTTCCAAGATCCTTTTTCCTGCCCTCCTTGTAGAGGGACATCACGCTGGCCAACCTCCATCTGCGGGGCCCTCCCCGGCGAGCCAGGGCTGCTGGCACATGATGGAGAGCGGCTCGGCGGGCAACTCCGCCGGCTCCCTCCGTGCCCTCGGGTGGATCCTGTCCGGCCCCATGGAATTGTGCACGTCCAAGTGGAGCAGCAGGTCACTGACCATCTCCTCCTGGACTGTGGGGACTTCATTCTTCTCCTCATCATCCTTGTCTTCCAACTCAGGGGGCTGAGTACCCTGAGGGTAACTAGTTTTGCTATTAAAGACTGAGACAAAGAAGGCACTAAGTACCTCAGCCTTTTCCTCAGCCTTTGTGGCAGTGTTCCCTGTCATGTCCAATAAAGGATGGAGATTATCCTTGGCCCTTCTTTTGTTTCCAATGTATTTGTAAGAACAGTTTTTGTTACCTTCTACAACAGACTGGCCACAGTCTGAGTTCTAGCTGGGCTTTCGCCTCTCATCTTCTCCCTGCATAACCTCACAACATCCTTACAGTCCTCCAGAGCTGCTTGCACCTTCTTCCAAAGGTGGCAAACTCTCCTCTTTTCCCCGAGCTCCAGCCAAAGCTCTGTTCAGCCAGGCCGGTCTTCCCTGCCAGCTCGTCTTTCGGCACGTGGGGACAGCCGGCTCCTGCACCTTTAAGACTTCTTCTTGAAGAAGGCCCAGCCTGCCCGGAGCCCCGGGCCCTTCAGGGCTGCCTCCCAAGGCACTCCGTCAACCAGGCTCCTAAACGGGCAAAGTCAGCCCTCCAGGAGTCCCAGGCAGCAGTTCTGCTGACCCCCCTCCTTATTTCTCCAAGAGTGGAAAACTCTATCACCTTGTGATCGCTGTGTCCAAGACATCGTCCAACCACCACATCACCCACCAGTCCTTCCCTGTTGGTAAGCAGCAGGTTCAGCAGGGCATCTCGCTGGGCTGACTCCCGCACCAGCTGTGTCAGGAAGGTATCTTCCACACACTCCAGGAACCTCTCCACTGTGCCAAATTTCCAGTAGAGATCTGGCAAGTTCCACTTTTCTTTGTTTCCCTTTTTTTGTGTGTGTTCTTCTTTTACCTAGTGAATGCTGTATTGGTTGTCCTAAACATTTCAGAGTTTGGGGCAGTTCTTGTTTGCTCATTTGAGTCAATATTCATGAAAGTTATTGTTTGGGAATTGAGCTTAGGGCTGTAAGAATTGTTCAGAATTTTGAAAGGAACAGAAGGAATGTGTATAATTCCTAAATCACTGAGTCTCAAGATGATGTAAATAAACAGTTTGGGGACTGAATGTATGGAATCAGGGATAATGGAAAAGAAAGTGCTAAAAGGGAGAAGAAATGAATGAATGGTGGATTGAGACTGGCACTGCTGCCAGAATCAGTGGTATTGGTCATGAAAACAGATAAGAAGAGTCTTCCAAGAAAGCATGTGTTGCAATGTTTATTCACTTGTACTTGCTGGACTATTCAGAATGAAGAAAAATAAAAGTGATTGAAAATGAAAGAATAAACATTCCAAATCTGAAAGCGCATTTTGAACACCTTGGAGTAAATTCTTGTTTGAGGTTTGGGTTTGTTCATCCTGTCTGTATCTGAATGGGTTTGCACACCCTTAATTTGCATCACATGTTACTGGTTGTGTGCAGTGGAAATTCTGATCTGGATTATATATTGCATAACCTGATTGTCATAAACAAAGTCTGGAAAAAATGTAGAATCTAAAAAAAAAAAAAAATATGTTTTCATTGAATGAGGATTATGAGGATTTTGATGTTAACTAGTCAATATTCAAGAAATTGCCATTAGCATGGCATAGTTTGGTTTGGTGTTTGATATGCACATTCAGTTAGTGATGCATTTCCTTCTGGAATGGAAAACTTCTATAGCACTAAATAAATTTGAGACCTTGAGCTTATATTTTGGCATCTTTTTAATGAATTCACCACCCAGCAAGTTTCAAAGGTCACGATAAGATCAAAAACTTCAAAAACATGTTCTTTTGTTATTTTTTAAGCTTGTACTCTGACACTAAACTATTTACAACATCTTTTTGGAAGTGAAATGTTGCATGTCTCTATAAGAGTATTGAATTATTTTTTTTTATTCAATTCCAAAAGATAGAAGAGGACCGTATGTGAGGAGACACAGACACACAAAGAAAAGTTGTTCTAAAGATACTAAAACAATTTATTTGAGCATGGTTATGGTGTCAAGCAGTAAAGTACTGGGTATGCACTTTCTGTTTTGTTTACATAAAAGTGAATTGAAGAAAACAAATTATTCTGTAATTCAACAAGCTCAGGTTTGTGTGTTATTGTCTATATCTATATGATTTTATAGGATTATAGTCCTTCACTTGCCTCATTTATGGTACTTAACATGGAGTAAATTCAGTTTCACACTGTGCTGTAAATGAATTAATCGTCACATGGGTTTTTGTTGTTCTGTAGGTGAAGGTCCTTCCTTTTCTTGTGGATGCTCAAAGAATGCAAGGACAAAGTCATGGTGTAGAGTCCTTCCAGACCTCTCATTTCTGCTATGCATTGGGATATAAAGTCATGCTAAATATCTGTTTCTAAGGACTAACAAAAAGCTTTAGTGTATAGAAAAATTTTCACCCAATTAGTAAAGGCAAAATTTTGGTTCTTCTGTGTTCGTCTCCGTCTGTCCCATTGTCCCCCTCACCATTCTACAGTAAATAGAACCATAACTATTTCAAGCTCCATGTAGACCTGACAAGTGTTTAAAATACATAAAGTAAGTAGGAAGATGATTTTTTGATAATAGTTGAGAATTTAAAAAAAAGTAAATAGAGAAACTTATAGGACTGCCTTGTGTATATCATAGCAAGTAAAGAGATAAAAAAGAGAACATAGGCATCTGCAAGAAACTTCCATAGGAGAAAAATGTGTCTTACAGAGAAGGTTTTCATTCAGTATTAGTTGCTCACAAATAACTGGTTCTTTGCCAAAGCAGTTTACATGTGTTTCCCAGACCTTACAAAAAGCATACTCTTAGCATCAGTTTCTCAGGAAATAAAGCATTCAAGGTCTGCTTCTAAAGGTTATCAGTGCTCTCTAACTGAGGTGTTGAAGATAATTGAGTTTGAGGTCAACTGTGAACACCTCAAAAGACTTTTCATGGTCCAGCACAAACCCTGAGCCCAAATAGCTGGTGTAGACTGGCACAGCTCCACCCACTTTGTGGACATTAGTGGGGTACTGTTAATTTACAGCAGATGGTCATTTGACCTCTTGCTGTCTGCTGAGCAGCCATGTCAGACATAATCTTTGACAAAAACTAACAATGGGCACCGTGACCAAATTGCTTAGGGAAATGATGGAATAAAAGCATCCAAATGTGTTAAATGTCTCAATACCTTGAATCTGCTCTTTGTGAAGGCAAGCCAAATACTGTGCCAGTCTCTCCCCCAGCCTCAGAAAAATGTGAGAGAGCAAATCAAAACAAAACCAAATCCACAGCCAGGTTTGCTCCAGCACAGATTTTACTTGTGGGATCTCATGAATGAAAGGACAAAAGCATACAGCCACTGTTCCTTGAAACATGATGTGTTTCCTTTAAATGGATTGAGAAATTAAACATTTAATGTGTCTGTCTAACATATAAAGTGGAGCTTCCTGACCTGTCCATTGCAAAGTACCTGTCTCACACACTTCATCTATCTTCATGTGAACAAACTGACTGGTTTCTGAGCAGTTTGGATAACTGACTTAAACATTTTGTGGAGTGAAATCCTGGCTTTTTATCCAGAGCAGGAACAGGCATTACTATAAAACACTGTAGGGGCAAGATTTCAGTCATATATAGCTGTATGGGTCACCAGCCCTGGAACTGTGGCTTGCGGGCACTGCTGTCCTGACCTGAGGACCTGAGCAAGTATCTCTACCTGGGCACACAGCACACAACAGCTCAATCCAAGGCAGCTTGTCGATTCTGCATCGTTTTGTCCGCTGAGGTGTGGACAAGAGTTATCTCCATGACTGCCGGGTTAATGAGTGTGTTAGAGAGACACCTCAGCTCCATATCCCAATGAAGAGCTTAAAAATCACAAGAAAGGGAGCAACAGCTCTCCAAAATCCTGCCAGAGGCAGCTCAGCAGGAGCCTGGTTGTACCTGTGGCAGGCTTTGGTGATGCAGGAACATATCAGTATCAAGCAGAGTTGTGTCCTGGGAAAGGAAAGCAGGAAGAAAAGGGGGAAAGCAAATGCCTGAACTGCAAGGCTCCTGAACATCTTGCTCAGCTTTTGCTCTTCATGATCAAGGCTATAACAATGCCTCAGGAAACCAAGAATTGGTCTGAGTTTTTTTAAAGGAAATGGCACAGGACATTTTAGCGATATATAACCTTTCCTAGCTGCTCACGGAGGAAATGATTCCCAAGGATCCCTTATCTTAAAATTAAATAGGTGACGATGGGAGAGAAACAGAACAGCTGTTTAGAAGCTGTCTTGAAAGAAAACAGAAATGGTTGTGTTCTCCAATGCAGTCCTGCTGCTTTAAAAAACTTTTATAGCCAATTAAAAAGTGAAGTAATGATAATAGTCTGACAAAATCCTTCCTTATCTTTGCTCCCTGACTTTACCTATCATTGCAGGAAGACCAGTTCACAGCTTGACCATATCTTTGGTTGCAGCACATGAATCACTATTCTCCAAAGAGGTATTATTTACTTAAAAGTGATTAACAGGGATAAGAAGGGTCAGAGTGTTCCACTTTGTGCTGTTAGATGAACTAACTTGATGATAGGCGTAATGCAATGGGTCTGGAAGAGCTGTACTATGTGCCAAAATGATCCCATGCATTATCAGATCTTACCTACCCTTGTTTAAACTAAACAAACTTGTCAGTTGCTCTGTTACGTTTTCCATATGGTGCAGTATCTTCTGAGCAGCAACTTGAATCAATCTTTGTGAGGCAATATTTTGAGTTATTTTCCTGCTATTCACATTTCTCTCAACAGTGAATTCTGAGAGCAATAATAATAATAAAAAAACCAACCAAAAAACGAAGGAGACTGTGTGCTTTAATTAATCTGTTCTTGCAGCTATTGTTATTATTAATGTAAGACCCATGTGATATCCAGTGGAAAGAAAAAAACTTTGCAACACCATTTCATTTTAAGAAGGCAAACAAATTACATCATTTCATTTGGAAGGAAGAAAATGGATGGACCTGATTCTCTGCTCACCCATGTAATTTTTCTACCAGTGTAACTTAGCTGATGTTAGTAGAAATTTCCCTAATTCACACCAGGATGAAGAACAGAACAGGGGAACAGACGCAGGGTGTGTATTTCTGCAAGTCTTTCAACATCAGTTCTGAGCTGGGAGGGTGATCAGAGTTTGGAAGCCAGCTCTGGAAGCCTTTCTAAGGACACTCAGTGTGAGTGTATTTGCTCAGCCCATGTAGGGTGGCTATTGCTGGAAGAAAGACGGGGTAGAAAGAAATAGAAGGGTGAAAAAAAGTTTAGATCTGGAAGGGATGGGATGTGAAACACATGTCACAGGATGACACAGTGGGATGATAGACTGAATGAACAACGAAGGAAGGAACATACGAAATAATGAGTTGGGGGCCCACGTTTTCGGTTGGCGTGAGCTTACCCTTTATTCTCTTCCTTCCAGCCTCCTTCCCAAACTCTGCAGGACAATATCCTGATTTCAGTACAACTCCTCAAAAACCTGGAAGCATCACTGGAAAACCAGATCATTTTATCCACTCACATGGGAACTGGCTGAAATAAAATGTACAGCAAGCCATTCTCCAATGACTTGTGATGCGAGAACAGGGAGTATGGGGAATGGGCAATAGTGATGGATTCATTCCTTGGCAGATCTTCTTGGCCATTTCCTTCCACACTCTACAACCCCGGGGAATTTGACAGCTCAGCTACTCCAAGCCTCTGGAAGTTTGTTAGAGCAGAAAAAGTTACGCCAATTTCTGTTCTTTGCTACACCAACTGTATGTGTTTTCATCTATAGCTAATTTTGATCCAGAGTCGTCTTTTAAATTATCTCCTCAAAATGCTTTTATTCTTCTCAGGGATTTCAAAGAAGTTGCATGCTAATTTCGTGATGATTCCCACTCACAAACTTGTCTTAATACATTTCTCCTCTCTATCCATATATTAAAGTCAGAACCCATTCAGCATTCCTGCAGGTTGCTCCTGAGCTCTGCCAGGTCACCAAGGAAATCCTGCTCATTAGGTTTGGTCACCCCTAGTGTGAGAACTCCACCTCAGAAGCATCTCTACAGCCCATTTCCCCATCCTTTGGAGGGACAGGGACTTCATTTCCTGACCCCACTCAGTTAGCCATTTTATCAATTAGGCCAGAAATGTTAATGCTCTTTGAATAGATCATTTCCTTTAACTGGAAAGGGTTTCTCTTGTGCAATTAGCACTACAGGAAACAGTCTTGCATTGATATGGTTATTTATTATTTCCTATTAGTAAGCAACGTATCCTGTGATAAGTTTCATAATTAGTAGGTCAAGTGTAAATTTCGTCAGAAAGCACGTCATAGCCTTCAGTTTTGGATCGAAATGCTAAGTACAAAAATAGCTTGGAGTCAGATGTCCTTGCCTCCATAGCACCTTTGGCACTGTGTTTGCCTGTGCCTTAACAGTCTTTATTTAAGTATAAAATAATAGCAGAAATGCATTTAACTTATGTTTCTGCTAGAGTTCTCCAAAGCTGGGATATACAGTAATGGAAACAGCCCTGTGCCACTGTGCTCTGCCAGAGCGATTGCCACAAGGAAAGGTCCAGGGCATGTAATCCTTCCTTCAAACATGAGACTCATTACCACCCATATCATGCTAATACTGGGTTATACTTCAATATCTGCACCAATTAAACCTTTAGGTCAAGGTAGGACAAGGTTCAATAGGGCTGGACTATTGGGTCTCCCTGCAGCGGAGCAGTATGTACTTGTGAATTACCCATTTCGTTGGGAGCGAGAAACGGCCACAAAAGGAGCAGAGGGAAAGTGCAGAGACATGATATGGTGGTAGGGGCAAACACAGAAAGAAATGGAGGCATGGGTTATGTTTAAAAGTGATAAAAAAGAAAAGAATAGATCATTTTCCTGGAATTTTCAGGCACTTCTTTTTATTTTGGAAAGTTGTAATTAAAGTTGCACACATCAAATGTTTGTGGTCAATGAATTCAGCACTCTATCTTCAGAGCAAATCTCTGGATTCCTCTTCTATACAAGGAGGCTGGAATACAGTTTCTGGTAAACACTTTAAAAAATAGCTCTATTTTTTCAGCATTTCCTGCTGTAAAGCCTTCATTTTTCATCTCCTTCTACTCCTGCTCAGTTTTGTGGAGGGGGACTCCCCACCTTTGGACTCATTTCAGTTTGGGATTGGAGGTGTGTCCCTTTTGGTGGGCTTGGTTCACACAAACGTAAAGCAGCCCAGGTTATGCTGGACTGTCTCTGGGCTCTGCTCTGGGGCTGATGCGTGAATTGACTGTGTCTTGCTCCTGCACACACACACAGTCACTTAACACTTTTTATAGACTGCTTCTTCCAGACTTTCTTCATTTCTGTTAATTTGCTCTGAACCCTTTGAACACGAAAATGTCAAGAGCTGACTGTAGCATTCTAGGTATTGTGCCATTGTTGGTACTTTGCCATTTCAAGAAAGAATGTTTCCTTTTTTTTGGCTTGTGACATGAATTGTCTGTAAATGCATCCCATATTTGCATGAGGCTTTTTGCCATTTTAGCAGATGGAAATTTCATATCTAATTTAATGTCCATTAGGTCTCTTTCAGTACCATTGCTTTCCAAGTATCTCCCTCCTATGAAATTAGTATGACCCCCCACCTCCCCATATAATTATCCAGCCCTTCCCCCACTTAAGGACCCTCAAACAAAGCCTGGAATTAAATATGTGAAACCCAAATGTGCACACTGAGTGCTGTGCGCTCCTGATGCTTGTATTGGATCCACTGACAGCTTGTGAGAGCAGGCTGTGCTGGGATCAACAACGGGTAAACAAGAGGTCTGCTGCAACCACTGCTTTCCCACCGGCAAAACGCAGAGGCAGGATCACGCCAGGACTGACACTAACATTTCTCAGGGTGAGGAGCAGCAGGGACACAATTCTACTTCTTGCAGGGGCTAACAGCAACAAAAACCCCCACGTAAAGCTGCTCCAGGCTTTACTGCTCTGGCCAAGGTGGAAGCAGATTTTTTCCACTTCCTTGCATAGCACAACCACTCCATTAAATTAATAATCCAACCCTTAATGCTGCAGATGACAGAGGAGGCCTTTGAAACTTGACTGAACAAATGATTTCAGCACGCAGTGAACTCTCAGCCCACATGGACTCCTCTCTCCACCAGTGAAATCATTAATTAGCCTCTGCTTAAATGTCCTGCTGAACTGGAGGCCAGTACGCAGTCTGCCAGCAGGAGCTTGCTGGGGACTGGTTTGTTCTGTGCAGATGCATTTTTAATTCCCCCCCGCCTGCCCCCTCGTTAAGCTGATGTTTCTCAGAAAGGGGTTCAGACCTTCCCCGGAGTGCACGCAGCTGACTCAGCTCACCAGTCCCCCAGGGCATAGCAGGAGGTGGGAAACATGCTCACCACAGGCTCAGGTTTTGAACACGGCATAGACCAGGAAATTTGTTTTGTACAAATGATAGTGAACAAGGAAGGGGAAGAAATTCACAGGAGTCAGGCACAGGAGGGGTAGACAGTTCTGTCGAAGAAATGTCTGTAAGCCGCACTCAAACTATATATATATTTACCAAGGCAGAAGGACTGTGTGGAGGTTAAATAATTTTTTTTTTTATTATTATTTTTTTTTTTTAGATTTGGAAATCCAAGTAGGTCCACATTAAATACTGGGAGGTTCTTTAAATTACCACTTTCCAAGAAAATCATACATACTGACACCGTGGTATTACCAAAACATGTATTTTCTTTAGGAGCCAATACTGAAAGATCTGAACCAGCAACCCAAGGTAATATTCCACCTTAGAAGGGCCTAATGACAAACCTGGGTGTTTGTCCCGGGGGGGAGAAAGCTGCAGCAGTGGTACTGCCCGGGATGGCCGTGGGGCTACACCTGGAGCACCCCCAGAGTGCAGTCCTGGTGCAGAAGCTCTGCAGCTCGCACAGCGCCCTGCCAATTAACTAAATTAATTCCAGGGGGGTTCCCCACCCCAATGTTTACAGGGTAGGTGAAACACTACTTTCATTTATTCATTTAAATTCATTTTATTTCATTTAAGATTCATTTAAAAATGCCTAAATGCATTGCTGGGGCGCAAGCTGTGCAGGACAGGATTTCAACTCTGGAGTTTAAACATTTAATTGTTGTATTAAATAATTGTCAATGAACTTCTCCTCCTAATTTACCATTAGGGAAGGTTGCGGTTTGCCATTGCTACGGCATACATGCTGTAAGAACTCACGGTTTAACCGAAGGACAGGGAATCTGACGAGTGATGGGGTTTACTTGCACATTTCTAATCCGGCCTGGATGTAAACTTCTCCAGCATCCAGGGACTGTTTGGATCCAGAGCTTTTCTTCAGGCCCATCTGTCCTTTTTTCAAATGACTGTTATTTTTTGAAACATAACACTGTGCAAATAAAAATGAAGCCATACTTGAATGTCGAGAAGTGCATGGAGAACATCAGTAATGTAGAGAATACATACTCAGGGAATAAGCTTCAGCAGGAATGCTAACTTAGTTATAGTTTTTAAAGCTGACTGCAAACAGCTGGGTAGCATTAACCATATTAGGGAAACAAGTAAGGTGGAGCAAAATCTAGGGGACCAAGGTATGGCAGTGCCAAATGTATGGAAAAGATTTGAAATATGTGAACTGTACTGCTGTTGGACCCACACTATGGAATAACAGTGATGTGGTGCACAGCTATCTCTGGGACTCCCCAGCACACTAAAAGATTTGTAGAGCAATGTCTGTGGCTTGTGGCAGGCCGCTCTCTTGATAACGCGGCAGGGAAACAGAAATACAAGTTAAAATAGCATGTGCTGCGTTCTTTTATAGAGGCTTTGGTCCTACTAGAGAGGAGATCCTGACAGTCCTTTATTCTTTTTTCACACACATGCTGCAGCTACTTAAAAAGCCTGCAAATTCAAAGCTGGGAGATTAGGTTTAAACTCCATCTGCTCCAGCTGGGTAGCACTTACTTCCCACTTTACATTTTCCAAAATCTGTGCAAACGTTAACTAATTAGACTCAATCCCAGCAACACCATTCTCATGGTGGTAGGAGCTTTTGTCTGCTTTTTATGGATAGATGGAGGCAAAGAGAGCTCCAGGAGCAGACTGCAAAACTTGTCCTCATATAAGTAGACCCATATTCAGGCTGTTTCCATAGTTCAAGTGCAAGTTCTGTGGACTGCAATGTGAAGCAGAAATACTGTGTAAGGAGCTGGTTACTAGTATAAGATGTTCAAAATATGTCCCCTTGTGGCTTGCCCAAGACCACCCAGTGAGTTAGAAGCAGAGCTGGGATTTCACTTCCTTTAACTCTGATTTTCTCACAGTTGTGGTTTCATTGCAAACTTCTTGTGTTGCTTTCAAATTTCTTTTATGGCTTGATGTCTCTATCCCTTTTGGTAGATTCATTTTTAACCTTCTTATTAGAGATGAGCCTGAGGTGGAACAGAAGATATGTTGCTTCTTGACTCTCTGGGGACACTAAGGTGTGTGCAGATTTTCAGCAGCTGGCCATTTATCTACTTTTTTGTGGAAATGGAGAACAGTTGATGCAACAACCCATTAGAGGTGATTGAAGCAATCTTTTTTTAGAGCTGAACAACTAATTAATAGCAATTTATCCACCAGCATTGATGCTTTTATGTTCACATGTTTACTCTTAACATAATGGTTTATGTTCTTCCTGGGTTTCTTAGCAAAATCAACATTTTAAATGCATTTGAAAAGCACCCATTAGGGAAAAACTCATTTTGGACAGTGTTGCACAGAGTTCGTCAGATGGTTTTAGCTGTGCTTCCCAAAGAAATGGCTTATACAACCCACCAAGTAGTTCATATTTCTAAGCATGCAATCAGACAAATTAACAGAGACAAAGTGCTGCTGACCTGCGCCAAGTGTTACCACTCTCAGGCCATTCCCAACTGCTTCTCCATTCCTTTCTGCCAGAACTTACCGTCCTGTCAGATCTGCTAGGCTAAATAATTAATTAGGAATTTCTTTAGTCCCTGGCCTGGTCCTATGCAATTCCATTTTTAAAAAATGCTAAACTGCAATAGGTTTCACATTATTTTTTAAACCCTAATCATATCATAGAGCTGAGCTAGAGAGCAAAGGGAGGCCGAGCTGAACCGGCAGGGCTTGGTGCTTGGGAGAGCATCCTTCAGCGGCGGCAGTGGCAGGGAGCAGGGATGGGGAGGAGGCTGGGGATGGCACTTGCCGTAGCTGGGTCAGCAGTAGCCATCTTATGTGGACCAAACGTGCCTGAATTTTATCACAAAGTGTAAGATTCATATTAAAGTTTGGTTTGGAATTTGCTTTTGGAGAACAGTTGAAAATTCAGTCTCTAAAATTAGCTTTTAGCAAGTATTCCTGTTTATGAAGTTCATTCACTAGCATGTTTATGGAAAGTGAGCCCAGAAGAGAAGGAATGCAGTAAAAATACATTCATTTGAAAATTCAAATAAAAATATTTGCTTTGAATCAGAGGGGTTCTTTTTAATCCTTCTGTGTGCTTTGTGTAGTTTGTAAGTATTTTTGTTTTCCAGCAAAACAGTCACTGTCCTGAACTTTCCTCTTCTCATTACTGTGCAGTACGTGTGAGTGAAGACTCGTGCCTGTTGTGTTGGTCCTGTTTGTGAGCATGGGAAATCATTGTTATTAAAACCACCCAAAACAACACAACAAAACTGACAGCTCCCCCCACCCCCACAATTCTCCTCCATTTTGAGAAGCGGGGTTGCAAGAACAGCTGGGAGCTGTTACTGCTGCACTGACAGTATAGATAACACCAAATGCAAAAATATTAATCAAACCTTCATAAGGCTGGCTTAAAATAATGAGGTTTCTAAACTGTCACTTTTCATTTCTCTTCTGGATTCCGAGAAGGACTCAGTAAATAGTAATCAGTTTACAGGATTACCTTTCTATTTCCTTTTGAAGTTTCTGTCCTCAGCTGCCAACCATTTGCTCCTGCATCGCGCCCCTCGGGCAGAGCTCAGCTGCATAGCTGTTGCCCATGTGGTACAAGGAAGGAGGGAGAAAAAGGATATGGAAAGAAATGGCTTGGGGAAAGGAGGAAACTTGAGGAAACTACTCAAAACAATAAGAAAACAGCTTGGGAGGCAGATTGGCAGAGTAATGGAAGTGAAAATTGCCGTTGTTGCTTCCACGGTTCGTCACACATCTGCTAATGCTAATCGGATCCCAAATTCAGTGAGTGTTCACCTCGGATGTTTATAGGCATGGGGCTTGATGATAATGTACTTGGATAACTGGGAGGATTGAGACACATCACTGTTATGTGGGATCCTCTCACTCTTATCTCCTTGTCAAGCTTTCCCACGTTGTGCAGAAGGTCACGGTGTGATAAAGGAACCCAAAACAGCCCGTAGGTCACCTCCCTTAGAGAAAATGCAATTGTGCTGCCCTAACATTCACTTTTGGGATTGAAAAGTGCTTTGATCACATAATATGTTAAAAGCTGCAAAACTGCAAATGTAAAATCATTCTTCTGACTTTAGTGTATCAGCTCAGCATGAAGCCAGACTGCATGCAGTAAGTTACCCTTCTTATCTCTGTTAATTGCTTCTATTTGGTTACTTCCATTTAAATACACAGAGTCTATCTGATTTCTTATCTCTATTAGTTATAGAGGGAGACTGATGAAATCCCTTCACCAATGACATTAAACCCAAATATTTTCTACCAGCTTTGATCATTTTATATTGGCAAGCTCTTCGTTTTCATCTTTTTAAGCAAGTAAGATCACTGTGTAAAGAGGTGGATGTGAACCAGAGCTGCTGAACTGAACATGTAAAGTTTTGGAGAACTTTGGATCCAGAAATTAACATCTAAGAAAAATAAACATACTGGAAATTATAATAACTGGCAGTTGGTCCTGCCTACCTGGAAGGCAAGGACACCCTTTGATTTGAGCCTGGTACAAACTCTGCAGAGATTGAGATGTGAGGGTCAACATGGGTCACCAGGTTCCTCTTTGAATGTTTTTAAGAAATGAATTTAATGGATTTGGCCTCCTACTGCTAGCTAGGTGGACCTGCAGGCTACCCAGGAGACAATGTAGGAAAATTGGGCTGGCAGGGTCTTTGCCATCTCAAGAGATGTCTTAATCCATCACCTTTTAGAAATACCTTTTACCTTTTAGAATCATGTTGCTAAAAATTTCACAAATTCTATCAAATCCTTTCCCACATCCATGTGTCTTTAGCTGTGTGTGGTAGGAAAAGGATCCAAAGAGTTTTCTCTCATGTGTTTGCTTTTGTAGCAATGAACTGAACTGTTCCCCAGAGCCTTCACTTTAGGGTGTCACAGTACCGAAAATTTAGCGGGCTTTAATTTGGCCTTGGTTTCTCCTGTGTTGTAAACTGTGCAACAGTTACTGTTCAAAGACATATTTAAAGTTCTCCTCGTTTAATGCAGGAGCTTGTGAAAAAACATGTTTTCTGGTGGAAATAGTTTTAAATTCCAAATCTTCATCAGTCAGCTCTTTGTTCATCTACTAGTTTGCCTTCAGAAACGAAGCTACTTCAGAAGTTTTTGTTTCATTTGTGGATTGTTAGTTGTTCACGTAAATTTTTTAAAAAAGCCCACTGTTCTCACATGGCTTTCAAGAAAGACAAAAAACATTTGCTTATAACTTCCTCTTTCTTCTCTTATCCATAAAGAACATCTGAGTATTTACCTTAGCAACTGTAAATTACATATTATAGGGTTTTACTATTTATATATATATATATATATAATTATTATATATATACACTATATATGTATAGCATATATATGGTATCTTTTAGACTGTGCTTTTTGGTAAGGATCTTAAAATGCCTCACAAAATCTGCTTTGCATCATGCAATCTATTTTGTAGAGTGAGAAACTGAGACCAAAGGAAGTACATTTCTAGCAGAGTCCAGACTTCTGGACAACAAGTTTAGAGGTCTCCAACTGGACAAAACTACCTCCTTTTTAATGTACCTTCTGTAACAGTACAAGCCCACAATCATATATTACAGATTTAATGGCCACCAGTGGCTCCTGCTTTTAGGACAACCTGAGTGCTCAGCATCTCACAGGGACAACAAAAACTCTATTCCTTGTTTCTCTATCACAAGTGACAGCTTATAGTTCTCTGATGATGGCAATATAGAATTTTGGAATTTCAGAATCTTGTCTGTTGTGATTATATCCCGCAGATAACAGGAGGGCATATGTCCTTCACTGATACAGGTGAAATCTCTCCATGCATAAGATGTGTCAGCTACTTATGTTCCCCTTACTGTGCCTTCCTTCAGAGCACTCCAAACCCACGTGTGCAATCATACCGTATTATTCACAGTCTAATGGCATACATCCCTTGATTATTTCACTTTAAAAAAAAAAAGGGAAAATATGTGATTTCTCACTGGTTATATCAGAAAGATTTTCTTCAGCTGAATGGCTTTTGGGTTCCTTCCTTTGATTTCAGCTTCAGGTTTCAAGTCCAGATGAACCCCAAATAACAAAAACCTCTGAGTTCCACCTGGTTTCAATACAAAATCATTTTTTGTGTTCATTTCAAAATAGGCCCAGGTTGGTTCAAGAGATTCATGAACCTTGGCAAACTTTTCAAGGAGCATGATTTAAATTTCTGTGTTTGTATTGTGTGGTTTTATTGTGAATGTTTCTCATGGTCTTAGTTAGGAAAATAATACAGATTCACTATAACATCAGCTACATGATATCTTGCCTGAATTTGATGGTTGATGCTCATGTTTTGATAAATATCTACAAATTTTCCTATGTGCACAGCTGTGAACTTGGTTAATCTAAAAGGCTGCCTTTCCTTAGATGAATCGAGACTTTTGTTTCACTTGTAAAATAAACACACTTGGAATTATGGGTGGAGAAAAAGAAGTCTAAGGGAAAGGAGCTTAGCAAGTTGACAGATCCTCAAGCAACTCTATTAAAGAAACAAGCCATCAACTCTCTAAATATGGAAGGAAGGCTAGTAATTTCAGTTAGAGACAAATCTGGTTCAACTATGAGCTTTTCAAAGCCCCTGAAACAAGGAGAAGAGTGCAGAAACATCACTTTCACCCCCTTTTCCTTATCTCCTTAGTTTCCAGGGATGAGATGGCATGGTGGGGGAGTACATAGAGATTAATCATATTTTTCTGGTTCTCATGTTGGCAGGACAGAGTTTACCCAGCTTCTTAGTGCATGATCTTGAATATCAGGCAGGAGTTTGACAGATTTTTATTCATCCCATAGTGTGTGTTTCTATTGTATACTAGTGCATCAGTGGAAGAACCTGTGTTGTGAAATTGAGACTCTGATCTGAATCTCCTGTAGATTTGGTGAGGCTTCTCATAATTAAGATTATTAAAAGAGATGTACTGCTAGTGATGTGCATCGTTATGTTCCAAGTTGTTTCCTAAACCGAAGCAGAACTCCACATAAAGAAGTACAGGATTGCTTTTTGATTTCTGTACTTTGATATCTCATTTCCTTCCAGTCAAAGTTCTGCCATTTAGGTACTACTTCAATGAGAAAACACAAGAAATACAATCACAGTGAAATAAATCTATCTTCATCTCATTTCTCTCTGCCATTCACAGATGTCAACTTAATACAATAGCTCTTTGAGACGACGGACCCGTGTGGGGTAGCAGCTCCAGTGACCCGAACGCTGTGGTGTACAATTCAGCACAGGCTCCATAGCAACTGCAGAAAAAAATTGGTAAAAGCTATAGCTCGGCACGAAGGTATACTTCCAAAACTACCCCTTTGTTTATGTAAGCATGTGTGCACATTCCGCCAGATAGTTGAAAGCAGGAGGCACTGAGGTTGCACTGAACAGCATGTCAGTCCTTGCTTAGCGTGGAGAGGCGTTTGCAGCATTGCCTGTGACGCACAGAGGTAGAAGGGCTGTGTGTTATGGGTCTCGTCTACGGGGGGTAGCTGAAACCCCCTCCTCCTGGCTCAGCTGGAAGTGGTGTTCCTCTGCCTGGCCCAGATTGATGCTCGTGTTTTCAGTTAGAGCTGGCTGAAAATACTCATTTTTGTACTTTTTGAATCAGAAAATAGGGTTTCTCAGCAATTACATTTATCAAAGGGAAATCTAGAGGTGGAGGTGGAGATCCTCAGAAGAGGAACCTTCATCTTAAGTGCTTTCCAAACAAAAGCATTGAGCGCTGTTTTGGAAAGGTCATAGGAGTTTCTGGGTCTTACACTATACAGCTGTTAATATAAAAAGGCATTTCAACCCTGAGCATGTAAAGGACATGACCATAGACCTCCAACCAAAAACAAAAGGGAGAGATCTCTGAATCAAACCCTCTGTGATCTGAAGCACTTCTGGCAGCTGATGGAACCAGTGGGAAATCACATGATATCGACAGTTCAGCTCCTTTTCTTAACGACTAACTCAGGGCCACCTTGCAGCTTGGAAATGGAAAAGTTTAGATGCACATTTTGCTAGATAATCTTTAAAAATCCCAAATGCATAATCTTAAAAAACTTTTTCCAGTGGAAGCCATGGTCGCTCCAAAGCTTGTCACGCCCTTTGGCAGAGGAGCACGGAGGCTCGGCAGCGAGCAGACCACCCTATTTCCTGGAAACCCATTACTGGTGCAAGTCACAGGAGACATAAAAATTTTTCTGGAGTGCCCGGAAAAATGTAAACCTAACCTTATTTTTTTGTCATCCCTAAGTTGGTTTTGGTGGGACTTTACTTGGCTAAACTGGCAAAACTGAAGTACTTTTTTTCTTCCAAGAAAATATCCAGGGGAAAAAGATTGTAGGTTTACATAAAAGTGGATTAGAAGTGCAAATCCATATTTTCACCAGTGTAAATAAAAGCAAAATGTAGCCTGATACTTTATTACTTTTCCATTTTATTTCAGGCTGCTTAATATTTTCTGTTCAAAGGTAGTTTCAAGCCAGTAAAGATTCATTAAAACATTTTAGTGGCGGTTTAAGAGTGCTTTATGAATTAAATTATTATTTATTATTAATCACGTGTTGGTGAACCGAGAATTTAAGAGGTCAAATACAGTTGGCATTTTATAGCTGTTTCTCACTAAAACAATCATCTTCTAAGTCGACTCAGTTTGTAATGAAAATTAATTTTCAGGGTGAGCCATTATCAGTTTGGGAACATTTGACTCCTACGTTTTTCAAAGCTGAGGAGGGAGTGGGAAGGGAACACTGACAACCAGCCGAAATTCTTTATTGCCTTCCTATGTGATGTACATTTACTCTCCCCAGGATAACTAGTGTCATGCTTGTCAGCAGTATATAAAACAGACAATTTTTTTTTTCCTCCTTCCACTGCACAACCAGAGCCCCACCAGTTCCTACAGTCTCAGGACCCAACCCAGTGCTAGCAGCCTTTGTCACGGCTGCATTGAGCCCTCCTGTGGTCCATGTCCTCTGAGGATCTCAAAGCATTTTATGTATGCTCTTTATAAATTGTACTTTTATAGTATTGCCAGGAAGTTAAAACATTTTTAAAAGCCTTTTCTGCTGGTTTGGAGACGTATGTTTCAGAGGAGCCTGTTGGTTGTGCTCATTAAAACAGTCAGTGCAAGCTCGGAAATCCAGAGCGAGCGATGTGCAACTCCTGCCTCCCGTGGAGCCCCCCCCCGGGTGAGCTCTTAGCCCTCACAAGTGCCTGTGTGGCCTCCTTGCCTGTCCTCTGCACTAAATTACCTTTTTTATTTGCTATAAGATACCAGAGCGGATTTCCTCATGTAATTGTGTGTTTACATCTTTCAGCATTGGTTGCTTTTCTTCCTGTCTTAGCTCTCTCTCCTTATGTCCTTCTCAAAGCAGTTTCTGGGCAAGCAGTTCAATAAATTTGCATTTTGGTACACCAGAGTCCTTCTAAAAGAAAAGATGCATGTAGAGATAAACTACTGACAATGAACATCTCAAAGACAACAGAGAAACATAAGGAAATAGATGATATTGCTTGTAGTGACCTTTCCTAAAAGGCTTTAAAAGTTTCTGGAACCTTGACTTCTTACCAAATTCATCCTGTCTGCATTTTTGCAAACACTTTTTTTTTTTTTTCTTTTTATATAATGTCTAAAGTCACAGGTGCTTCAGGCTGTTAGCGAGGCTATTTTTGTGAGTTGGAAGGCTGGATCTAAGTCAGTGTTTCAGGTTAGCCAAGCCCTCGCACCTCCGGGCACAGAGCAGCAAGAGCTCTGTGCTGGCCCCAGCAGCAGACCATGCCGTGCAGAAGGGGCATTCGTGCATTCAGCTTCCAGTCAACACGGTGAACGATTGTCAGTGGCACCTGTGATCGGTGGATTCAGGGGTGAAGGTAAGGGTCCTGAGGTGAAGGTACGGCCTCATTAGTGCGGCGGCATTGTGCAGCGGTGTTCTTACGTGCCAGACCGCGTTAGACTCACGCGGGGTGTTTGCTAGCACGGCGCGTTAAGCCGCAGGTGTTCTGCACTGTACAAAGCCTTCAAAGATCAGTCTCAAATGTTTCTGTTACTATAAAGAGGATTAAAAGGATTTTAAAACATAGTGGGTCGGCCCGACTGCTGGTGAAATTGCCAGCATTTAGCAAAAAGGTGGGGGGGGAGGCTAGAGCAGTGGGGTGGAGGGGGGGCTTCGGGGAAGCCATACCATACCTTTCGGGGGGGTTTATGATCCAAATGTGGATCTGTGGCACTTTCAACTGGAACTCATTAAGAGTTCATGTAGCAGAAAATGCGAGAGGTTCTGGAAATGAGGCCTTTGAAAGGCCAAATGTGAGCTGTAAATAAAATAGAGTGGATATTCAATTTTTGCTATTAAATATCTCAGAATATTTTCTCAGATCAGCAGATCAGGCTTTCAGCTAAAATCTTAGCCCTAAAACAAAAGGACAAATGGAAGTTTTACAGTCTTTTAAGGCAGAGAGCAGATAAATACCATAATCAGATATTATATGTCTCAAAAACGTGAGAGCTTATTGATTAGAAATGCTGAACAGCACCATTCATTTGGGCTCTGATTGAGCAATGTACCAAAGCATGTGTTTATCTTTAAGCATTATTTTGAAATCCCATTGACTTCAAGAACCATTGACCCCTGTTACAGAAACTGGACCCTTGGGAAGACACAGCTTTCCTAAATATTATGTGTATAAACAAGAGAATCAGGAACACCCACACTTGAGAAAGCCAGCAGCTTAAGCAGAGTGTACCAGGATCACTAAGAAACCGTCTCCTAGTTTCATCCATTACACATAGGTGGTGCTGGAGCTGGCAGTTATTCATCGCTGTATTTTCTCAAGGCCAAGACCTTTGCAAGAGAACATTTTATCTGCTGCTATATTCGAGGTCCTCTTTAGAGAAGAGCCTCCTTCCCTTTGTTCCTCAGTGCTGTCTTAGAATGTGGATACTGAGTTGTTTCAGGAGTTTGGGGAAAAGTGTGTCTGTGTAAATAAAATACTGTTTTGGACTAGCGAAGCCTTGCCAGGAGCAAAGATGTAGCTCATGGTGTCAGCAGCTGAATGCCAGCCAAAGAAACATTACCCTGTTGGCAGTCTCATTCTCTCCTTTAGCAGGTAGGGGTCCATGCTGGGGTTTAAATGCAGCAGCAACATTTACCCTAAGTATGGTAATTTTCTTTTGAAAACTTGGACTCTTTTACCAGAGGTGATTTGCACATATCACGTGAAAAGTGGGCTTTTCTTCTTTGTCTGCAGTGTTGAATTTGATGAATGTTGGTGTTAATTGTATTTGTACAAAGGACTCTTCAAAGATAGCTGTCCAATCCATGATTTCAACAGTGTAACAATAACAAATAAATAGTTGATATCAAGTTATTGATCAAAAGTGGAGATCAAATAATGAGGAAAATTTGCACCAGATCTAGAGGAAGCAAAGCCTTGCTGTGCACTAGGTCAGTTGGTGCACAACACAATTTAGTCTGAAGAAATGCATTATAAATCCCAGTATTAAATCTGGGAATAATAAATGAAAACAGGGAATAAAGTCTCTCCTGCTTATGGGAACACCTGTTAAAAGTAAACCCATGTTAAACAAACAACTCTCAGAGGAACTGATTATTGCCTGTAATTTCCAATAGTGGTTTTTCCACCTTAAAAGAACACTTAGCAGCTTGCAAGAACATGTTAAAAAGTTCACTTACAATTTTAGTACAAATGTTATCCTCTCTGGTCAGTGTCTTCAGTTCCTGCAAGTGGTGCGGGTTATTAAACATATGAGAAAACCTGCCAAACCATGAGGACTGGCCAGATACAATGGAAACTGGCTGGAGTTTACCAAGATCTCACCATCACTTGGGTAGATCCATTACTCAACACTGGCTGAAAAGAAAAATAGCGTCCTGAAAAGAAGAATGTAGTCAGCTGATGCCTCAGTCAGCTAATTCATCCTTGAAACATCATGAAATTTGATTAATATGAGCAAAATATTCTGAAGTCCTCAGAAGGATGTGAAAAACATGAGGATTCAAACGTTAAAAGTGGTGTTACTGGTATAAGCAATTTTACAGTGCGCACCAAATATGAAAATTGCCTGCCAGTTCGGGCAGTTTAGCATGGCACCTATTGACACATCTAGGGTGTGCCTAATTTTGGCTTGTCTGGCAGAAATCTGGCCTTAAATTGAAGGGGTTTCACATCTGGATATCTGAAATTACCAAAAATTCATGACCACCGCAACTGTTCAAATAGGTTCACTTCCATCGCATACCTCAGTTCTGCAGTGAGCAACTTGCTATAGCTAAATGCTAATGGTTTACATTGTTGGGAGATTATGCCTGCACTGAGTGAGAAGAGTTTATAGCTCAGGGCTTTAAGCCTGTGTAAAGTCACTGAAAAGTACGTGTCAGAGGTAGAGTTTTAAAAAATAACTGGAAATCCCTTTCCAGTTCACAGAAATTCAGTCAGGTGCCTGGTAATGCTCCAGTTATACCCCCAAAACCATATCAAAATAATTATTTTCTGGTTACCTGGGGGCTCTTTGCCTCTTGTAATTACACTTATCTTCCATAAGCATATGCCACAGTGGGCATTCTGTACATTTTTGTTAAATGTTAAAAAATACTGTTTTCCCCTTCATTTAGCAGAAACAGAATCTGGTTATGTCTTGGAAAAAGTGAACTGATAAGTGTCTGAATTAGTAGTAATGTGCTGTAAATATTCTAACTTTGTATTTTATCTTGCTCTTTTAATAGAATTGTCCTTCTCAGATGAGCTCCTTTCATTGGCTTAACATTACATCACAACGTTCAGACTCCCTAACTTTATCTTCAGAAGGCTGCGTTTGTCATCTCACACCTGCCTATATCTTTTAGTTCCCGCTTACATATTCTGTTCTGCATTCTTCCAGATAGACTAATCTCATTCTTTATACCCTTTTCTGCATCTTGAATTTGCTCTTTCTTTGTGCTACCCTTTACTCTTAGAGCAGATGCTTCTGGTAACTCTTCTTAGCTCTAAGGTCTTCTTTCATTTGGAACGAAGTGCAGGTAGACTTTCTGCCCTGGGTTGCTCACTGGTAATACCATCAGGTCTGGAGAAGCTCAGCTGAAATCTCGTCTCTCTTAGCAAAATCTTTCGGACATGAGATATGTCTTATCGAATGGTTCACAAAGCACAATCTAAATTTCCTTTACCTCTCAGTTCCTGGCAGAAGAGAAAATGTGATAAAAAGAATTGTAATTAAAACATAAATGCGTCTTTATTTCTACCGTGGGTGGTTATTTAACATGCTGAATTTTAACACGCTGCCTGTCTGACATAAGGCCTGATGTTGCCACACTTGCTGAATCCGGACATAGCAAGAAATGCTAACAGGCTTTGCAGAATAAACTGTTCGATTTCCAGATAATCAGCCGCTGGGTTCCTACTGTGGCTTTACCTGTGCCAAAAGCATTTGTAGCTCAGAATGCATAATTTTATTGTCCATTAAATAAAACTATTCACGCACCTTAAAAATGATCTTTAGAAGTCCTCTCAGTTTTCCTGAGACTATTCCTCACATAAATTGTACAAGCTGCAAGAAAATGCTTCCATCTCTTTTGCTTTCCCATTCCTGGAATGTCACTACATATGCTGAACTAATTGTTTGCTATATTGGTCCCTTAAGCATTTTACTGTCATTTTTTCTGCATACTTATATTTTCACAAACCTGCTTTTAGCTTCCCACTAAAACAAGTCAAGAGGGGTATTTTTTCAGTCAAAGGGGGCATAACAGAAAAATACTGCTTGAAATTCTGCTCACTAGGAGAATTTATTGCCCCATAGTTTTCCATTTTTAACAGAAAAAGAAAAAAGGTCATTTTTTTCAAAACGTGTTCTTTTTATGCTAAGAAAATGTGAAGCTGGAGAGGAAAAAGCTAAGAGTAATGTTTCTGTGGCTAACTAAAAGTTTCTTTCACTGTCTTCAAATGTTGAAAGGAAACATGAGAAAGCCGTAAGAATCTTTCATTTGGACTTTTAGCAACCTCATTCGCCCCGATGCCCTCTCCCCCTCCCAGAACAGTTCCAAAAGTTGTTCAGGGTCGTGATATTCTAGAGCACTGATTGCTCATGAAATGCTGCCTTTCCTCCTCAGATTGCTTTACATTCTTAAAAGCAGGCTGCAAGTGCACTGTGGCACAGATTGAGTATCCTGCTGGATGTGGATTTCGCTCCCTTTTCACAGGCATTAATTACATTCATCTCAGCCACTGCAATGCACATCTGTGCTCAATGGTAGGTACAGGCTTATGCAATTTTTTTAGTGAGGACCTGGATTTCTTTTGCTTTCTTGCTTAAACATAATTTTACCTCCTTGTGTCTTTTTCTGCCTTCTGTGGTGATAAATATTCACTTTTTTTTTTTTTTTTTTTTTTTTTTTTAGTGCCCTGAATGCTTCAATTGTTGGTGAACAAGTTTTAACCTCACTAAAACTTTGTACAGCACTTCGAATTAACCCAGATGGGAGCAACTGTAATAATTTCACACGGCCTTACCGCAGCTGGCAGAGTCCACAGGGCATTCAGCAAACTGCCCTCGAGGCTGGGGAGCTGGCTGAGCAAACAGGGCAGGGCTATGTCCCTATGGCAGGTGACTCAGCAGTATAACCACGGGGACAGCAGTCAGGTCTCTGTATGTTCTTCCTTCTGCTGGGGTTTGAAAGAAAATGAAGATGATGAGAATGTGTAAATATAGGCTTGTGTTTTCCAAATAGACCAGAAACTTAGATGGTGCAATTTTGTTGGAAAGACTGCTAAGGCTGTAAAAAAGTTTTGTATGGCCAGGGTGCCGTGCATTGTGCTCTTTATCATTCAGAGGCAAGGAGAAATTTCTTATTTACATGTAGAGCATCTGTAGGAGTACAGACCTGCATCTACAGACACTAAATTATCACTTAGAAGTGTCCCATCACTTATAACTTCAGGTGTGTTTGGTTTGCTTTGCAGGAATTGTAAGCCTTTTGAATTTTTTAAAGTGAAATTGCTGACAATTAAATGGCTGTTTACTTTCAGCTGGGTCTTGGCTGCCCACGGTGTGAGCGGGGAAATTAGTTACTGTCATTTCCCTGCGCAGCCGTAGCAGACCATGGGCTTCAGTTGAGGCTCTTCCTAGAAACAACTTCATGCAAAAGCAGGTGAACCAGGGAAGATGAAGGCATGGCCAGGTCTGAGCTGGCTTTCAGGATTCCAACCCTGGAAAATAGTGGTGCCCAAAGACAAGAAGAAGACACAAAAGAGAAGGAATTATGGCATAGCACTTTCTTATTTCTGAGCCTTTATTTTTGTGGTAGTTTCTTAGACGTAGAACATTCTAAAAATAATGATTTTATACCTGCATTTTGTTTTCTCTTTAAAACTGTATTACACTGCCTGTGAAGGGATAGCATGCTACAGTGCTAAAGTAAAGCTTTATCTATAGTAAAGCTTTAGAAGGTGCAAACCCAGATGAGTAAAAGCAAAGATAGAGGGCTGAAAGATGTGCTTTATAAGAAAGATTACTTCTGTTTCTTTAAATACTCCAGTTGCATCAGGAAACTACATACAGGTATGACAGGAGCAACATTCAGGTAAATTTGAGCAAATGCATGTCCACATCACCTGAGACTTTTAAGGACAGTTTCTGGAAAGGGAATAGCTACTCACTCTCATCAGCTCCTACTTTACTGTGATGTGAAAAGTAAGGAAACTTTTGGTGAGTTAGTAGCTTTAATTTTTTAAAAAGATAAACATCAGCTCCTTGATGGTAACTGCATCCCATGAAATACACTTTGATGTGAGTTAGCACATGATTTTTATTTTTTTTTTTTAATCTGCCCATGGAACCTGCTTGAAACATTAAGAATTTCTGAATACCAGGGCAAATGTATCTCTTATTTTCCCAGGAAAGAAATCAGGGTAATTAATGCATTTTTGAGGAGCATGTTTAGATCAAAGAGAGAAAGAAAGAGAAACGGAACTCTACCTGTCTGACTGTGGAAAGGTGCAACATATACAGGGCCCTGTGCTCCAGGTTGCACCAGCAACCACACGTGTCCTGTCCTTGCGGTACACATTCATCCATGAGGACCTGAGAAACTCTTCTGACATCCCATGTGCTAAGGGAAGGGCTCCAAGCTCCCTGTCAGCAGAAGTGCACTGGCACTTTTTCCTCTGCCCTCTTTCCTCAATGAGTGAGGGGTCTCGCACAAACTGCTCTGCTGGAAGATTGCTGGGAAGGAAATATAACAAACGCAAAAGCAGCCTGCAGATTGTTTGAACTAACAGTCAGCAGGATCCTCAAGAACCGATCCTGTCAGAGGAGAGACACTTCTGGCTCTGCACTTCAGCTCATCTCTGAAGACCCAGTGCTACGAGGGAGGGTGGGATGTGTCGTGTGCAGTCAGATGCAGACACACCTAGTGCCACGGAAGGGTTCTTTACCACGAAGGCTTTCTTGAGTAGAGCTTCTTGCCACTGCATTTACACATCTGAAAATGGCCTAAATGCTGGAATCAGAGCCAATGTGTTATTACTAATTTTTCGTGTTAAACTATCTTTGTGAAAACATCACATTAAAAAGCACCTAGAGAAGAGCTAGCAGGAATCCTTGCAGCACCACATTTTGAAGTAGCACCCTCAGATTTTTCTCTGGATTCCAACAGCTTGCCTGAGAGTGCATGCATTCAAGGATACACATGACAAGCTGGGAGCTTTGCTATGATAGCCCCAAAAAGTCTGGGGTCCCATTGCTCAACTGCTTGCTGAACAGGGGCAGTGGAAGCCGTCGGAGTCGAGAACCGGCGGGGAGCTGTGACAGCGTGTGAGCGGGCCCATCCAGGAGCACTGGTGGCTTTTCTGGTCTCCCACCATCAGGCCTGCCTTCTGCCCTGGCACCGACCCCCCACTGGATGTGAGGTGCTGGCCTGGGGATGGAGCAGCCCTTTCTCTGCCAGCTGGTGCAGAAGCAGTCGCTGCAGGATTTGCTGCTGGATGCCGGGGTGGGACTCCCGGGGCTGCCTGGGCCCCTTCCCAGTAGCCAGCAAAATGTGTTTTCAAGTTCTTTCTTGAAAGCAATCAGCGCCCTTAGCAACTGGGTGCCTTAAAATGTATTTATTACAGCTCCAGAGAAAACAGTAGTTTGCTTTTATATATGGACACCATAGTGACATAACAGTAAACTTACAGCAATGCTCTGTGTTACTGCCATTTACAGTGGTTGCCTCAGGAACTGCAAATAAAGTTACATGTTTTATTTGAGCGTTTGAAAAGGGTCAGTGTCAAGTAACTTAGACCAAGAGCTTTCAGCTTTTGGTAAGAAAGGGTAGAAAGTCTACAAAAGGCTCCATTAATGGGAGTATTTTCAAGATTTCAGAAAGGCAAGGGTAGGCTGGAACTATTTTAAAAAAGTTTTGCTATATTCCCCTGCAGGATTTGCAGTCTTTCACTAAGGTGTTGTGTTAGTCACACCACCAGTAAGGGAAAAAGATGGGAAGGAGAGGCAAAACTGGTTATGCTCTTTGGTTTTCTTAGTTGCCCGAAAACTTAGACAGTATTGCTGTACAAAAGTGAACATGCTTTGTTTAATGCTTTACTTATTCAAAATTTGAATGTCATTGACTCAAAGTGAAAAAGAAGTTCACGGAGCTTGGAGTTTAACTAAACTTTTTTCCCTCCAGCTTTCACAAGTATATTGAATTTACATTTTTTCTCATTTGCATTCTTAGTGGTTTGATTAAAAGAGAGAAACCTATGACCTACACTGAGGATTACTTGCTATTTGCGTGATCTACGGACAGTGCCCACCTCATTTTAGGGTACACTCTGGACCACATTCCACTTGGTTTGCTCATCTAAATCCATAGCAGGTGTCCTAAGTAGCAAGTGTGTGGACATTAGTATGATCTGAAAGCAGCCCCAGAGCAGCACATTTTAGGGAAGGTTTTAGCTGCGTTATACTCCTTGCTGGCAGACTCGTACTTTCATGGGCTCCTGTCAAGAGAATGAAGTTAAATTAGGTCCAAAGACTGAAATGGAGACGTCTGAGGGAACAAGGCCTTAGTTAGGAACTCCCACAAAACATGAATCTAAAATAAGATTTTTGACATTTTGAAGAAGTTAGTCTATATTTTAGACTGGATCCATTCTACAGGAACAGATTTACATCTGAAAAACCCAAGCTTAAGGATGAATCACCTTGTAATCTTTATGTGCAGGGATGTATAAAGCATTGGTGAATACTACACTATGCTACACCTCTACTTTAAAGATAGTAATTATCATCAACGGATTTCACACAATTCAAGGGAAAAAAAAAAAAGAAATAAAAAGAAACAAAAAAAAAGCTTCTGCAGTTTTTTTGCAGGCATACCTTTTGTAGTGGATAATTTAATGTAGTTCTAAATGAAGGAGAATCTATCCAATGCAGAGATAGAGGTTGCCTTTGCATCCTGTAGTATGACTATAAAGATCCCAATGCTTTACAATATCCATAGTAGCATATAAATAAATTTATTGTGAAAAGATGAGTAAGAGATTAACTGGCCACCCACTTCTTCAAACCCTGAATTACTGATTAAAAATTGTTAGGCATGTGAACCTAAGAAAAGCAAGGTTTGGTGACCTTACCAGTGTAAACCTTCCCGTTATTATCTGATCTTCTAGCCACGCATTAGTCTCTTCTGAAAGGACTTGATAACTTGAGTTTCCTTTCTGCTCTAAGGAGAGATAGGAGTTTCAGACCACCCATCAAGCTGTCTCACTGTGATGCTTAAGGCTGTTTCCACATTTGATGATGAACCCGTAAGGTATGCGTGTTCCACTATGAGGACATGCGGCACTATTTTAGAAAATGCTTGAGTAACTGACCACTGAAATATACAGTTAAAAATAGACCAGCATTCCACAAGTGCCTTATTCCTTCATATCCACTATGGTTTTATCATGCAAAATTCAGAGAAATTCTGGCAAGGATATTAATTTATTTTAAAGGGAAGGAATAAGGATTGTTTGGGAGGCAGGAGACATTCAGGGATGCAGAATTAGATCATCAGATATTGCACCTCCTTACCCAGCTGTAAATTTTTGTCTCATAGAATAAACATAGAATCCAGGGAGAGTCAGCTCTCGGACAATTCCCAGAAGATCAAGGGAAAAAGAAAAATAACCATGCACAAACTGTAAAACCAAAAGATGATCAAATAATTACAGATACTTGACTTGATGTGCTTGTTGGGATTCATTGAAGGTTTTAGGAGATCTGCTTGAGCTTTGTTTACTTCAAGGCTTTTTATTATCTCCATGGGAAAAAGACAAGAGTTGAAGAAGGATGTTATAGAAAAGAGTCAAAAGGCTTAAGCTGTGCCTTCAACACTTGTATTATTTTTAATAATGGAATAAGGGAGGAGGAGGGCTTTTTAGAAAAAGAAGTATGTAAATTATAGTTTGTTTGTTTGTTCCTTTTAAAATAAAACTCATTTTGAAATTGTGCTTTCCTCTTCCTCTCTGCCTTCATTGAATAAATAATTTTATCTCTTTTTGTGTTTCCCTGGGTCGCATTTTATTGTGGAAGATGCATAGCCTTTTCCTGGTCTTGATTCTGCAAGTCCCAGAGTTAATCCTCAGCTTCCAAGAGGTGAACACCACCAAAGTACACTAACTGCCAGTATTTCCACTGCAGGCAACACCGTGGTTTGCCAGTTGTGTACCCATTTTGTTTCTACTTCTGTTTGTCTTCTATGCTGATGAGGAGAGAGCATAATCTGCCTGGCACAAAGCACAGGGTCAAGATTTAAGCTTGACTACCCGAGGTGGTCTGACTTTGGGGAACTCTCTATGCCCTTTCCATACCTATATTTCTAGAAAGATGGATCTTTAAGAGCACCATTACAGTCCCAGGCAAGCAGATGTTGTGGTAGGAACTGCATAAATAATTAAAAAAATAGGCAATGCTGCCTAAAGTATTCACATTTGATATATTTGTTAGGATGTGATGCAGAAACACTGTACGTTCTTGAAATTAAGGTAGGAACTGAGCAGAACAGAAAAATAATAAAAAAATGCAGACAGAAATCACAGTATGTCAAATGATGACCAGGAATGTTTTCTGGAAACATGACACCCTTACCTCAAAGACCGCAAGGTGGTGGCTTTCGGGATGTAGATGGAGTAATAGGAAGGTGCTTCTGCTTGGAGTAGACTAAGAAAAAGGGGTCAAATAAAGTATCATGGGCATGGAGGAAGATGGAAGCAAATTGCTGTGTTCTAAAAATCAAACAGGACGGAGATAAACACTGAAGGATTTTACAAGCAAAGATAAGAAGTTTGTTTTTGATACCATAACGGGGAAAGAATTAATACACGAGTGCAAAAGGAAGAGTGCGATCAGAGTGCCAAGTTACGCATCTGATCCTACCAGCAGTGTTTTGAGTGGATGGAAGGAGGATGCAGCACTATGACAATGGTTAAACACCCCAAAAGATGCAAGTTGTATTACAAGTGGAAATGCAAGAAACAACAGCTTTCTGCTTTTTGGGCAGACAGAAAAACCCAAATATTTGGTACAGAAACAGATGTGGCAAGACAGGGAGATGGCCTACTGTGGAGGCACCTGGTTTTCTGTCCCTAGCACCTTACTGGAAATGCTAACTCTAGCCTCTTCACAACCAAGGAGTCCATCGCTCTCCACTGGGATCTTTCACTGAATTCAGTGGCAGACCTAAATATCAGTTTGTAGAATGAGGAAAGTAATACAGACTGTTACACTAAGCTGTTCCAACACAGTATCATTATTTCAAAATAAATAGCTTTTTTTTTTTTTTTTTTTTTTTCCCCCAGGAAATAGAAAAGGCTGACACCCTTTTAATGAATAAATCCAGCAAAATCAGGATGAATAATAATTCTGGTTAGTGTGCTTTTGGCTGCTCCTCAATTCAGCAGAAACCAAGTGTATCGCAGAAATGTTTCATTGTGTAATACATTCTACTTGATTGCTTTTATCTGTTTATGCCACACACAGAGCAGTAATGAACATTCAAAGGAAAATATGGGTTCCATTAATACAGGTGTACGAAAAAATATCAACAGAGTTCTTCCACGGTTTCCTTGAGAAAAGAGGTAAGCAAGATCTTCCAAACTGTTTGCTGGAACCATGTTAGTGCCGCTGTGTTAACAAATATAAATATCTCTGTCGCACGATTGCACATACATAGAACAAATGTAGTGTGTAAGTGTGCTAAAAATGTTAGGGGATTTTTCCCAAGATTTTTAAGCCATTGATAATATTGGTTAAGGGAAAGAAAAAACATTCTTCAAAAGGCATCACTTTTTATAAATCTTCTACTCTTCTTAAAAATGTGCATTCTCACCTGAAAACCCTAGACAATTTCAATTAACTGCTTATAAAAAAATGGAAGGTATTATACCAAAAGAAAGATTGTCACAACAGACCCAGATTTTGCAGGGTGTATTTGTCATAGTCTCTGCAGAAACTTAGCAGCCTGAACCAACAAAACCAGATCACATGACATACATTCTGCAGAACGTGACCATGTTCACGTATGAGTGCAGTTCATTTTACAACCTGCAAGGAAAGGCAAAGAGACAGGAGAATTAACGAGCTGTGGCCTGATCCACCCATCAGCGTTACACTGTCAGATAGCCTGAGTGCACCTTTACCATTCTTCCCTATGCCAAGGGGCTACTGGCAATGCCGCAAAACAAAGTCCCCTAAATTCACAAAGGAAAGGTTACTTGATGAACGCTTTGGAATTTCCTTCAAACTGAGAAGCTGCCATATGCCCAGGTATAAAGAAGAAGGGGATCCCATTCTAGAAGGGAATCTTTGGGAGACTGAAAAATTACCATGGGAGCAACTGAACATGAGGCTCATACTGGATGTATTTTGTATCCTTGTTTTATTGATTACGTGTGTTTCTTTTATAAAAGTGCAGCTTATTTAATAATCAAAAGCTTTGCTTCATAAGGATAAAACTTTTTGGTTTAGGTACATCTCATGCTTATTCAGATGACGACAGCAAATGCAGGCACCTAATTTTCATGTAAAGGATAAATCCCTACAAATCAATACGGCAGATAAGTCTTGAGGGGCATCTGCAACCACTAAGCCAGCCCAGGAGTAGGTGTGTTTTATTGAAGCTGTCCAACACTCCCAGGTGGACACAGCTTTGTGCTTTACTGGCAAGAAGGAACACATGACTTATGGAAATATTCATAATACAGAAAATTTGTGATACTTCATGATTTTTTACATGAGAAAGAAAGGAAAAAAAATTATTTTTTTTTCCAGAGGAGGTTTTGATGTAGGACAAGATCATCTTACAAGAGAAATCACAATCTTACAGCATTATTTCCCAACATGTAAGTGCATGGAGAACTCACTTCCCTGGGCTTACAGCTCTGCCACTGCGCAGCCTTGTTTCCTTTGACATGACATTGTATCAGTGCTACGGCAAGGGCAAAAGGGAAGCCAGATCTCCCACTGTTAGAAGAAAGGAAATAGAAATATAAGACGTATTGCCTCTGAGAACGTAGAGTCCATTTATCGCACCAGATGGTCTTGTAGGTGTCAGGACTGCAGGCACGCAGCTCGCCGTTGGACGGGGAGGCAGTGGGCACCTCTGGCATCTCCAGTGCCACAGCAGGCACTGCGTTGGTTTGGGTTATTGAACTGGGCAGTTCAGAGCTGGATTGTTATAGCTGATGGACACGCTCAGGCCACAGGTTTGCAACTCTAACAAGCTCTGCATGTGGACAGATAGAGGTTAAACACCGAAATCATGGGGGTTCTGCTTAGGTTCACTGGGTAATGGAGCAGAGTTAAGCAAAGTTCTTATTAACCGAGCGCAGTTCTCTTCTTACTGTATATTGAGGGTGTTCCTAGCGAGGGACTTTGGGCTCCTGCAGCACTTTCTTTTTCTCACTTTTTTTCTCACAGCACTTTTTTTCTCACAGCACTTTTCTCAGACACCTCTTTCATTGTGTGCCTCTGCACTACACGTTCTAAGAAAAGTTAAAAGAAGAAATGGGGAGGCAAAATTAAAAGAAATAGAACTGGAAAAATTTGTGTAAAAACTGTCCATGGAATAATTTTGGCTCCGCTAATTATCTGTCTCAACAGGGGTGTGGAGAAGACAATGATTTCCAGAAGATGGGCAAAGAAACCCAAGGCCCTGGAAGTCACGTGAGGGCATTGAATTACCAGCTGTTGAAGAAAGGAACCACCACAGTAAACACAGGTTTCAGCAGATGGTCTTGGAATACAACGCAGGCAATTAGCACTCTCTGCTGCACTTGTAGCACACTAGACAAGAAGAGATAAAATATTCAGCTGGAAAACAGAACTGCAGTCAGACATCTCAGCAGAGATAAATTAAAGCCTGCTATTTTGGTTAACTAAGAGAAAACACCTCATTAAAGAATAAAGAAACATTAACAAGTCCCCTATATTTACCCTCCATGGATGAAAGGGTGATTAGAGTTAGTTTTAGTTAAATCTCAGCAGTGTCCAATTACACAAATGAGTTAATATAGGGAGCAGTGCTCATGAGATAAAGGAATCAGAAAAGGGTCCCTGTGAGCACCTCCCTAAAAAAGCATGCTTTTTTTTTCCTTTGTGACCTCCTGGAATTTGGAAATATTTTGGCAACAAACATTCTGCCTAAGTGCCAGCCACTGAACAGAAATGAACCCTTAGGAAGTTGAAATGGGGAAGAAACTAAGGTAACTGATGACAGAAAAGCCCAAAGCCTTTTCTTTTCCCTCTCTTCCCCACCCCATACCTTTTTTTTTTTCCCCAAAACTTTTGGTTCACATTCAGAATAATGGTACCAGAAACACAATTTTTCTAGATTATTTTTTTTGTTTGTTTCAGGGTAAACTCTTGCAGCTGTCTGTGGTGACTGTCCAGGGGGATTTAAAATTTTTTTCCACATGATAATGACTGGCCAACTTTCCACTGTTCTCAGAGCAAGGAAATGTCATTTAATTATTGCACACAAAATGGCTTCTGTTGTGGACCTCCCAGTCGTGGCACTGTTGGTACCTCAGATATTTTGTAACTCCCTTCATACTAATTAATATCTTGGTAGAGAAAAGACACTGGGTGTGAAAGAGGATGCTATTATATGCTATATGGCCCAAAATCTCATGGGTATGAAGCAATAATTGCATTCTTTTACAAGTCTTCGCCTGACCGTGAAGATCATTCGTAAAGAAGACCAAGAGGTATGAGCGAAGGGACCAAAGTGTGAGAGGAAATCATCGCCTTTGCTTCAGCCACGTACGTGCAGTCCAATGCCAAAGCTAGGAACGGATCAGAAGGTCCTGTGGGAAATAAGAGATAACCTCCTTCAGGAAATGAGTGGGTCCTTTTCTGAGGAATTACCTGTTATCAGAAACCTGAAAGCCACTGTTTCAAGGCTGGTGATTTCAGAGCATGAGAGCTGTCATGAAAAGTGTCACAGCCTTTCCAGGAGAGGACAGGGAAAGGTACGCCCCAGCATGCTGCAGCCCAGCAAAGCTCCCACAGAGATGCTGAATAGCTCATCTGCTCTGGCCAAAACCATTACCCCAATGTCTGGGCTCAGAGGGATGGCACGGAGGGAATTTATTCTCCCCCAAAATGAGTTTCTTGCCTGGACGGGTTCATCTTGCAGACTATAGCATCACTTGAATTATATTACCTTTTGTCAGAATAAAAGCCCTTTACAGAAGCTGCTTCATGCATGTCACTAAACTTTCATACATTTTCATCTGTGGGTTACCTGGGCTACATCCAAGATCTCTGTCACCTTCAGACAGCTTTCTTTTAATTCACATTTCCATCGACACTTCTGGCGGGCCTACAGTGAAATATTCCGTAGCTTTTATGAATGTAAGGAATGTGGTGGTGAACCACAGGATTCCCCCACCTACAGCTCCCCCTTTCAGCTGCCAGCTGCTTGTCAGATTTTAATTAACGAGAAAGTTGCTAGCAGTTATTCATGCTGGTTCTCTCTGTTCCTCTCTGGAGAATTCCTAAATAGCACTCAGAGCATTGAGCCTACTCTTTCTCTTTTTTTAATGCTCCTCTTCACAGCAGCAAGTGAAAAATATTAAATGTGATGAGTTTCTGCACCCAGAGCTCAGTTAATAGAGAATGATGTGCACCAGTTATGGATATGGCACACAGGACCTCCCTTCCTTCCACTCCTTTCTCCTGTTTCCTACACAAAATGAATGAAGAGGTATTTTAGAAAATGATGTCTACTCAGATGTAGGTATATTGTTAAATCTTTTATTTTTTACAATATCAGGAATATAATTTAGGTGATAACACCGAAGGACTGCATGCACTGGGAAAGTCAATATGGGCACAGACAAGTAATCACGGGAGTGGAAGGAGGGCTCCTGAAGGCATTGTCCCTAGCAAAGACACAGCAGCTCATGATGTGAGTTTATTTCTCCTTCCTTTGAATGTCCCCCTAAACCCTATTTTCTCTCTTTCACTTCCTGGAATTCAAATTGTTTGGGCAACAAGCATTCTGCCTAAGTGCCACCGAATGTCTAGTAGCATATCAAAAAGTTTGAAGAGCAGCACATGAGTACAAGGAAGTGAAAAGTGATTTCAAAATATCAGCAGCCAGTGAATACCCTCAGCTTCAGCCTAGCCCTGAAATCTAACTGAAGACAGTGCTTGTGGTATTGCTAAATGGGAAGGTTGTACTTTTCACTGTTGGCTACCAGCCTTTGAAAATTATTAAACCGGAGCAATATGCTGCAGTTATTCTAAGTGATCCAACAGAGACTCAGAGAGCATTTCTGTACTCAGTCTTAAAAGGCAATAGCTGATGGTAAACAGTTGGTTACAACAAACAGTAATCTAATAAGCATAGATTTTGATATGCCTGCATAGCTGCAGATAAAATCTCTGGACTGTGGAATCCCAAGTAGCTGTCCCATACTCAGAGTGTAAGAGTTTCCATTATAAACCCTGTTTTGATGCCCTCAACCAACCCTTCATTCTAAGTTTCTGCAAAGAGCTCCTTCTTGTGTAACATTTCTGCTATGTGGACTCCAGCCAGAGAAAATCTGGAAAGGGAGGAGGAAGGAGAAAAAAGCTGGAGGTTATTCTCACAGGTATGGGATAAAAGGAAGGACTTTGTGAAGGGTGTTACTAACTTTTTGACACATTTTCTATCTTTCCTATGGCAGTTTTCCCTTAATGTTTCTGATTTGCACTTCACTATATATTTTTTTATTTTATTTTATTTTTCCTGATTGTTTTTCATGAAGAACTAGAATGGGGAACACAGCACTGGTTCAGCATTTTTAAATGATTGTATGGCCCCAATGCCCAGGTGCCTCCATAGCACTGTGTGAGACCATAATGGTCAAATTTCCAGAAAAAAAAGTGTGTCCATGGTGGGTGGAACTTGTACTATATAAAAAATAATTTAAAAAAAGAAACATCTTAGTGGACCTTCAGTTCCTGGGAACTATTATAAACTTCCATTACATATTATTATATGGAAGCAATAAAATCCCTTCCATCATTATTAAGATCCATCGTACTTCCTTTACTAGCACTGCGGGTAGATACTGAATATACACGGATAGAGATTGCAAAACTTTGCAGACCTATCCTACAAAGCTTGTAATGGTTGATACTGTGAATGCTACTTAGTCTATGAGAACCATCCACATTTTTATGAAGTCTACAGACATTCAGTTACGGTCACCTGCTCCAGCCTCAACCTATTTTTAAACTGGGTTCCCGTTCTCTAACGTTCTGTCTGTGCTTGAGATGATACTGCAGGAAGTGTTTAGGTGAGAGTATATTCCATCCAACCCTCTCCTACCTGTTCACCAGTAAAAAATGAAGTTTTGGTTGATGGGTTTCATATGAAACTGCTTGACGGCCATTTCTTATGGTCAGGAAGTGTGGAGTTCATCTTCACAGGCATTATTTGCAGTAATATCCACGTCTCTGATCTTCTGCAAAGTTGTTGCAAAGAGACTATTGACAACAATCTAGCAGAAGAATTGTAAGTCTACGGCAATGAAAAAGTAAAGCATATCAAGTGTGATAGAAATAACAAGGCCAGCTCCTAGACAAGAGCTACACATCCCTAAAGGTGAGAAATGGCCTCCAGTTCTGTGCACTCAAGAGTTACAGCCACATACCCACACATTTACCCACGTGTGCACATAATGGCAGAGGTTTCCAGAAGTGCACAGGGGATTTAGGCACACAGTTCCCAAAGCTGACCAGAGGATTAATTCAGATGGCCCTCACTGGAAAGCTGGCTGGAGTTTTGTGTGGCTGAATCTCCTGGTTAAGTCTGAAATTTTCAATATATTGAAATTTTTAACTGCGAGCCTACATTTGTTTAAAGGACAGCAACTAAGCAAACTTCAGTCTATGCCCAGCAGAATTCATACACATGGGAGGATTTCAAATATTCCAAATAAATTACTATTGGCCTGGCTTTACTTTGAGACTACAAGCTTCCATTCATCAGCGGACTCTTTTCACTCTTTGTTTCTTCCTTTGGAATGTTTCTGTAAATCAGCTTATAAACTTTTGGCTCTAAATAAAAAGATGCTAGGGTTTTTTTGTTGTTGTTTGGATGGTTTTTTTTAAAACCTATTGCAACAGCAACTGCAAGGTCTCTCCTTCCACAGGGCTCCCCCTGAGAGTTAAACCCGTAGTCAAACAAAAGAGAACAGAAGAAACAGAAATCCCCTACAAGCCTCTGAGGAAATCGACTCATCTCTTTATCAGCCTTTGGCTTCTATATATCCCAAAGATGATTCAGAAATGTTCTGAGGTTGTCCCATGCAGGAGGTGGTGGTTATAGTGTTACAAAGGCTCTTCTGTCAAATTCACAGCTGCCTGAAAACTGGCTTTTATTTCATCAGCTACTTCAGTTCTGAAGAGGGGCTTCTCTGTCATTGCTACATTGCATGTGTCCAGCCCCTCTGATTCATACCACTCTGGCATTCCTTTTGTGCACTAATTAAGGTCTTTACTTAACAATAACAACAAAAAAGTTAACACTTTGTATTCGAGACCCCTCATGTGCTACTGAATTTAGTGTACATTTTAATGATTTGTCAAACCCCAGCCATGCAATAGTAGGAGCCTACGACTTGCCTTAGCAGATCAGATCATTGGTCCCCGAAGCCTCGCATCGTGAATCCAACACCTGATTTGTAAGAGGAAAGCAAAAACAAGCAAAGCATTATCCCTCTTAGCTAAGTCTGCGATGCTGCCCTCCAGGAAAACAATCCCTTCCTTGCCCCTGGGGTGATCACATCACTAGAATCTAATTCAAAAGGGCTTCTCAGCTCAAACTGTGCAAAGGAAGAATGTATGAAAATTGATAGGAAAAGGCTGAAAAATAGGAAGGCGCTGAGAAGCTTGGAGGGAATTTCCATTTACCAAACTTGTTTACAGACAGTTGCAGGGTTAAAGGCAACAGGAAAAAGTTTGAGCACTGCAGGTAGAATGTGAGATGCTGTTCACACTAACTGCTAGCACAGCTTCAGCAAACAAACTCAAAATACTATTGATGCAAGAGCCCACGTGTCTCTGACATTTACTTGTCATAGTTTCAGTGCAGGCAGTAACATGGTCCCTAAAGGCCTGACTGACACAGATGTGGTCATTCTGCTCCCATTTGTCTTAAGTAGATCAGAGTAGATTAATATTTGCTGGTAGATAGCAAATTAATCTGTAACTTAGTGGCCTCCTTACAATGTTGTCATAAAGGGCTGTTGCATAGCTGTAAGGTCAGTGTAAGGACATGTCTTTTGAGGGGATGAAAATGTATACAAAATACAGTTTTCATGGGGAGCATGATCATTCAGGATGCTGAAAAATCAGTTCATTTAGTTCTCCTTCAATCATCATGAAATCTGGAATAGTGTGCAAAAAATGTCAACTTTTCAGACTGTATCATGAGCTGAGTCCTCCAACACATGTACTAATTACTTGAATAAGAGAATGTCATTCTGTAAAATAATAAATGAAGTCATCTTTTACTTATGAGAACTACCAGCAGGATTTGCTTTGCAATGCCCTTATTTGTTAAACTTTTGGAACACAGTACTCTGAACAGAATTGTGTGGTCTCCCTTATCATTGTTTTTTTGCATCCCTTAAATTCAGAGACGTTAGCAGGGTGTGGCTTTTTCCATTAAAGGCTGTTTTGGGTAACAGTAATCCAAGATCTATTTCGTTTTGCTAACAGCTAAAGGCCTTGTAATAATAATTGCTGTTTGGCAGCATCACAGTCAATTTCATTGATGTTACTGTTGGTTTAATTCTCTTTTTCAGGGGTGAGAAAAGCTCCAGTAATTCTTCTGAGATGATTTCTCCATACTTTTCATCTTCTACCGCAAAAGGGGTTGCCAGGGAACTATCCAAGAAAGAAATGTAGATAAGCAATACCCCGTCAGGAGGAAGGGAAGGGAGAGGAAGTGAAGGGAAAGAGAGGCAGAAAATACTTGCTCTTTTGTCAAAGTTGAGCAAAAGCAAGCTGTAAGCTTTCAGCAAGGAACAACTATGCAAATCTGTAAACTTTCGGACACTTGTGTGGATGCACAAACATTGATACCCCAGTTACCCCAAATGACAGGTTTTAAATTTTAAAGTTTGTGATAATATGAGCTGAAAACGAGGTGTCTGGCAAAGTGAACTAAGCCATAAACATGCACGCATAATGCATGCTAGTGATCATAACAAAGGTAATATGACCTTTCCCTTATATTCTGCAACTCTTTTTTTCACCCTTAGCATCCAGCACGTCAGACAACAGAGCTGAAGGTTGAGTTTTTCAAGCTATTTTTAAGCACAAACCAGAATTGGTAAGAAATTTGCTGAGGCACCTTGGAAAACAAAACAAAACAAAGCAAAAACCAACTGCTGATACCTTTCCTGCTGTGAAGGAAAGGCTCCTGGAGTGGTCACCAGCTCTGCTTTGCACCTCCCAGTATCCTCCTGTCCATCCAGATACCTAATGGAGTGATTCTAGGCTGCTTCCCGCCTGCCTTGGAGCGGTGCTGCAGTGCTGAGTGCTCCGGCTGCATCTGAGCCCCTTCTTGATGTAAAGAAAGTGGGAGAGGCTAGTGACCAGGAAAGCTTCCCAGGATGCTATTAAGAAAAATATAACCTATGTAGTCTGGGCTCATAAATCCTTTACTCGTGGCATTTGTGCTCCTAAACCTTCAAGGTACTTCTGAAAAGATTTCTTTTCATACAAATTTATTCATTTTGGAAAACTTACCAAAATGTTAATAAATCCTAAGTCAATAGACTTACACCAAAGTCGACCTTCTCTATTACTGTTAGGAAGGAGAGTCACTGGCATGGGTTGAATTGAAGGGGATTTTCTTTTGTTTTGCAATGTGTGTGCAGACAAGCAGGCACCAAGCTACAAGTGAGTAACTTTCCCACTAATCCTCCAAGGCGTGTGACAATATGACCCTGAGCTTTTACAAGTAAGAGCAGTATGGTATGTAAATATTATGAACATATATGGTAAGTGCTCTACTTGCTGAAAAACACTGAAAATGATTCCCGAGAATGCTTAGCTGACCCTAAAGCTACACAGATTATTCTTTTTTTGTCTGCAGCATTCACCTCGGTTCAAACCCACGATGATATATTAGACACAAGTTCACTGAAGCAGGAGTTTTATCTTGTTGCCTTCATTTCTCAGTTAGGGATCTGCTTTATTGTGGATAGAAATAATAAAAATGAGAAGTAAAAAATTATTGTGTTGTATTTGCCACCACATTCTTTCCAAAAAGAGAAATAATCACTTGTTGAGCTGAGAACATCTGAACTGCTAGCTGGAAATCAGGATGCCACTGATTGTGCAGCACACATTAAAGGATGCCAAAGAACGTGACTCGCTCTCTGCAGTCACGCACTTTAAAAAATGAAGAAAATCTGTTATTATTTATTTGAAAATGTTATGGCATCCATTAAAGTCATTAATATATGGAAAAAAGGAAAAAGAGAATATTGTTTCAAGTCTGTGAATGGAAATTTCACAACACAATAGAACGGCACCTTTTTTATGATGAATATGTATCCTACTACAAACATAGCAGTGGCACTAAAACACCATACAAAACCTAGGTTTATTTGTACACAAGTGACTAGGATAAAGCAGTGAGGAAAAAAAATGCAGTGGGGACTTGCTGATTTTGCAATGGAAAAGCAAAGTTATGATTACCCTTTCAATAACACTCCCAACTGTTGCAAGGGCCGTGTTTCATCTACCCATTTAATAATGAATGTATTTTATGTGTTGTGGCCCATGATAGCCTTTGAAAGTCTCCATCTCTTAGCATGTATATGTATCAGCAGATTCTTCCAGTTCTCACCGTGTGTTTTCTTGATTTGCAATTCAGCTTTCATTATTGATAGAAACTTGGAACCTGCATCCCACAGAGGAGTCCCAAGAGTGCAGATTTATCCATGGAATTTTACCAAGAATAAATTAGACCATGGACCTCAGAGGCACCACTCACAAGAGTATGAACTACTGGCTAGGGTCCATAGTTTCTGTGCTTTGGTTATTTCCATTTACTTCAGTTTAACTTGATTAGGTTCCAGCACTTGGTAAACCTTATCTTTTTTTTTTTTTTTTTTTTTAGAATATATTTGCATATCAAGTAAATTTTTATATCCTTGCTCAACCTCTGCAGAAAGATCTTAATAAAAAGTAGCTTTGCATGCGACATAGCAAGGACCACAATTCCACCACACCTTGGGAACAAGCATGGGGTGATGGAAGAATACGACGCAATTATGCAGGTGAGCTATTAACTGAAATGTAAGGTTATTAACTGAGGTAAGATTCTTTCCTGCAGCGTCACCGAACACGCTATTCCTGCATTCTTCCAGCATGACACAATGCTTGTGATTGATAGTGGCTGTTAGGTCCAGACCAGGAACAACAGCGTCCTGCCCTCAAAGCCTTCCTCTGCCTCATGCTCCTTGCTTCTCCTGTTAATACTCAGTTAACTCCTGGTAACCCTACGATTCCTCTGAGGGTCTTTAAACCCCTCCACTTCCTTCATCGTGCCATTATTACCTAATGAACGCTTTGTTCTCATGAAAATATCCGTACTGAACTTTTTAAAAAAAATAAAGGAAAGAAAAAGACAGCAGCTGTGGAATGAGATGGGGCAAAAATGGCTTTGTAGCAAGGAGTGGCTTCTGCCATCATTTACTGAAAAATGCAGAGTTCAGTTTTTAAAGCTGGAAATCAAGTTATATTTCACACAGGCTGGAATTTTCAGTATGGCCAAGCTGCTGCAGAAAACAAGTAACAAACAAATGTGCTGCATCTCTTGGTCTTGGATCGCTGGCAGTGTTTTAGAGTATTTGTTAGGATTTTGCCCTTGTGAGGAACTACGTCCTTAGGGGAAAGTCCTATAGAAATCAGAAGGGTTTTCCTTTTAAGGTCTGATTCAAATGCCACTGAAGGCAAGGAAAAGGCCTCCTGTTGACTCTGTAGGCGGTGTTCAGGCCCACGCAGAAGTCAGTTTGGTGACATCTAATTTTTCACCTCTGACAGAAAATTAGAATTGACCGATTGATAAAAATAATGTGCAAATACTTCTGCAAAGTTATTTCAAGGTATGTTTCACTGTTTGTTGTTCTTAAGCTCGTGCCACCTGTTGTTCACAGATAGTCAGGCTAACTTACAGTTAGGTCATGAAAATGTTTAAAAATATCAGAAGTTCAAAAGTTTTTGGAAGAACGATCAATCATCTGGAAATTCATCACAGAAGTGCATTATACAGTAGCTGCCATCATTTCAGTCTTTTGTTTAAAAAGTATCAGGCACTCAACTGGAAGCAGGAACTGAATCCAAGCTTTGTGTTAAAGCTAAGGTTATAAATCACCTTCTACAGAACAGAAATATTTCTGGACACCAAATAATCAATTACATAGTTTTCAAAAGCCCCAGAGGTTAAAATTTGACCGTCAGTACTATTTTTTTGTCACTAAAGCATTAACTTATATACATGTATATGCAGCTATACAAACCATACAGAAAGTTGAACATTATGTTAACAAGGTGCCAAAAGCTAAAATAAACATCTACCCTCAGCACAGCAAAATTCACCTGAAAGCAGGTGATTCGGACGAGATGTTCATACCTCGAAGTATATAAAACTGGGAGAGAGCTGACCCAGATGCCAAGGTGGTTGTGGCTGTGCAAAGGTAGGACCACGCTCATCTGCAGGATGCTGAAACTACAGCAGGAACAGAAAGGATGGGCATCGCGCCTCTTCCTCTGCTGCCAGTTCAACAAATTAATGCAAATGGAACGAAGGGCAGCTTTTGTTAGTGTAATGACCAGGAACTGTGACTAATGGAGAGCAGACAGTACGTGTTCTGCTCTCCCTGAGATGGTTTGGATAATTCCCAGCTCATGGGTACACAGGACAGCTGTGGGCAGTAGCATCTTCAGTGGTCACATCCAAATGCAGCACAGCTCATGAATCAGAAACCCAGCTCTGCACACTGGTTTTGTGAGACATGAGCAGTTTTAAAGCACAGGATTCATGCCAGATAAAACCACCCTTAGACTGAATGATCATGGAAGAAGCAGGAACAGTAGAGTGTGAAGAGGATGTTAGGTAAGGATAGGATTTGGGCTGGATGATTTTATAACCATACTTGGCGATGCAGAAGAAGTGAAGTTAAACTGCATTCTTCACTCAGAGATCGGGAGGGAGCTTCACCTTCAGCTCACTCCCTTCTCCAGGGCTGCGCAACTGGGTGGGTTCATTGTTGTGGTTTTTCACATTATCCAGATGCAGCACACGTTGAGGATGGCTGGCAGGAGAATACTCGCCTCAGCGCAAAGCTGTCCTGACCTAACAGAGCAAATCCCATGTTCCAGCCTCCCACACCCTGCGGTCCTGCACATGCTTGCCTATTATACAGTAATCATATTAATAGTCATTTACCAGAGATACCTCTCCCCATCCCTATTAATTAGTTCACATTCTGTATTCATCGCTCAGTAATCCAAGACTTCGATTTCCACCCTAACTGTGGGCCAAAGGAATCTTCTGGTAGAGCACATTTTTCTATCTTTGTGCCTTACAGGGAATGGAGGGAATCAGAGCAGCAAGAACAAACAACAGAAGGGATGCTCTCAAGTAACAGAGAATTCCCCACTCTTTCTTCAGCCCTGTGCAATAGGTGTACATATGTAAGCAAAGACGATTCCTGGTGAAAATTAATATCCCTTTGTGGGAGTCAGAACTGAATCAGGATTGACGCTGATTTCAAATGCAGATGCTGGCACAGAGTAAAATTATTTTTCAAACACCGAAGCTTTCCCTGGTAAAGTATTTAAGGTTGCATTTTCAGGCTAGAAGGAAAAAGTGATGAAAAGTTCTTAAAACTGAAGAAACAAAATCCTTGATTCCAATCCAAAGCCCTGCAAAACAGGATCCCATATGGTAATGGCTAATCTTAGGAGAATGGAGGGGGATGAAATGGGTACACTCTCTTTCCTCTCTCTGTCCCTTTTTCCCCTTTGTTTTTTTAGTTGCATGTAATATGTCACAGGAGGGTCCCTGAAAACAACGTGTTTTCACCACCCTTCACGAACAACACACATTGCACGTGTGTGTGTTCGCTGCGGCTCTGTAAGGAAACAGGTATGAGGTAGCTGGCAGAAGGCACCAAGCAGCACCAAGCAGCGCGGTGCGGAGGTGCTGGTCCAGATCCCGAAAGCGGCACAGCCCTGTTTTCAGCTGGGCTTCATTATCCCAGGACGAGTCTTTTGCTGCTGCACTTCAGGTAGTTCTACCCCCTTTAGCATTGCAAAGTGCTGAACAACCATGCTGTGCAGGCAAAGTGCGAATGCTTCTGCCCGGTTCTAAAATGCCTTCCCATGTTATTTTGGGAGCAATGCCTGTCCTTGGTTAGACCACGTTTTGTACTGTGTATAAAGCAGCTATGATCCTAACTAGTTCTTTTTTTGCCTGGGGAAAGTCAAGCAGTCAAGTAGTAATCGTGTAGATATTATGGGGTATTATTATTGACTGACTGTACTGTTAAGGGTTCTGTAGTCATTAAATGAGAAAATGCCCCTGGTGTCCTAAGCAGGCTCTGCAAACTAAATGAGGCTTCTCAAGAAGCCTGTTGTCTGGACAGATGCTTCAGAAAGATGCCCCGTGTTTCCAGTCCTTCCCCATGGATGGTCCTTCCCCATGTTTTACAAGAAAACCAGCTCCTTTGGCAGTGAGTTCCATCCTTTCTCCTCCATACCCAAGTACCTGTACACTTGTAGAGAGCCACTGGTTACCTACTGGTACCTGTGGAAGTGTTTTCACAGTGGGGCCTGTTAACTTTCATCCTTAAAATTCAGGCCTTAGAAGAAAATGGGGCAATAAAACACGCTGTCAGTGTACATGATGCACGAAGGCAACATTTCAAAGATGCCTTGAAAATTGAAATAACATGCAAAAATTGCAGACAACGAAAATTGTTGTTGGGTGTTAGCTATCTTATGTTAGCTGGCAAGCTGTGTTTTTTTCCAATTGTAGTTGACATAATATAAGGTGATATAATTCAGTCATAATATAAATCCGCCATAATGTAATTCAGTCATAATTCAGTTCATAATGTAAGGTGATATAATTAATTTTATTGGTGCAGGTTTCTCTAAGAACTATGGACCTAGGCCAATGGAAGAGAAATAATTTAGCTGAGTATCTTGTTATGAAACCTCAAATGATAAAGGAAATCACACCCACCACCTGCTATAGAGTGTGAATTGTTCACACAGAGAGTTTTGGGAAAAATCTACTCTCATCTATATTTTATTAATTTGGTAGTAACAGGTGCTTCTCAATTACCAATTACTGCTTTGGCCTACTAATCACTTCTGTCCTAGAGCAGGAGGAAAAGACATTGTGTGGTCACACAAGGTAGCAATTGCCAGGTTAACCTGGATGCTGAAGAGTCAGAGATGCTTACAGGGTTTTGCTTGCATTTGATATACTGTTTCTAAAGACTCCCATAAGTAGAGCTGGAAAAAGCAAACAAGCAAAGAGAACCATACAAAAATGCGTGGCAAAAGTCAAGCATCCAGGAAGAAATATATTTCATATGTAGACTTTCATTGAGAACTCAGCGCAAAAAGGCTTGAAGTATTTTTTGTTCAGAAATATCTCATGTTGCTGTCTTGACTTAGCCCAGTGCATCTGCTGCGAACGGGCTGTAACAGACTGGAAGCATCTGCCAGAGATAGAGTTCAGACAAATCACCCGGCCTGTCCCACGGGCTGCCCCATGGCATGGACTTGAAGTCCATAAGCTTGTTGAGCCGTGAGAAGTGGAAAATTAAATATATTGGTTCAGACCAAGAAAAAGGCACTTTTTCTGGAGTGCTAATTCAGATGGGTGAGAGGTTAAGCCGTCTTCAGCTGACAGAGGAAAGGAGCGAAGCGTTTCTGTGGTAGGAGAGCAGCTGCATGGGTTTGGAGTATTTTTTGGTACAACCTGTACAGGGAGCGTTCTCCTGTATAGCTCCTATATTAGAAAGTCCTTTTTTGATTCGTTCTGTGGGTTATACAGTGAACCATGGAAATGCAATAGTATTTTACTACAGAAGAACTAATTGTAAATTAACATGTAGTATTTTTTATTTAATTTTGATCAGCATGTAAAACATACTTTAATTATAGCAGAATAAAAACTGGAACTTGAGCAATTATTTAAATATACCCCTAGAGTATAATACTATTTAAGACTAGCCTCCCCTCTGATGTTGGGGGGTGTGTGTGTGTGTATAGTGAAACATTTAAAATAACAGCTAATTTCTAACACACACACATAAGAAACGCATTATTTTTAGAGCATTATTTTTACTGTGTATCTTGAAATAGAGAGTGTATGTAATTCATTTAACACAACTGGAGTGCTTGGAAAACTGGGCTCAAATTCCAATTAATATACATTACTTTTAAAGCAAACTACAAAAGAGGAGGGTGTTTGTTGCCGTAAGCATTTTAATCGGCATCACTGTTGCAAATGGCAAGAGCTATGGAGGTCTGAGAAACATTTCTGCATGCCAGGGATAAAAGTTTTCATTCCTTTGGCCTGGGCTAGTCTCAGCCACCTGGTATTTCTATAGCCCTACCCCGCAGTCTGGCTTTGGCTGTGGCATTAGACACACATGAGGGGGTGCCAGCCTGGGGGGGGGGCTTCCCCTGCTGCTTGCCCCCCTCAGCCCCAGCCCCACACAGCCTCCAGGCACCCTTCGTCCCTTGAGGTGTCACTCTATCCCTCCCCATGCTAGTGTTCTCGCTTGAGAAAACACTCAAGCTCAGTATTTATGATTATGTTTAGATTCAGATGTAATGGTTCTGTTTGCTGAGGTCTTGAGCAATTTCATCTCTGTCAATTAATTCAGCCAGGGAGTTTCAACATTTCTGGAAACTGGCTCTTCAGATTTCAAAAGATTAAATGGAAAAAAAAAAATGAAAAAGAAAGCAGCCAATCAAAATAACCAACTAACACCCCCCAAAATAATCTATGTTAATTTTTTCACTTATTAATAACATTGGTGACCTTAGATAAAAAAATGTGACCTTAGATAAAATCAGAGTTCTTTCTGAAGTAAAGCTTAAAAGGCAAGCAGTCAGAGTTAGATCTGTCAAAATGAAAGGAGATAGGATATTGTCTGTGAGACACTGGTTTACCAGAGGCATAGGAAAGCCTGGCTTTCCTAAGAAAAGAAAAAAAATAAATTAAAAAAAAAATCTGCTAACAGAAAAAAAACACCTAGCTTATTTTTTTTTTCCCCCATAAGACAGCATAGCAACAGCGTTGACTTCAGTGCCATAACATGATTGCAACTGCAAGAAGGGAACATCAGGTCACAGACCATGTCGTTCAAAAAACAAGAGTAACTCCATTTGCTGATGTCAGCAGTTTTCACAAACAGACTAAAATAGCCTGTTACTTAAATGTTCATCTGCTCAGATGATTTGGGGTTTCATTTATTTTTATGGTTTTTCTCCTCTATTTTTCCTTTCTTCTTCTTCTTTTTTTTTTTTTTTTAATTGACGGAAGGGAGTTTGAGAAAATTGCATTGTAAGTACAGCCTGTACTTTGTCTTGGTGCTTGACCCTACGTTCTTTCTTTTATATGAGATGAAATTCATTTTCCTTGGGCTAACATAAAATGAGAACACCGTGGAAGTTTGTGTCATTGGCAGAGGTGAAGGGTGGGCTGGAGCAGATGATCTAATTGGGCTTCTCCATCTCAAAGTTCTCACACGTTGTGAAGTTCTGTGATGAGCTGTTGGTTTAATTTTACAGGACCTTGGTGGCCAGCTTGTGAAAACTGGCTAGCAAGAACATAACGGACCTTACTGCATTATTATGGCTGGGTCTGCTACGTTGTTTGCTTAGAAAAATGCTCTTTCAGTACATAAATCCCCAAAATAAAGGTAGTGTCTGTTAACACCTTAAAAGTGAAGCCATACAGATATAGCTTTGTTGCTTCAGTGGGTCTTTTCCATACATCTATCCTTTCTGACACATCGATGGCTTAAAAGTCTGACAGTGAGGAGACAGAAAGCCCTTGAAAACTTAGAAAAGCACTTGGGCCTGTTGTTTGGTAGTATTTTAAAAATATATAATTATTGCTTTCTGTCAGTGCCATGAAATGGATTTCACAAAGGATTTGCACTAGGGAAGCTTGGCTGTGCAGTTTGTGTATCACCAGGAAGCTCATTTTGAAGAATACACTTTGGAAAAAACTCTTCATCTGTAGTTTTATTCTTATTTGGGCCTTGTCAAGTACCTGAAATGATTCACTGTTCCTCTGTGCTCAGAAAGAGCTAGAACAAGTAAGGGAAAGACACGTTCTGTTTGTCTTTATTCATTGTAAATTACTGACCTTCAAGTTACGACTGTCACTATACAGAAATCATTGCACTCCTACCACCATTAAAAAAGAAACATTGTGGACAAGTGAGGAAATTACTGTGGAAGGATATAGAAGTAACTTAAAATTCTCTCCTCCTGACCCCTCAAACTGTACCTGCCAGATGATGACCTTATCTGTATCCCAGTGCATACAGTGTGATAAATTGCTCAGAAGATCAAACTAGTTAAGTAGCTGTTATTGTTAAGAGTGCCCTTTAAAAATGAAAAATTAAGTTGTATTTAGCAGTCAACACCTACACACCAAAGTACATAACCCAGATGAGCTAATCTTTAAAACTGGTGTAGAAATGAGCTAATGTTTTTAGGGAATTGTATGCACAATATGGCAAAAGATCAATAACAATTGGGGGGGGGGGGACGGACGACAACTCCCCACCTAAAACTACTCAGCTGCTAGCAATAAAGAAGTACCAAGTTGCAAAATACATTAACGGCTTTTTGGCTGGTTTGTGTCATCTGTTATGTGCAGTTTCATATGGCAGGCTGGTGTCCGGGCACTGGCACTGAAATAGTGTTCCAGGTGACAGTTTGTACCTTTACAATTCGTGGCAGCTATGCAAAAAAAAGAAAAAAAAAAAAAAAGTCAAAGGTGTTATCTCTGCAGAATGATAACAAGGCATTGATAACACCGAATGGACTGGAAGCAAAACTGCTGCACACGTGCATACATGTATGATATACTCAAGCATACCCAAGCACGCACATGCGCATATATGAATCTCAGTAATTATGGTTTTAAAAGCATGAAGTTGGCCTCAGGAGCAAAGAAACTGAATTTGTGAGCTGTTAAATGTCAGAGCTGACCTCTGGGAGTTTGAGGAGGGATGATGTGGTGAAGGGCAGGCTTCAGGTCATGTTTTATACAAGAAGTTTAATTGTTCTGGCTAGGAAGCAAAAGTGACTCATTTACTTGAAGTGGGTCCCTATCTCCCAATGCAGATTTCAAATGGGGGAGGATACTGCTAGCAATAACGTCTTTAAAAGAATTGGACTGGTTTACTTCAGTATTTTAACTACTTCCATTCAGATTCATTTGTTTTGGACATATAATTTGATAGTGTTCCAATGATAGCAAAAAACAGTGCTTTTGTCACCCTTCTTGAACCCATGCAAGTCTTTTTGTTGTGTTTAAATCAGAATTTTTTTGCCAAAGAAAATTGTAAGCTAGTGGGCTCTTTCTGAGCCTTTTATTGAAAAATGTAATAAACTGTTTAACTGTATAGATTGTAAAGTCATCGCGACACTGGGTTTGTGGTGTTGCTCTTCCCAGTTTCACTGCTGTCTCAGAAAGCTCCCTCTACAGATTATGCATACGCATTTTGGGTTATGGCAAAAGACAGATAACACATATATAAACAAATAATAGATTTCACTTTTTTAGTAGCATCTGATTTATTAATGAAGGGGTGTCATGCATTTCGATTCCATTTGTCTGTGTCCTGCTTTATCCCCTTTCATTTATCAAGCTCCTATTTCTTGGTTACCAGGTATTCCCAGCCTTTAGTTACCTCCAGTTTCAATTTTGGAACCTTCTATTTTTTGGTGACGTATTTTCTGTAAAATGTGAATTTCAATAAGGAATTTTGCCCTAGAAAAAGTAAATATATTTCCTACTTTCTGATCAGCTTATCATTGAAAGAATATAAATAATGTCATGGTTCGAAATTCTTGCTGCCTCAAGAGGCTTTTACCAATCACAAAGTGTAAATGAATTGTCGCTGAAACGTGACAATCCACTGCCACCGAGACCCTGGCCATATAGCACTGAAGTGAAAGTGAGTTTTGTTACGGAGAAAGGGCAAGTCCCAAGAGCGTGACACTGTGCAAAGCACCCACCTTGCGCTGAGCAAGCAATGCACTTTCTGTTTTCAAACCTGCAGCTAAGGCTGTATTTCAAACCGCCTAGAAAATCTGTTCTCCTTCACAGAAAATGTGACTTTTTAGAGAGATTGTTGAAGCCAAAGCTAAAAATACCTAAACTATAAACTGGGTATTTTTAATCATAGTAAATCACAGAAGTGGCATGTGGAAGGGACTTCCAAAAAGTCCTATCTTCTGCCTGAGGCAGGATTTCCAGCTCTCCACTGAGCAGAAGCACTCCTCCCCTTCCCAAAAGGTGAAATATCGCTCATATGGTTTCATCGTTCATTTAACGATCCCAGCCTCAGAATTAGTTGCTGGTATTCCTTTAATGAGGATGATTTTCAGGCTGCCTTCAAGCACAAGTCCCATGACTTCTGCTGGCACAAGGTGAAATTCCTACTTCAGTAATGATACTGTGCCTGGCAAACATAATGTTGACTTAGTTAAAAAATCAAGAGAATTCTCTGAAAATGAGATTTACTGATGAGTAAGATGAATAAGAAAATACAAATAGAAGATATATGAATGTATACTAAAGACTGGGCCAAGCTGCAAAAGCTGGACCCACAGCCAAGCTGCCCCGAAGTTTGGAAGGCTGACATTCAGTGTTCTTTTCAGCTCATTAAAGATATAATTGGGGGCCAATCACAAATACTTTGTTTTCTCTGAAGTTCAGGTATTGAAAAAAATCTGAAAACAGTGTTCTCTGTGAGCCTAGGTGTAGTATCAGTGTTCCTTCAAACACCAGGAACCTCAACTGAAGGAAACCAAGTATGCTATCAATTAGAATAACAATTATATGAGGATGAAGATATACCTTATATTGGCTCTCCATGTCTTACGACCCGATCCGGTGAGTTCTGTTTGTGCCTGAGAACCCAAAGCTTTTGACTTTGCTGCAGTTCTATCTTACAAATATTTGCTTTGGTTTCAGTAAGGACCACGCTAGCCAAAAATCTGGACTGAAAATCTGGATCAGGGTTAAGAGCTCAGTGAACTAAACCCAAGTGCTGTATCTGAGGACAGGAACACGAAACCTTATGAGAACCGCAGTCAGTGAATGCAGCCCTTTACTATTGCAAGCAACCCCGGTATACAACCCGCCTAGGAAACTAATCAGGTTCCTTGTGTTCCTCCTAGTCCTGCTGGAAGGCTGGATCAGCACCTCACTGTTCAGATAGCTGATAACCTCACCTTCTGATTATGTTTAATCATTCCCAACTTTAAAGCCATTAACTTTTTTGTCAACAGTGCTACATAAAATCAACTGCTTTCCTCCTTCTAAAACATTTACAGAGTGCAGTAGTATCTCCTTGCTGCTGTTTTTTCTCCTAAGTTAAATCACCGATTTATTCTCATCTTCCCTTATTGCTCTAACAAGTCCAAAAGCCTTTTTTTCCAAAGCTATTCTAGTTTAAATTAAGAAATTCTGTGATAGGCTTGCTGGGGTACTGTAATATAGGAAATTAAAATAGAACAGAATGTAGCATCAGTTTTGAGGTCCCAGTTTATAGGACAGGCTCAGCTTTGGCTATCGCCAGGTTCAATTCATTGCAATTTGCAACCTACAAATTATGTTGTAAGGCAGACTCAAGTCTCAAAGCAAAAAAGATTAGCAAAGACCACACACTTAGTTAGCTTGCTTCATATCAAACCATAAAAAATCATAAATCTTCTCATTGCATTCAACAGATTTATGAACTTAAGCCAAGCACTTGAAATATACAGTCTAAGATTTTATTTAGTAATGAAAAATGAAAACAGGTGAATTTCCTAGTATTGTCATTTTACTGTAAAAACTTTGCATACACTGATCAGTGAGCCACCTTCTCGTCGCCTCCAGATTGAATCCTTCTGGTACGCAGAGTGATTCAAAACATAATCCAAACTTAAACTTTGCAAATTGCACTTATCTTCATCATACACTGGAAATAAACAGATGACTCAATATCAAACCCAGCAGAGCTTTTTTTTTTTTTTTTTTTCCTTTTCCTTCTACAGCCAACCAACCTTTTTGAGTGTTTCTGCTAAAGGATTTTTCACAAGTTGTTTTTAACCTTTCCTGTTGCAATGTATCATTATTTCTCATGAACAACTGAATTCTACATAGGTCTTTCCTGACAGCACTTATGAACATTTCCTGATGTATGAAAAACACAAGCACTAATAGACCTAATTAGACAAGCAAATACAAACGTGCCCTTAAAATGAGGGGAAAAGGTCATATTATTTTTATTGCATTTCTTACAGAGATGCAACATGTCTTCCTGATGCCAATTAGAATCAACATGTGAAAACGTGTCCAGGTGAAGTCAAATGATGCGCTTGGAGAAGTATCATCATCAAGGGGATACGTTTGGTTTACACACAAAGGAGGTAATGTTTTTGCATACATATAATTAGATCTTGGAAGTCATTACCACCTAACATTGTGAAGGCCAAAAGTTTAAAGGGATTGTTTGAGTGAGTGCTAAACTCACTAGGAATAGGTCCAGTGCTATTGAGAGGAATACAGTCACCAGCTCAGGTGGTTATTAGAGGGTGAGAATTTATGTAAAAGTCATCATTTGTGTCTGCTACCACCACTGTCAAAGATAGGCTAGTAAATTAGAGAAAGCTTTGACTTGCCCCAGGATGGCTGTTCGTAAGTTTTTGTGTGGATTTAGGTGACCAAACGCAACAGCACAGCGATATAAGAGAAAGTGACACATGGCAAGAGAACATTCTAATGTACTTACAAAAAACTTGTCTGCAGATAAATAGCTTTTGAGTCTTACATGGGATAAGAAATGCAAGGAGGTATTTGGGGGTCTAACTCATAGATACCACACAGCACTTTCGCTTCTGTGGATGTCTGCCAGCATTCCGAGAACAGGATAACAGACTCGTTTACCTCCCTGGTGCATGGATTTGTCTGCCCAAGAATTGTCAGAAATTCTAGTAAAAATGCACTCTCTAAGTGTTGCTCCACAAGAGAAATCAGTGGTCAATGATGACGGATGGACTTGCACTAGATGGTAGTAAAGCCACAGAAGTTTACCAGCACTCCTCAGCAGCAAAAGGAAATCAAAGCTGGTAGAGTGTTCTGGGCAGATGAATATTTTGAAACTTCGTTGTTTATTTAGACCTCTTGCATCTACCAAATGGAGGTAGAAATCTTCAGAGACCCACCTCTCCAAGTGAGACTTTCCAGACAGTCTCTTCCTGGTTATGCCAAAAATAGATGATTAACTTTTTTTTTTTTTATGTGTTACTTAAGCACTGTCATCTGCTAGCCTGAACAGAAGTGTGCAAACAGCTAAAGCAAAAAGAAAACCAATTTTGATTCATTTCTGGTTTCTTGGGAATCTCCTGTCAGTAACAGAGCCGTAGGTCCCTGAGTGAAGGGCAATATAAGAGGTAAAGGTCGGGCTGCAAAAAGGCAACAACTTCAACATTTACTGGAAAATCTCTTGGCAGCCAGCGTGGCCAAAGCCATGTGTGGAGTGGTGGCCAGAGAGTATCAGGAGTGACTGGATGAGGCACTGTTTCAGCAAGCCTTTCCTTTACTCTTCATTAAAAGAATTTCTACGTAGCTGCAAATAGAAGCTAGAGCTGCCTTGGAGCCAGTCCTCAAGGACAGCCAGGACTAGGACCATAAAGGGCCGTTACATTGTATTGCTCCTGGACCACAATGGAAGTGTGGATGAGTTTTGGGAGGGCTCAGGTTAGTTTTTATTTGGCACAGGTAGTTTAATGAAGATTTAGATTCTGAATAGGTCAAACTGTCACGCTACTAGCCCTTCTACAAGGCTTCCCAGTTCCATTCGGTTTTATAGTCTCTCAGAAGACGTGTAGTAGGTAGGTACCAAATTTGGGTATACAGAACCAGAGCAGCCTTTACAAACTACTCTACAGAATTTAATATACTACTGCAGGAAACAAGGTTTCACAGGAATTCAAGGTTACATGTATAAACCAACTTATTCTTGTCAGTTGATTATTCTCTTTGTGTCGCCAAGGAGTGTGTGCTGAGGATTTGTTCTAAATGACTGTTCCCAGTATTGCTTCACAATGTTGCTTTTCATAAGAATGTGGTGAGCTATCTAAAGTGTGCTTTATATGAAGTGTTTGGAAATGCATTTGCAATAATGAACGGCTGGTGGAAATTCATCGAGTAATACAGAGGCAGATACTGTGAGGGAATGAATTAACAGTAATAATAACATCTGATGCTGCAGGTTATTTTCATTCTAAAATAAACTCACTCATGTGCAATACGTGCCACTTGCATTTTTTTACTCTTTTCCCCTTTTGGGTGCAGACAAACAAAAAATGAGCATGCTCTTAAGAGGCAGGATTTTTAGGAAGAAGTTTTACAAATGCAATTACAGCAAGACATTGTAGCTTAGATTGCACATGGGTAAACACGTGCTTTCACACCAAGGGAAAAGTTTAGCTTGGCAGCTGAGGCTGAGAAGCATGACTCCGATCTCACTTAAAGCCAAAACTGCAGAAACCCAAGCCATTTCCAAAAATAACATCAAAATTAGAGCCTTGAACCTCCTCAGACTGGTCATGCTGAGAACGATGATCCTGGGGACCAACAAAGCTACTGAGTCCCCCATGGAAACATTTTTGTGTGCTGATTTTGTGCTTCAGCCATGGAGAAAGAAATATATTTCGGCAACTGAATACAAGTATAAATCAAATTAATTCAGTTTCTAGGATTATTTTGCTATTTAAAAATGATTCTGAATTTTCAGGGCTTTCTTAGAATCACACCAGCTAATATGCAAGACTAAATCCTCTTAACTGAATTTCGTTACATCTACTTTTAGAGAAAGTAGATGAGAGGAGATTCACCAATAACTTCCTTGCCATCTCAGAATAGGGTCTTGAGATACTTACACAGTCTCAGTTAATGTAGCATCTGAATGTCCCACTATTTCAGTGATTTTTCTTTGCAAAATCCCTCCGGTGTTAAAAAGGTAGAGAATCATCATCATCTCTATTTGCAAGACAGAAAGCCTTCAGCCTGCTAAGAGATCTTTATTAAGTAAGAGTAAAAAAAAAAAAAAAAAAAAAAATCAAATTTTTGGAAGGAACCTAGGCTCTGGTCCTTTCTCAAGGGACTAAATACCCAGGCGGTTTTGGGATCTGGATCTGGACTTTGCATTCCTTTCAAACTTCTAATAAGACCAGGTGAGAGCCATTCTCCTGGGTGATGGAACATTTCCAGACATGATTAGTACCACCTCAGCATCAAGAGAGCTACCTGGTGAACCCCAACCATGCTTAGGAGAGGCAGCGGTGCCAAGATGGCCACTTTAGCCAGGAAGGTTTTGCAGAGATAAAGCTTCAGGTGCTTAAAGAACGTAACTTGTGTAAATGTGTCTTAACGATGATACTCTTGAGCTGCCTACACTAATTTTCAGACATTTAGATGAGACGTGCCGGCTTATGCAGGAAATCTGTGGTGACATGGAGAACTGCACTCTAGCCTGAATGCCACGTAAAGCATTTTACCCTCTGGTTATTTTTGCCGTAGACAAAGTCGCACTGTCTCAGAAACCAGAAATGACATGAAGACATGCAGGATTGCCGTCAGGTTCCCAATGGCAAGAAACAAACTCCCCATTAAATACCTAACTAAATAAGTTCAGCTAGGACATAAGGCAAAAAGTACAGGAGGAGGAGAAGTCCCAAGTAAAAGGTTCCTCTTCAATACAGGTAGCCTGGTATGAAAAGTAAGAAGGCTTGTCTTTATAGAACTTTTTCTTGCATAGGACTGCAGCTAGAGTCCCTAAGTACTTGCAAAAGACAAAGTACTCCTGCTCTTTGGGAACTACGAAAGGAAAGGGAAAGGATCTTTTCCTATTGCAGACCTGTGGTAAGTGCCCCCCACCTTGGCAATGCCAACACACATAGGAGGAGCAAAAGGTGTTTTCTCCTAGCGCAGAAGGGTCAGTGAGGGGCTCTGAGGGACGTGAAGTTGGTTCAGTCGCAGCCTGCAGTGTTTCACAGTAGGAAGCAAGGATGCAACACCATTTTAAAGAGGCATTTCAAATTAACCCCCACCCAAGCATAACTGGAGAGTCTCAGGGGGCACTCTCCATTCAGCAGTTCTTAGCGTGGGCTGTGTGCAAATAGCACTAGCTAGCACGACATTATTTAACCTTTAGTGTGTTTATTTGGCGGTAGAATAAGTTTTGATTTTCCCATTTATAGAGATTCTGCTGGGAGAAACAACATATTTCACACTAGCCATTGCAGTTCCTGAACAGAGCAATAAAGCAGAGTGATGGATAATGCACCCCTGAACTCCCTGTGCTTTATTATGCATTTCTACATAAAACTATTCTCAGTATTTGGAGAAGGAAGTCCTGACAATCAGCACTGGTGTTTATGAAACTCCAGACCCTATCCAAGAGTCCCCTGACACAAATGTTCTTCCTCACAGAAGGAACTGTTTCCTTAGCTTTCACCTCTTTAGAGCTGTTCCCTGCAACCCTTGTAGGCATTTTCCATCTGAATAGACTTTATTTAGGTTTTGTGCTGTTTAGCTGGCTGTTTAGCTACTCCATCAGAAAATCAACACCCCCACCGAAACTCAGAAGGATGCCTGGAGACTTCACACAGGAGGTTTTTGTCCAGGAAAAACCAGGGAAAGGGCTAGGGCTCCTTTCAAAGCTCATCTGGTGTCGCACACTTATCAGTATTCCTCTTTGTGCTGGGAACGGCTCGGCTGCCCTGTGCCTTCTGTTGTCATTTTCCAAAGCTCCAGCACAGAGCGTGAGGGATAACAGTTGTTTATTCGTCACTAACAAAAATTGTTTACAAGACTCCGTAGCTGTACGGTGCTGTTAAACGCACTACTGGCTTTAATAAGGCCACTCACGTACTTAGTTACTCGCGTGCTCACAGACTTTGCTGAATCAGGGCTTAAGTGAGCTGCCTAAAATCACTCTAGATGCTTGAGAAGCCAGAACTCCTGACTCCTAGTTCTGTGCATTAACCACAGGATTATCTTTCCCCTCCTGGGAGATTCAAGCTCCGTGCATTTCAAAATGACCACTACTGAACAACAGATGAATGAAACTGTACACATAAAAATAGCTATGATCAGAAGTTTTCCCTCAAACTAAACATTAGCACAGACCCATCTGAAGTTTCCATTTGAACATTTACATTGCTTTAAAATTTATTTTCCATGTTCATGTACATCTCGATTCTGGCCCAAACCAGAAAGTGAAGAGCCAAAATACTGTACGAAAGGATATTTTTGTGGTCCAAGTGCAAGCCTTCAATGCTGAAAGTCTTGCAACAAAGCTTGTTCTCACAAGGTCTGCAGCCAAGCCTTGAAGATTTCAAGTGCTTAGATAGTATAAGGCCAGATCCTTGACTTCAGTGGAAATATACCTCTTCATGCCAGCTCAGACTCTGGCCCTAACACATATTCCCTGTGTTTCTTATCCACTATTACTCTACTACCTAAGTGTAGAAAACACCTGGTGAAATATTCAAAAGCCTGTGTGCCTCCTTGGACCTTTATCTCAAAAAAAAAAAAAAAAAGATAAAAAGAAGGAAACCTGTAAGCACCCAGTAGTGTCAAGCAAAGTCAAATACAGACCTGAGGAATTCCATCACTGTAGAAAATCCCCACTTTTTTTTTTTACTGTGTGGCTTAATAATCGTGGGGCAAACTGTGGGTTACATTATACAGTGCTGATGGTAAACATTTTGAATGAGCAAACATCCAGCCTCTACAGTTGAGCAGTCAGTGCATCACATGAGCAACCTGCTCTACCTTTTTCCCCTCCAGTATACGCTCCCCCAAAAAAAACCCTCAACTCTGAAGAGCTGCCAGCTTCCCTTGTAAACTGGTACACAATGTCATTGAGCTATGCTGGTTTAGACCAGCAATGAACTTGGCCTGCTTTGGCGGTGGCATGGCCAGGCATGGAGAAGACAGTTGGATGCATACAAGAAGGGCAGAATGCCAGTGCTCATGGTATCTGCAGCGGCTTCTTTTCACCTGTACCCTGCCCAGATCTGTGACTGCTCCTAACAGTAACACACACAATGTAGCTTGAGTAGTTGAGTACAATTTGCTATAACAGGCTGTAGGGAGGGTGGAGCACACGTGCTAAAGAAAAACGGCTGCTAGCACACACGTTACGTGCACATGTGTCCCAGGGTCAATACAGAATTAATGACCTCCCATGGCATTTGCACCACAAGCATCTCTTTGTAAATGAATCCAGGGTCATTTTTCCTCTCCCCGTTTTAGATGAAGTGCAAGTACACAGAATACACAGAATCTTCTGCTACAAACATGACTTTTATGACCTAATATTACTAGGCATAAGAGGTGAAAGACAGACTGAGTTTCTAAAGCCACCCAAAGTGGATTCTGGCTACACCCTTCCTTTTACAGGAGCAGCTTGGCACCCACCAATCAGAAATCGCAGCCATGCAGAAGGGAGCTGGTCTCAATGCTGCAAATGTGTTTATACTGGAACTCAAAATAAATAGGGAATAATGTGTCTTGTGTGCGCTGAGCAAGCCTATGACACCAACAAATTGAGCTGTTTTGGAAAATGCTGCCTAGGGAAACTTTAGCACTAAGCTTTCAAAGGAGTGGAGCCAGATGGGGGGTGTGGGGGGGGAACAACCAACCAACCCAAACCAACAACAGCAAATAACCCAGAACGTATTTCAAATCTGTGCATTTGCTATAGGAAAACCCTAAATTAAACAGCTTGGCTTTGGGCAACACACAAATCTTCACCACTTCGTTTCTCATTAAGACAGTTAAAGCTCCCAACAAATACAAAAGATCATCAAGCACTTAAACGTGCATCTTACTCAACGAGAATTGAAAAGTTTCGTACGTTTTGCAGAGGTTGAGCCTGAACTGTTTAAAAAGGTATAATAACCTGGACTATAATGGTAGTCAGAAAGATCAGCTGAAACAAACACCCACAACTGACTGCCTCGTTAATTCCTCATCATGATTGCAGATTTAAGAAGGCATTTAAAGAGGTGGTGTTTGTAGTTTCTGTAAATCAATGCATTTTGATGCTAAGTAAGGTATTGACTTGGAACACTACCAAAGTTAAACTGAACAAAATAAAGGTAGACTCTGTACAAGGGTCCTTTGTCCTTCTCTAGCAATGCCTCTGCATTGCAATTTATAGTCCCAGAAAACCACAATGAGCACGAATAGCAAGAAAACCAGAATATGTTCATTTTTTGACAAACATACAGTACATGTAACATAAGAACTCTTAAAACCATTTTTATCTAGTATCTGAGAAATTTTTGTTTGTTTGGTGTTACAAATCATGAGCCTGTGCATATAATAGACAGCAGAGAGCTACCAAAAGTGTTTTGATAAGCCCAAGGAATATTTGGATGCTTTGTTAAAGTCTCCACACCTCCTAAACCTATAAAATTGATAACGGTTTGTCAGCCTTTTGACAGTTTTTCTACTAAGGCTAGAATGCATTAATAACAATATTGTGCTGTGTTGCTGGAAACAGCGCTGTTCTGGGGCAGGTCTCTTGAGACCACCATTTGAAGTACATCTTTTAAAACCACTCGTAATCACAGCTCTCGAATCCGAGGGGAAAGGGCACCTGGTAAACCCCGGTAGTCAGTAGCACTAGGCACGTCGTGAGGACACATGCTTTCCCCACGTAGTTATCTAAGCGAGCTATGAAAAACTGCTGCGAGCCCACTGCATCGTGTCCAGGTACGGGGTTAGAGACCGAGCATTTCTCCTGTGCTCCCACAGATTCCAGCTGGGATCGTGCAGCTGGGTGACAACCCCTTCGCAGGTTTAGCCCGAGTGCCTAAGTTAGCCATCATTTTACCGCTCATGCCTGGGGTCAGGTAGCTGGTGACAGAGACTGCTGACATACAGTGACATTTTCCTAATCGACAGGAAACATTTCTACTTGCAGCCCAAATCAAGGTCTGTCACACTTCAGAAAGTGACAGTTTGATTTGTAATTGCTGTCACCATCGGCACATAAGTAAATTGGCATCTAGTAATAAACAAAAATCAAGAAGTTTGCTATTGTGTCCCAAACGTCTATTACATTTTAAATATCATTATCCTTACTAAATATTACATTTCATAGATACTAATAGAGTCACTATATGTTAATATGGAATACGTTTTCTGTTTCTATTGTAGTTTCATATACATATGTTGTATTGAAAATACCATTGGTAGCACACTGATTAAGATTTTCTTCACTATTGAAATTTGCGGATGAAGAAATCACTGAAGCTCCCACTGCTGTGACAAAGGCAAATTCCTGCCAATGAAGTTTTTAAATGTACATGCAGGTATTGTGCCAGCAAAGACAATATATCACCTCACGAACAGGTTTTGTATAGCTGGTGGCAAGAAAAATCAGCTGGCTTTAGTCGCATCTCAGTTTTGTTATACCTGTGCCTATACTCTATGTTCTGTGGCTGTAAATATATTCTAGATGCACAACAGACTGTCAGATACTTTTCAACACAAACATTTTTGGAATCCAAGCTATTTCATTTCTCTCGTGCTGCCTACTACATACTCATGCCATATTGCCTTCCTCTTCATAGTTTTTCTTCTTTCTGATGTTTAGTTCTGTTTCTCCGGGCTCTGACATTCAAGGCCTTTCAGCTGCCCGTTTTTTGCTTTCCATATCTGCCTTGCCATTTTCTGTATCTGCTTTCTGGTTTAGTCTCTACAGCTGAGGCCCAGTTTGGTCTGGATCTTAACCTTAGGGTGGCTTAGTAACCCTTAGTATGAACTATGTAACGTACAAGATTCTTTACTATGCACACTTCTTACACACAAAGGATACAGGGTTGGGGGCAGTGCCTTGCCACAATTTTTTTAACTCATGTAGAGCTGAATATTTAACCATAATTCCTAATTGCAATTTCAGATTATATACTTTCCTATTCTCCCTGAAGATGCAACACACATCACTTATATTAGAGATGAAAGACAGAGCCCTGTAGTAAAACAGCTCTGGTGATGGATATTATTTATTTATTCTGCTCTAGACATCTGAGATACTTAGATTTCTGTACCTGACATGTAAAATCAAAAGCAATCCTTCCTGTTCACTATTTTCGTCACTATGTTATGGGCTTTGGATTATGCTCACACGATCCATATAATTTCTATCTCCTATGAGCTAATTAGACCCCACCACTAACCAGAATGGTTGTCCTCACATGAGAAGGAGACCTAGGTTACTTCATAGAAGTAAATAATTACATATTCTAATATAGGATACCTTCTTTATCAGGCATTGCCTTCAGAAATTCTGAAAATGAGAATTTTCTATTTAACAATTCTTACTGTTTTTCTCCAAACTAATAGACGCTTTAGTCCCTGGAAACAGGTCTGAGAAGGCAGAACTAAAAAAAAAACCCAAACCCTCCAAAACCAACCAACCAACAACAACAAAAAACACACCAAACCCAAACTAAACCCAAATTATTATATTACCTGTAGTTTTCCCCCACTGCTCCATTACACTTTTTGGTTTCCAACAGGCTCTTCCTTGCCCTCCTAAAACTGCCTACATTTGATTTCCTGTTGATGGTGCTGGTAGAAGACATTCCTCCTTGGTTAGTATCTGTGTAGGGCCCCTGGCAGCATGCTTGTTTCTCATTAAGTCAGATCTTTCACAATCCCCAACAAAACATAATTTTCTGGAAGAACTTAGCTTAACAAGGAACTACTGTAACAAAACCACAAGGCCTGCCATTTACTCTTAGGCTATATTTTACTTTTTGCCAGTTTCCTTTCTTTCTCAAAACATCATTAGGATACAATCTCTTTCCTAGAAAATACAACTTTTTCCCTCCTGAGTGGAACAAACTTTCACATGACAAAACAGTTGGCCACTCCAAGTAGTTTTCTTATAACAAGAACAACAGAGCTCTTGACATTCTTTCCAAGCAACAACAATAACTTTTGTAAATCACCTTCCATTTTCTGTTTTCCAAATTAAAGAGACACTGCAAATTATAAAAGAAAATGAGACAAGAAACATAAAGACAAGCAAGTCTTGATACATAGATCAAGGAGCAGCCCTCCCCTTCTTACCTTGACCACCTCCCAGCTACTCTGGAGCTGCTTTTTCACATCTCCTTGATTTATACCCTTGGTTTCCACAAGTGTCTTACCTCGTTATCTCAGTGTGTTTCACCTGCTTTGAGCACTGAGCACAGCTGACTTAAGTGGTAACCTCTTGACAGTGCTTGAGCCCTGCATATGGTCAGGAGAAAAATATTACTCAGCTCTTCATATCTATAGATATGCAGCAAATGCTGTGGGTGGAAAACTGGACTTGCACTGAACTGTTGTGTCATGTGCCATGAGCCATGAAAAGCCTTTAGATAAATAACTGAAAAGATATTTTTGAAGTTACTGAGAAACCGAAAAGGAAAATAACAGTTTTGTTCTAATTTGTCCATTCATTTCCAGTGGGTTTGAATATTGCCAGGCTGATAGCTATCATTTGGGATATAATTCCTCTGTATTATCCAGAGCACAATCATTACAGAGACAGGCTTCCCCTGCTTGTCTCACCAAGGCCCTGCCTCTTTTTAGGAAGATAATCTGTGTTGATAAAAAACCGCAGTCCCTGCTGAGCCTCCAGAAATGAATTAGAAGTGGATATCTGAGTCCTAAAGAAAAAATAAAATCCACAAATCTCAAAGGACACCCATGGAAAACATGACTCCACCATTTCCATTCAAATCTAATGAAGCTTTAGAAGACAGAGAATGACTTAAAATACACAGGACAAACTTCATACTCTTTGAACCTCTATGGGAATTATGTAATGACTTACAGTATACATCGGAACATCTTACAGTGCCGTATCAAGTATTAAGACTAGCATCTAGTACGCAAGACCAATTCTCTGCTCCTCACCTACGGAGAAAGGGCAAGTGTGTTCTGAGTGTTTTACAAAGCCATACCCCCTTGGGAAGGCTGAAACACTGAGTGATGTGGGGCACCTTAGCAGCAAGCTGGGCAACCTCCCACCCACAGCAAACACGGAGTGGAAGAGCTTTAAGGTGGTACCCCAGCTCACCTCCAGTGCAGCAGCAGCTTGTACCACAGCTCACTGCAGCCAGCCTGGGGGTCCCAGGCAGGATTGGGGTGTTCACTGCCGGCTGGGTACACCCGGGCAACCCAACATCATCTGCTGAGCTCTGCAGGGCACCTCGGTCTTTTTGCTGCTTCAGGTTTTTATGGCAGGGAAAAACTCAGCTAGACCTTCACGTGTCGATCTGAGTGTGTGAGGCTGATCGGGGGGGTGGGGGGGTGGGGGTAGCAAACAAGCTCCAGGTTTTATCTAATTGACCGCATATGATATGAAAGTCATGGCTGGACAATAAACAAGCCATTTCCCGCCCCGCCATCCCCTTATCATTAAAGTACTTTGCGCAGTATAACAGTCTTCAAGTACCGGCTGTAGGGTCAAGCCTTAAATCTAATCATAAAAGCCACCTGGTGCCTGAAATGGTTAATACCTCTATGAACCACGAGAAACAGATGCTTCTTTGAGAAGAGAGGTGGGGACTGCGGAGATTTGTAATGTTTGAGTCAACAGGTGAAGTAAAAATCTCCGGGACCTCGAGTGCAGTCTGCTAAAACTGTAAACTTTCCATTTAGAGTATCTGCGTGCTCTGTGTAATACCTAGTTCACCAACTGACCTTAATTCCAGGCTGAGCTTGTGATGGGATGGCTTTCCAGGGAATGCTGTCAGCACACGCAGAGCTTCACTCTTGCCCAGGGCTTAACTAAGCGCTTGACCTCGTGTCAAAGTTGTCCCACCTTTTACTGACAGCAGCAAGTAGCCTGTGACTTCCCCAATATAAAGGCAAAAGGTTTGAAGCTTGATATTTAACACTTAGGTTCACAAATTCATTTTAAGTTTTTAAAAGTCAGTGGCCTTAGGTGCTCAGCAGCCACAAAGTCAGTGGTATCTCCCAGTTCAACAGCTGTGGAAGATTAAAAAATATAAATTAATTGCTAGATTTGGGCAGAAGAGCCTCAGGGGGAGCTCAGCTGGGAGAAAGATTTGGCAGTAATCTTGGGTCATCTAAGACATGCTCCCCCACATGCTCCTCCTGGGGAACCTGTTTACAACACGTGCTGCCCCACCGGGCGTACTCGAAGGGGTGTGCAAGAGTAACGACCCCAAAATTAGTTGTACCGGAACAACAGGTAACTTAAAGAGGCTCCATGTCAAGGGAGAGTGTTGTCAGTCCTTTGTAAGAAGACCATTCCACTTTTGTGGACTGCTTTGTAGCAAGTTAGTAGGCAGCTATAGCATGCTACATTCAATGAACGGGGCACACAGGGAAGCAGGAGTGCCCCCCACCAGTTTCCTGAGTGCTGAATGTTTTTTATTAATGTCCGATTACATGTATCTTCACCATGGAGCCATAAAACCTTCATTAATTAATAACCAGTTCCCAAAGCAGCCCAATGCATTGAATAAGTTTCCAGCCAAATATCAGATACAAATAATGTTTGAGTTCATGATTAAAAAAAAAAAGAGGAAGGAGGGCGGGAAGGAAGGAAGGGAAGAGAGACCAACAGGCTGAGCACACAGGCCCTTTTGCTTATTCTTTTTGTGACACAAACAATAGCAATTAATCCTTCATTTTCTGAAAGTTCACCACTGACCGGATGCTTAGGTGTTTAATTTATATCTAAATGCTCTCAGGACTGAGTCAGTCTCCACTGTAGGATACCACCTGCTTTTTCTCATACTTTAAGGAAAAGTACAGAAATGGTTTACCAAATCCAGAGGAAGGATTGTATGAAAGACAAGCCTTCCCACAAACTGGAGATGGAGACTTCGGTCTCTGACAGAGCTGTGGAACATAATATATATGTATAATATGCATGAAGAAACAATCTATTCTTTGGCCATGGATTGTATTTGTAGCGACACTGAATGTCAGACACCCACACCAGTGGGATGCAGGCACTCAAGGAGGAATCAGGATTCTTTGGGGTCTTAATTTCTTCATTAAGATGCTAAAATTAACAGAAAAATGATGAAACTTCTGCTTTTAAATCTAAAAGCACTTTAGAAAACTTACACTAGCCATTGAACGTGGATACTTGGGAACAGAGAGAAAATTTAGAAACATGCTGAAGCCCAAAGGAATAGTTCAGTCTCTGGAGTTCACAACCAGATGAAACACAGGAAATTACAGAGATGTAAACAAGTCTTTTAGCCAGGTTTACCATTACTTTCCCTTTTTCCTTTCTGTGTTTCAGTCAACAGTTTAATCCCATAAAAAATAAATTGCTTCTTGGACTTTCCTTGGTAATTGTTTCACTTACAAATACTGCATTCAATCACCAATGGCTTTATCATTTAGATTAATAGGCAGAAATGGGCATTGAAAGGCTGCGATGTTCTGGAGTTGGTCTAACAACAAGCATCAATATCATGAACTGTTGTATCTTGGCAGTTGTTTTATCACCATCTTGATGGATTTGTTTTCCTCCGTCTAGCGTACAAATTGAATTTCATCATGTGTTGGCTAGTGATATAGTCATGGAACAGGGAATTTTTTAGCCTTGAGGCTTTGTTATCTGCTGCTTTGTGTATTCTAAAGAGCCAGAGTTCTTAAAAACAGCACTGCAAATGTTCAGCTAGAAAATGCCCTTTTGTAGCCTTTGCAGATTATAACCCTTCCATACAATGTGTTCAGTCAACTTTCTTCCTGTTTCCCAAACAGTTAAATTTAGAACTATTGTCTTGATCTATTAATGAGATAGAACATCTAGGAAAGTCAATGAGCAGTTACAAAACTGGCACCTACCATGTCTCAAAATTCTCAGCCAAACTGATATGCCCATCTGAAAACAGATTAGTTTCTTCCTTACTTTTGGAGACTACTGCCTCATAAGCAGACTTTCCTTTTCCTTATTATTTTCCAGTGTATGATGCAAATAATGAAACAATTATATGAAAAATTTGTAGAGTGTGCCCAGAGGAGCGGGTGAAAGGACACTTTTCCTGAGTTGCCTGAAAGCCACTTTGCTAAATTCCTGCTGTTTCTACCCTTTTCCACCATGAGTGGCTTCTTAAGCTGTCTGTTACACAGCCAGTGAAATATGGAAGGTTATGGACTAAAGGCCAAAAGAGACATAAAAAATATCTCCACACTCTCCAAGTCCTTTGTATTTCAAGAGACCTTCTATCATTTTGGTTGTGGTGTATTCTATATTACTCTCACAGCCCTCAGCATGCTTGCAAATGCAGAAACACAGACTTCACAAGAAACAGTCATGACTGTGAAGGGTTTGCTATCTAACTAGATTAGACAAAAGCTAGAAGAAGGGAATGTTCCACTGAATAAAACGAGACTAACATGTATAGGGTGAGGTATGCCACGCAGACTGCTTCCTTCTCCCAGTCCCCCCAAAATGTGACAATCAGACCAGCAAACAGATCTCAGGCTCTTTGCCATAGCCCAGACCGGAGCTCCTTCAAACTAAAATTTATTTTGTTTTAGTTATTTTTACTTACTGGTTTTCAAGCTTGGGCACCTCTTTTGCTTTTTCTGCTCAGCACTATTAATGCAGCTTTTTGCCTGAGCCTTCAGCAAGCTGTGGCCCTGTCCACCTGCAGCTACACAAATACAGATTTAGAAATTATGCTTGACTGTGAGGAATCAGCTCCTAATAAACAAGTAACTTCTGATATTTTCTCTTTTGTAAAGTCTTAGAGACTTATTTCAGTTCTCTCTGAATCAGTTGGCTAGGGAGGCAACTGAAACATACGTAATTTGGTCTCCATGTTTCATGCCAGGGTGCTGTCACAGCGAGAATTTAGGATGGGGTGTTCAGATACTGGTTCCTGCCTTGTTCTGCTTATAGGCACCCAGTGTATTGCAAATCTTAAGTTAGTTTGCCACATTTGTCTTTCTAATTGCTCTCACCATGAGGGACCCATCCTCCAGCTACAGGAGGTTTTAACACAGAGGAATGTTCTGGAACACATGTACTACCTGGTGGTTATTTCTAAAACTAGTAGGTCACTTTTTATGTGAAAAGTAAGGGACTACAGGGCCAAGAGACAACCACCCTCTTGGCTTCTTATCTCTTGGCTTCTTGTCACAAATGGTTGGCAAAAAGAACAAAACGCCACATGTATCCATTTGACAGTATTGGTGGCAGTATTATGAAGACTTCTGGTTTTACCTCTGAAAAGGTAAACCACAAGCAGCTCAGGATCCCCACGTTATCTTGCCAGCCTGTCATGACCCCCGCTGGCTGTACCTTTATCACTAGTTCAAACCTGGTCTCTTTGGTACAGTAGCAAATAACTGCGCTCACTAATGCAACGTGTTGCTTCATTCTGCTTATCCTCTGGGAAATGTAGTGAGAGCACCAAAGTCATCTCAGAGGCCTACTGAGCAGTGAGCCCCCACACCTAAACTACTATCACTGGCTGAAAACCTGGGATTCGTTGAAACTGACTGCACGCAAAGGAAAACCCACTTCCAGAATGAAACATTTAAAGTGAAAAATTTTCAAAAAAATATCTAAAAATCTACTGTAGGCTACGGTATCTGCTTGGGTGTGTAACATACCTGCTTCTGAAGACGGTCAAAACATAGGGTTGGAATGATACAGAGACTATTAGAAAAAAAACCCAAAACCAAAACAAACCCAAAATCAAAAAAGTCTTCTTTGGGGGAAAGATATTATTTTTCTAGTACAGTAGATGTAATTTGTACTACAAAATGCTGATTTTGTTTGCTTCCACAGTGTTTTTGCACTTTCCATTTTGCTTTCTGGAGCAACAGAATTTTACTGACAAAAATCTCTGTAGAAGGAGAATGTCCAAGTCACAAACATGAATATTTGTCAAAACCAAAACTGAACTGTGCACATACAGGTTCCAGCAAATAATACTTGGTTGCTTGTCCATGCAAGGAGCAAAAAAATTCTCAGGAGATCTAATCTGTCTGGCAAAAGCTACCCAATCCAGCTCATATTTCTAATATTTGTCACTTGTCCAGAAGTTAAAAATATTGAAAATATTCACAATAAATTAAAGAACTGAAAAAAATAAAAAAAGCAACTCCAGTCTGTTCTGTGAGAAAATAAGGTTGCATGAAAAAAAATATTACTTTTAGAAAATAATGATTAAAAAAATAAATTATGGAATATTTCATTTCATTTGTGAGTCCAAATAAAAATGATTAATGATCAGTGCATAGAGATTAAGAAAGCAGTAAAAGGGACAAGATGGCTCAGGGAATTGGTAATGTGGTACTGTGCCTTTTTGGTTTCAATTTCAGCTTTTCAGTTGCTGTTGCTAGTGAATCCCTTATGCTTTAAAAGTGGCTTTTATGTTTTAAATGTAAGTTCTCCTGCCAAGTGGCAGATTGCCTGAAAAGTCAATAAAAGTTGGGGTCTGGTTCACCACTGCATTGATCCAGTATCACGTTAGCGTAGCTCAGTTGACTTCAAGCCGTGTACTGGAGCACCAGGACCCAGGAGTGCAGTACTCGGCAGCAAGTAATGCTTGCTTGGAATATGAGTTCTCTCGACTATAAACTGGGATGCAGCCTTGCCAAATCCTGAGATTTTATCATGAATCTCACAACATTTGATGCTTTCCTTATAGTTCCATCTCTCCCAGCTTTAGGATTAAAAAAGGAATCTCAGTTTTCATTTCAAAAGTTAGGTTTCTCGAAAACCCTCACACTGAAATGAAAAAAAAAAAAAAAAAAAAGTGACTTGTATGTACCTTTGAGACTGAAAAGAGGTGAAGGGGGTGAATAGAACATCCTAATGGATACTGATGCTTTTTTATAACGTGCCTTTTTAACCCAGTCTGCTCTCCAGGGGTCTGCCCCCTTCGAGTTACGGTTGGCAGTGTTCGGGAGTGCTGGTGTGCTGCCTTCCTGGTCAGCCCTGTACGCAGCAATGTTGACCAACAGCCACAGCTCATATTTCAGTATCAAACATGAGATTAAATTTCTTCTGTAAAACAATAGTGCCAATCAAAACCACCAGCTGAAGCAGCATGCCGATGGGGTTTTCCCCTCCAACTCTGCTCAGCAAAACGGGGTGCGAAGTGAGGAGGAAAGGTCTACATTTTCCTGCAAAATGATACATGTTTCCCATTAACATTAATGGGTGTTTACATACATCCATAAGACTGAGAGTAGGCCTTGTACTACATATTCATAATGTTTAAAAAGTGAAATAAAAATAATACAAAGCATTATACACGAGGCAGCATTGTTACGAGCTGGAATAGGTTACACCAGCTTCTGTTCCCTGACCAATTATGCCTTTCATAAGATTTGTGTTGTATTCCCTGGCCAAGTACCATCATTGCCTTAATCGGAAAAGACATTTGAAAAAATTGATATGGAAAATCTGCATTTGACCTCGTGCCCTTCCTTCATGTCAACAATTTCAACCACATCTGCTCTTGCACTGTGAAAATGTTGGCATATTTCTCTGAGCTCTGCTCCGACAGCTGCAGACACTCTCTCTTTGTACGGGATAATTCCACTCCCAAATACTCGGAGAGCAGCGAGTGGAGATCTTTCATTGCTCTTTCATTTAGTGCAGAGGCTCTGCAAAATGAATTCAAGAGAAGTTTCCATTGAAAAATTTCTTTGGTTCTGGGTCCTGGAGGAAGAATTTATTCCTCCTGTTGCCACAAAGTGATGGTGAAATCACGCCTACCTGAGCAGTGTAAGGTGTGAAAATGTAAAAGGAATACAGCAGTATCCATACACTAAAATTATTATAGCATGCCCAC
>JAVJGJ010000032.1:25226166-25270356 GCA_035590215.1 Microhierax caerulescens | reverse complement strand
AAATTATTATAGCATGCCCAAAGTAAGGCAATCAAACTATCAAGTACAGACTTGCCATTATATTTGGAGATATAGATCAGAATCTGATCACGTAAGTTAGTGGGTTTTGCTTGCCTGATTTATTAATTGATGCATATGTAAACCTGGATGATAAACTTTCGGACCAGGGATTGCAATTAATCCCTCCATGCTGCAGAAGCTATGCAGCCCTCTGGAGTCCTGCCGAGACAGCAAGGGCAATATACAAAGCAATGTACAGAGGTTTGGATAAAGTGAGAATTCCTATTTTGTATTAGGTATAGGTAATGATCACGATCATTTCTTGCTGTGGTGCTAACTATAAACAAATTTCTTAGGAATATGTTTGCCTGACTGTACATACAACGTTATCTGCCACTTGTGTTCCATCTGTACTTCATTTTAAGGATGTGAGGGGCACCCCTTTTGACCTTCTGCTTGGCTTTGCATCGACAGCATTGCATTTATTCACCCATTCAGGTAGGGTAAGGGGTACTAAATATCACATACAATAAGTTTGCATCTTGCTGGGTTAGTACCTTGGAAGACAAAGAGACACTTTCCACTTCCCTCTCATTTCAAGCACAGAATTCCACACTACGGTTAGGTAGCAGGAATTGGATGGGGAAGAGGGGAAGGAAAAGAACCTTTTATTTCATTACATGGAAGTAAGGACTGTCAGAATGTATTTTGTGCTTCCAGTCAGACATTCAGTTGGACCGACAACAGTCAATACTGTAATGAATACGCGATATTTGAATCACGTACTTTAGAGTACTGTCTCTGCAAGGTCATTAAAATCTAACATATATTACATGAAATATGGACTTCCATATACATGGCACATTCTCATATCAGCTTGGTTTTCTGCTCTGTGTTAAAACCTTTGTATTTCCTTCTTGCAAAATTCCTTCTTGATTATAAATCCTCTATATTTGTGTACATGGTAGCAATATCAATGTGGCTTAGCATTTAATCATGGCAATCATGATTAAATCTGGTCTACTATTGCTTTTACTATGATGAGCAACTCCTTGATTTTATATTTTTTAAAAAAGAGTTGGAGCACAGTTTTGATCCAGGGTGAGATGAGGGAGTGCACAGGGTAGAAGGTCAGTTTTGCTTTGTGGGTTTTGTGCTCTTTAAGGGCAATCACACAGGCAAGTATGTTTCAGACAATTTTTTAAATGGAAAAACAGAATCGACAAAGCTCTGAAAGAGATGTTAAATAAGGGTTGTAACATATTAAAGACACCTTGAAACAGTGTGAAAGACCTGTGAGCTAGGCTGTGCAATTGCTCCTCTGTATCTTCTCCCTGGGAGGGAGGTCTCCAGCACCCTCTTGAATTTGGAACAGGCTCTCTCTACAAATTTTTGAATGTTTACATTCCAAATCACTTGCTTTATGGTCGTATAATAAGTAGATTGACATACTGGGATATTGTAAACCAGGAAACTTTAATGTCTGTGGAATACTGGGAACTTCTAATATTCATATGAGTGTTTAGCAGGTGTTAATGCTTTCTGGTTTGTGATGTCCAGGTACATATTAGGTGATCTATGAAGTTCTGAGCCTTTTGCACATCTGAGTAATATAAATACTGGTTCATGCCACTAGATCTATCAGAAATTAACATCTCACAAAATATTTGTGGCAGTGGGTACTTAAATTTCCATTCTGTTAAATGGTTCTATCAAAAAAAATTGGAAATATATTAAATTAAAAATGTTATCCACAGAGTTTATCCATGAAATCCTGGAAAAGTCATGACAATGAAGCAATGAGAATTAAAAATCATTAATGTTGATGAAGAGAAAAAATACACTGGGTTTATTAACATGTACCAGATCATGCTTCTACTTTATTTTGAAAGGATGGCTTCATGAAGACAATAATAACATAGTGCATAAATATTTAGATTTTGAGTTAAGTACTTAAGCCATAAGTTTCTATCAGAACTTGGGAAATCCATCAACACCTGTGATTAGTTAGTAAAGTCTAATATTTATTTTTCCAGTTAGTGAACTGTACATCAGTACATCAGTAGGTCATGGATTCTTTCAAAATAATCGCTGGTTCCTACGCCACCAGCTTGTTCATGGACAGTGCCCTGTGAATGTTAGGCGGCTGGATTTCAAGTCCAAATTCGATGTTTCCAGAGTGAACTGTTCATTCCTTAGTTATTTCCTTCAAGCATGATGTGATAGTTTCTTTGGTGATAGTTTCTTTCTCACTTGAGTATTTAGGAGAACAGCTAATTCATCTACAAACTCCAAGGGAAATTTACAGGCTTTGGCAATATTCACACAGTAAAACAAATAATACTCGTCATAAATTTTGCTTATTTAGTGGTTACACTTATGGACATTGACAGGCTTTGGAAACGTTAATCACCTCAGTCTTACAATTCCCCTGATAAGTGGGTGATTATTGTCATCCCTTTACAAAAGAGGAAAGTAAGGGAGCGAGAGGTTAAGTGATTTATCCCATGTCCACAGGAAATCTGTGATAAAGCCCAGACCAGAATCCAGGTCTCCAGACTCCCAGCCACATGGTCTCACTCTGCCAGATTGTCCCCTACTGCCATTCCGATGGCTCTGCTGAAGGTTTGGGAAGAACGCCAGAAATTTCTGCATCAAAAAAGAAGCAGACACAGATATGCACATTGGACTGACACCATTTCTGTATAAACGGATGTAATAATAATTAAGGGGTTCATCAGCCTTATGCTTAAACAGAACATCCTTTGGGTGCGATAGTGACCACACGGATTTGTCAGTACTCCTGCTGGGGTAGGCAGGTCCGAAATACTGTTGTGTTGTGCCTTACTGTTTGAAACAACTGAAGGGTGCTAAGCCTTAGCCTTGTCCTCAGGCAGCTGCTCCTGAAGGATGTCCAGTTTAGAGACAGCTTCTCGTTGACCACCCAAATGCCACATCCATATGTGCTCAGCCCTTTTTTCTGCTTATTTAGCCAAGTCTCACATGAAATAGAAGCAAAATCTTATTTCACACTCCATATTTTGGCAGCTCTTGCCAGACTCGGGGATACAGAATAACAAAGTACTATATAGTGACTTTATACAGCACTGTTAATTTGCACTAAAAGCTTGGCTCTGTGCTGTCTTTCTCCTTTCAATGAGTCAGTGACTTCGCCTCTTCTGCAGAAGGGCTAACATGAAACCACGAGAAATGCCTGTTGTTCACATGCCAGGAAATCTTGTATGAGAACACAGCTGCAGCAAGGCTGGTTCCCATTCTGCGCTGGTTCACAAGGGAACGGGGTCCCCATTTATCCCCTTGGCCACGTATGATGGCACGGGGCTCTGACAACCTTGAGGTGAGGCACTGACAAGATGTGTGGTGCTCCACAGCCACAAACAGCACATCTGTGTGTTCTACTGAAAATATAGGAAATGGCCATGTTAAAACAGGACTTTCTTCCCGACCTTGCGTGTTGGTCTGGGGTACAGATCAAACAGAAGGACAAGTCAGCTCACAGAGCAAGACGTAGCCAAGATATACCTGCTCTGTATGGGCTACAGATCATTCCTAGTACTGCTACCTGTCCGTACTCAGGGTGGATCATAACCTCACCCTAATGTAGCAGGCAAAGGGCAGGAATTTGAATCAGCAAGAAGCACGTCAGTAATCCTCCAGAAAAAAAAAAAAAATCATTTTCAGCTTTGTATTGATGAGGCATGTGAACTTACTTGGATGATGATACTCATCATCACTGATCTTGATGGTGTTTCTTCATGGCACCTCCTGCCTCCTTCTTTCTTACCCAAAGCCAGAATTTACTGTACGGCAGTCTCTGGTCATGCACCTCTTTTTTCCCTAGCAGCTCTAGTGAGGGAGTCTTGTCACTGCACCCACCTCCTTTGCAGTGCTCTGTATTAGTCTGTGTAGATGGAAGTGCATCAACTTCTTTTTCTGCCCATTACCTTCCTTGTCCTTGGTAGCTGCTGTCTTCTGCTTTTTCTCTTCTTGAAAAAACTGGTGTTGCACTCATTTTGTCACGTTCAGCTGCCCAACAGTAGTGATATAATGACTCAATCTGTGGCTGATGCCACCTTGAAAGAGAGATCACAGTGTCGAGAGGGCACAGCTTCAGCTGTGAACTGGAAACCAAGACTGTCTAGCACCAAACTGAAGGTAGAAGTTGTTGCAAACCAGCTGTGGATGTATAGGTCACATCTATTTTTCACAAGCAGAAACTTTATTTGGTGGGAGCAGAAAAGTTTTAGAAGTGAGAATTCCTTTAAATTTATGAATATTTGTATCCAAAACATGGACTACATCTGATACATATTCTCTCTGCAGAGGCCAGCTGGTTAGTTCGTGAGTTTAAGACATTAACAAGCTCCAGTGCTGTTAGATGCAGGGATTTAAAAGTTTTGCTGTACATACCTGGTTTCAGGCAGGAGTTTGCAAAAACAACCCAGAAGACTTAGAAGTCCAAAGGGGAAACAGAAAGATTCATGCATGCATTTTTTTTTAAGATTTTTTTGGGTTTTTTTTTTTCCTATTTTTTGTTCAAGGTTTCAATCATTTGTGTCTGCCAGCTCTGCAAGCGTAGTTATTCTGTGTAAGGCTTTGGCTTCCTACTTACCTGGGATTAGCCAACTATTAGAAAGAAGCCGATGACTGATTTAAAGGTCTTCTACCAAATCTGTTGGCTTGGACAGCACAGCCAAGAGTGGCTACTTATTCTGGTGTTGTGAAAAAGCTATTGCTCAGTTTATATTGGTTAACTTTGAAGCAGAAGGTATCTCTTCCCATGTGCACTGTCACCAGTGCCAGAACGGGCCCTTAGAAATGAGGTGGATACAAATATTAGTATTTGCCTGTGTCTTATCACCACGGCGGGCTGATCCTCGGGCACGAATCCCTCCCTGTGCCAGCAGCAGTGCCGGCCACCTGCCTGCCCACGGTGGCAAAGGCAGCAAGTCAAGTCAAGGATGGAGTGCTCTCGGAGGGGTCTTCTTTGCAGTTGGGAACTCTGGCAAGCTTTGTGCTACAACTGTTTAAGATTATTTAGTGGCTTTTAAACACTGTTCATGCCCATTCCGAACAAGCCCACAGAACATCTGCACAGTGTCTGCTAGCTGTGCTCAGGGAGTGTCTACCAACAATCCTATATTGTTCTCAGCAAGTATATATCAGTCTAGATTTTTTTCCCATGGCTTAGTATCGTCTTCAAGCATTGAGGAAACTGTGACCTTTCATTGATTCAGGCATGGAAACTATAATCACAATATTGAGTAGTTGTATTTGCTTTGGAAAAGTAATCCTATTGTTCTCCTCTTTTAAAGCTTAAACTAACAGTCAGCATGAATGTCCTCTTTATAAAATTATAGGAACCCTACAATGTCTGGTATTAATAATTGCCTCTGTGCTCAGTGTCTGAGTGGGGTTGGGACTGAAAGGAGAGAATTAAGTCCTTATGAGAGAACTCAGGGTTTAGTCTCTCTTGTGAGTACTTTTATGAGATGCAACTGCTACAGAAGTGCATCTTGTGCATCCCAAGGCAATCAGTTGGCTTTCCAAGGCAGCACAGTGGTGATTTATCCCTGACAGGAGAGGAGTACCTGTAACGGTGGTCTGAACCACCACGGCTGTTCACTGATTCACTCTGAGTGTGCTCTGATGGGCTGAACCAGAGCTGTCCCGCCAGGAACAGGCAGGCAGAGGCAGCAGCCTCACTGAGATCAGCGAGCCTAGTGCTGCAGCATTGTCAGTCTCAAATGTTGGTGACTCTTAAGAAAACCACCCAAAAGTCCTAAAGTGGTAGCAATGAAGAGTTTATAAGGGTAAATGTGACATCAGTTACGCACTGACTACAATTGTAACTGTAGATGACAATCACCTCAAAAATGTGCAACAGTATTTTTCATAGCCTACTTGCTGTTGTGGTGAGTGGCCACTGAAGGATCAGTGATGGAAGAAGATCAGTAAGGTTATACAGGGAAGGGTCTCGGTTCATGGTTCCTCCTTAGTCTTTCTGCATAGTTTCAAGAGAGTCACTTAATCTCTTGCAGCTTCTTTCCCCTGTCTGCAAAAGAATGCTTTTGTCTAAGTCAGGGGCCCTCAAACTTTTTAACCAGGGGGCTGGCGTGCAGATAAAGTGGCAGGGTCATCTGCGGCTGCTTGGTTTCCCCCCCCCCAACCCCCGGCTGGGGGTGTGTGTGTGTGTCTGTAAACACAGGGGTTGGGGGGCGGCAGATTGAGGACCCTGGGGGGGCCGTATCCGGCCCGCGGGATGTAGTTTGAGGACCCCTGGTTTAAGTTCTAAGCTCTTTAGACCCAAAGTGTAAATGGATTATATGTTTATAATGCAGAAAATACATGGGGCTTTGATGCCAACAGTGGCCAATAAGCAATCATTAGAAAAACAGTATTAATTAGAAGTAAAGACTGCATTACACTTTGTAAGGGCTGCACTGGGTAACAATGGCTGTGCATACTGAATTCGTGTAATTTTCACAGTTCTGCTCAGAGTAGGGAATTATTTTGGCTGGAAAACAACTCAAACAAGCAGCGCCAGCAGCTGTGAGGTCAGGAATAACTGTTAGGTTTTATTTTTCAGCTCTTGGTCTTCTTAAGTTCGTTCAGTAAAAGAAGGAGGTGAGAAATATAAAGAAAGTTTTGACAGTGTCCAGCACGACTTTTCTGAAGTTGGTCTTTGTTGGTCAGCAGCCGTACCTGAGTCACTGCTTTTAAATGGCCCCAGGTGTAAATGGATCAAAACAGATTGTATTATGCTAAAGTCACTTGCTGAACAGTCAAAAGATACTCAGCTATTGCACTCTAAATCATAAAAGTTTTATTTTGCAAGTCACTCCCAAAGCTAATTTTCACAACCTACCTGCAGGGTACATAAACCCCAGAGCTTATAAAAATGAAGAGACCAAAAGTGCATCTTGTTTATGTTTGCAGATAGGTTTTTTTCTGGAGAGTATCGCATACAAGCACAGCTGACGGCAGACCAAAAATGTGCATATGTCAATGGATGCCAGTTCTGGAGATAATCTGAGCTCATCTTCCAGCTCTGAAGACAGTCTTTACAGAAAGGCCCTGCTACTGCAGTTGCAAGGAGGGAGAGACAAGGAACCATGCTTCTTGTCAACAGACTCTTCAAAGGACCCCTGTGGAAGAGGCAGTCTTGTAAAAGAAGATGTACGTGTCTTTGAATCAGGCCTTGAGGAGTGCGCTGTGACTGCTTGACTCTGGGAGGCAATTAGGGAGAATCTTGGATATTTTTTTTTTTCTTTTTAAGCATACAGAAAGAATTTTCTGCAGCTTAAGGAAGAAAAAGAAAAACACAGATTTTATAAGAATAAACATGGGTAAATAAATGAGCAAACAGGAGGTTCAGGGTGGAGAAGGAAGAAAAAGCAAGGCCAGCCAGGAGAGAAAAATCTTTTACTTGACCAGAGAAATAAATATACAAGTTCTTCTTTGGATCTGAAACAGAAAAAGATACAAGAGACATTTGAAACCCTTACACCTAATATGCTGGTTTTCATTCCTTAGGCTTTTGGGCTCAGAGGTTTTATACTTTAAGTAAGGGTTGGGGTCATTCTGATCTTATTTTCCTTTTTCTCGGTGAGTGGAAGGGTGCATGGCTTTGAAATCTGTGGCAGAGAATCTCTTTCTGCATAATCAGCCCATGACCCACCTTCCATCTTGTGCCTTTTGGATCCTGAGCACATTTTGTTTTCCACAGCTTCTGTTAATACATTGGCTTTTAACACATTTCATATACATTTTCCAAATCAGACTGCTGCTAGTCGTGGCAACAAGGACCCGACTTCTCCCAGAGAGCCATGAGGGAAGGAACACAAGTTAAGCTTGTGGGACTAATTCTGGCCCCACTGAAACTGTCCAGATGTCAGCGTTAGAAACGAAAGCAGTGGAAGCCCGTACCCCCCTCATGTACATCTACCACAATGCTATAAGTATCGTCCATTTTACAACATGGGGAAAAAAAGTCTTTCGTTGCATGGAAATGTGTTGCATAACTACTGTGCCCTACTGCTTGGAAAATGCTGGGACGAGCCAACACCAACACTTCCTCTCATTCTCATATTTGGTTAATCAAATTACTTTTTACCAGACATTAGCCAGAACACTAGATAATTGTTTTCTATTTTAAATAATGGCTTGCTGAATTCAGAGGGCCTTGTCTGAGTCTGCAAAACCTGGCATTAAGCTGGAGTAAAACAGTATCCAATTATGCCCATTACCCCTAGGCAAGTACTTAGAAAAATCACCTGTCAACAGCACAGCATTCTGCCAGAGTAATTTTTTACTCCCTTTCTGTTCCAGAGGCATTTTATTTGTTGATCTATCAGTTGAAAAGTCCATGTCAAAGAGGAGGAAATAACAATAATGTTTTAGTGAAGCAACACTCTTGTACAGAGGTAAAAGGGTTGCACCAGCCCAACACAATGCATTCCTCCCGTTATTCCGACTTCGACATGCGGACTGTGAAGCAGCCAGCTCTTGTCCAGGAGTGATTAGGAATAGATACGGGAAAGGTCTAAGAAAATCGTGGGAGTTAGAAAAGCATGTTCAACTTTATGTGCAGAAGACTGCCCTTTACCTTTCTTAGCTGGATTTTTACTCTGCTATGGGTAAGAGACAAAAACTCCACAAGCAACAAACAAACCCCAACCCCAAAATCTCAAGAAAAAGTAGCTGGTGAAAAGTTTTCCTTTGCAAATAAGGATGCTATCTATTGGGTCTCACATGGAAAGGGACAGTGGCACCGAGCTGGTGTTAGAACAAAATATAAAGTTTAATTGTTGGGAATCACTGTGAAGATCTCCATGCCTTTCATAGTTTTTTTGGCTTCTTCCAAAGTATCCCTCTTATTTCCAATTTCATTCAAGTGGGCTCCACAAAGAAGTTATTCTGTGGTTTTAGAATGTACAGTAAATAATTTGCAACCTAGAACAGAGGTTGCTTTGGAGGGTCCTTTTGTATATTTTAAAATGCTGATTTACATTCTTTGTACTAGCAGGCCACAGCCAGAGGATGCTAATATTTTGAGAGGAAGAGGCATGTCAAGGGGAAATAACTGAATCTGAGAATACATTTAAGAGATACAATGAAATCCACTAAATCTGCAGCCTGTGTTGCATTCTTCACAACGATGAAAGAAATTCTGCAGGTCAGAGCGTTAAACAGTTTCAATCTAGTTCAGAAAGGTGTATTAGAGAGGCATTTTCAACAAACGCCTGCTGAAACCAAATCCCAGGGAGAAGTAGCCAGCTGTTTCTGGGAATATATGATCAAGTTTTAAGATGATTAATTTTTGACATTTGATAACTAATATGTGTTTGCTACAGGTGACTGCTTTGGCCTCTGTTTCTTGAGCAGGAGTCCCTTCAGTCTCAACAGGTGATGTCGAGCAACCAGATCTATTTTTCTTAGCCAAAATGGCAGCTACTTAACAGTCACAAAGATTTCTTTTTGCACTTTCTTTGCCAATTCAATGGTACACAGAGGAATAAGAAAACTGGAGGCCAGGGGAAGTCCTGACTTCTAACACAGGCTTTGCCACTGATTTCTTGTATGACAGTGATTAATATTTCAGCTTTGCCGTTTGTTAATTAACAATAGCAGGGGATAGAGTTGTATTAAAGTGCCTGTCCAGCAAGGACTAACAAGCAAGCCCTTAAAGGAGCTATTTGTACAGATAGATCTCTCCCTGAATTGACATGTATGAGCAGTGCACTGAGCATGTAAAATGACACGCAGCCGCTGAGCAGCATTGTTATGAGCTGGGCGCTATAGGCACACCCCGTAGCTCGATTTTGGCACTAACTCAGCGGATCTATCCAGGCACACAGGTGGACATCAGCACTCAGCCCCCCAGGAGAATCAGCAGCCCTGACACAGGACATAGCATGTGGCGAGTTTTACATGCCTAAGAGCGTGGACTCCAAAAAGACTATCGTGCTTAGTAGAAAACCACAATACTGCCCACTGGTAAACATCGACAATGAAGAGTAGTTTAAATTTCACTGCAGCTTTAGGGGTTTTTTGTTTTCTCTCCCCTGCCCCAAAGTGTTTCTCCTAAGAATTCAGTGTCCTGAAATGTCTCGTAAAGGGTATGCTTCTGAATTGTTTCAAAACTGATGGAGGAAAGAAAGGTTGTTCTTCCTTTCAAAGCATGCCCAGAGGAGCACACAGTGATAGTCTGTCTTCACCATCACTCAGTGTTGAGTAAGCAACGAGGATGTTGCAAGCCTGATGAAATTTAAGCACGTTTCACTTTCTGCTGGAATATGCATTACCATCCAGTCCCTGGGGTTCTTCAGGCAAAGGACTTTCTCATCTTTCTTTGAAGCTTTTTCTGCTTTCCTCAGAACTGGGGATTGTTCACTGTGTCAGAGGAAAGTAGCAGGAATGACATTCATTAGGATGATTCAGAGGCAGTGCCTTTGTTCCCTGCTCCAACTAAGATGTCACCATTGAAGGAGCAATAAACCTTTCCTCACCTCCTTTCTTTCACACCTCTGACTCACTTGACCAGGCTTACTCTCTCCAAAGTCCCTCTTACACCACCCTCAAAGGTGTGGGTGCTCTTTGCAATGTGGTAGGTGAGGATTGCCATGTCCTTGGTCAGAGAAGGAAGCGGACCTATCTGTTTCATAGCACAGCTGGGTGATGCTCCGACCTCGGGAGCAGCATCAGGCAGAAGCACCATCTCCCACCTCCCTAACTCCTCTTTCCAGTGGCACTCAATCTGCTGAGTGGGTACCCCCACAGCACCTCCCAGCCTGCAGAGACATTGGGGAAGGTTAACCCAGCTCAGCATGGGAGAGGTGTTAAATTATCAGCACTAACAAGGCAGAGGGACTTGCCTTATTAATCAGCAGCGCTTCACTTTGAGCACATAGAAAACTTTAACATGGAAACCTTCATTGCCTACAACAAGTGTAAATGCCCCGCACCTAGGAGGCAGATGAACAGGGTCCTGAGGGTCTGAATTTTTGATTGGAAGCTTAAAGTAACAGGTGAGCATTGAAGTTGCATCCAAGCGCTTTCACGGATTTAGCCCTCAAGTCCTATTAAGCAAGCAGCCACCTTAAACACACCTCAGGAATCGCAAGCTGCTGTTTATCACTTCCCACAGGCACCACTTTAAACACACACATGTGTGTATGTATGTGTATAAAAGGAATACCTGGAGAAATTTAAAACATCTTAATTAAACTTAAGATGTGTGGTTCAGATAAGATTGGCATGTGGCCACTGCATTCCAAGATTCTCAAATAGCATAATCTAATTAATTTTGTTTAAGAACACAGAGGTCATAAACATACAGTAATTTGAAACACTTAGTACCCTGCCAGCTGGCACTGTCTCCTTTCTGCTTCTTTGCGCTGTAATTTCACTTCCATTTATGCTGAGCCTGAAATCTCCTCGCTCTAGTAGTAGGCTGTATTATGTTACACAGTATTCAGCTGAGGTATTTTTTAATGAACTAATTACATGTTAGTTAATAATAGAAATTTCTTTAGTAGTCAACTGCTGAATATAATTCCAAGAGAACTACTGTAAGCTGGGATCTTGCATGAATGTTTAGGAACAGGTTTCAACCAGAAGCATTATGTTTATTCTTTAATATGCTATATATAAATAAAATAGATCTCCCCTGAAAAGCCTGATGGTTTATGTTTTCACTGCTGGGTCGAGCACTGGGAACCGATGTTTTCCCACCTTTATTAGTGGATGATTTTTGAAAGGCATTCCAAAAAATGATGGAGAGTGTTTGTAGGGACCTGCCATCAGAGAAGCACATTTGGATTTCCTTCGTTTGCCATCTGCCCGTGCCCAGCCTGTTTCTGCTGCAATGCTGTAGACAGTCTATGCTCTCATTTCCTAGGCAATCTCCAAGCGCCTGGAACAGATAGCTTCTGCGAGGTTCAGACCCTCTTTATGGCTCTCCTGAACGAAGCAACATGATGTCATGTAACATGATGTTGTGCAAATCTTTCAAAATGTTTCTCACCGCTCTGCCCAACAGGGAACCATCTGGCTGATGTGTTCAGCCAAGTATCCAGACAGCTCAGGGCATTTCTGGTGACTGAGATGCAATGCAGATAAATTTCATTACTTTAGAGCTCAACTTTGTCATTCAGAAATAATTCTCCAAGGACACATGCCCTTAAATGTTGACTTTTGGCCTCCTGGTCTAGTTTTGAGATAGCGTGAGCCAGTGAGCTACAGACAGATTTTGATGACCTATGGATATTATTACATCAGAAGTATATACTTTTGAGAATGCCATAGGTCAGATTCCCCCTGGCTGATGTAAATGAGCGCGGCATGATGAAGCAATATTTAAGCTACACAGATTTATAGCGAGGAAGAATCTGGCTTGGCATATAGAGGCACAAGCATGTCATACACAGGCTTCACTATTCCCACAGCACGTGCGTAACTATCGCTAACGTTAATGAAAGGCGTGCATTGAGGGGTTATGTTCTTACATGTACATTAGTGTGTAAAGATCTCCATCAAAGATTTTCTCTGCTGGAAGACAGGGATATGGTTACAAAGCTATTCTCTGTCTGGTACTGCCAGCAGCGCTGTAAATCCCCCACACCCCGTATCTAATGTACTCAGATGCAGAGGAGGCAAACAGTCATGCCAGGGGAGAGCAAAGGGAGCGCAGGCTGGCTAAAAGGCAGCTCTCGGAGATGAAAACCAGACGGAACCCCTGACAATCCCAGCACTGGGCTCCTGAGAACCTCTCAGCCTTAACCCTTAGCCAGCTAGAAACTGAAGGAAGGTTACCAAAGCTCATTATTAATGAAAATATGAAGTGCGCCCTTCTGAGCACAAAACACTGTGTGATGTGGAAGTGCTGGGGTTTTTTTAAGTGTTATACATGACAGACACATACACATCCCATTTCTCACCTTACACTACTGTTGGGAGAAGGGCTTTGAGCTGCAGGATCCCTGGGGTGGACAGGGGTTTTAGGGGTTTCTAGCCCAGCCTCCTGCTTGGACTAGGTGCAGTGGGAGCAGGTTGCCCACATCCCTGTCCAGCCAGTTCTGAGTGTCTCTGAGGATGGAGATGCCACCACCCCTCTGAGGAGCTGGTTCCAGTGCTTGACTATGACTCAAGTTTTTCCTGATACTGAGCCAGAATTTCTTGTGTGGCAATTGAGTCCATTTTCTTGTGTACGTAGTGAAATCAGATGGGACTATAGCTTCACTAATCCCATTGAATTTATCTGAACAGTTCTAAGTAGTTTTATTGTGAAGTGCAGTGGAGATAGAACTGCAGGGTACAGATGGCCAACAATGCTATGTAAACCCACTTTAAATTTAGCTGGGTCTGATACTTATTAAATTACACTGTCATGTAAGTGATTTGAGTAAAAAAGTTGGTGGTATGAAACCGATCCCTTTTCCACCGTGTTTCTGACATTGCTTAGTGATCTCAGTCCAGTTCTCAGTGGACTGGTCTTCACATCAAAGCCCACCATCACAGTTGGTGCTCACAAATTTCTTGACAAGGTTCCAGATTCTTAAAGGTATTTAGTCATTATTCTGCTCAGTCTTGCAAGACCTAAGTGTTTTAGACAGGTAAGAACCATTTTCAGAGTTGCCTGAATTAAGACTCCTTGAAAGCCAAGACTTAAGTGAAAACAAAACTAGAATTTACCCTTCATCCTTAGAAGTAGTGTCTCGACAAAGGAGGCAGGAAGGAAAGTAAGTAGGGCAAGTTGTGGAAATTTATGTTGCCTTTACAGTGTTGTAAGAGAACTTCACTTACAGAAACCGTGTCACTCAACTAAATTTCTTAAAATAAATTAATAGAAGGAAATGCTATTGGCTACAGGCCAATTTACATCTAACTTTTACATGGATAAAGAAAAAAAACAAAAACAAAACAAAAAACAAACAAACAAACAAAACCAAACTACCAACCCAGAGATTCTCTTTCCTGAACAAGAGTGCAAAGAAGGAAAAAGCTAACTGGATTTTTTTTTTTTTTTTTTTTTTAGTCCTCTTAAGCGTCCCTTGAACAGGGTCTTGATGAAAGGTACTCTACAGGACCGTAACTGGGAATGACCAAAGAGGAGATGTGGTTCACATACTTATGCATATGAGATCAAACCACTGCCTTGCATCTGGTGAGTTTGTACTGACAGTTTGTTTCCAAGACAGTCGTCAATATAATGTCTGAGAGCTTAATCCTTCTCCCACTAAGTCAGTACCAAGACTCCCACTGGCTTCTGCTGTGTGGCTTTGAAGCCTGCATATTCAGTGCCTACAAAATTAACCACTACTTACTCAGGAGAAAAGCCAGGCAGAAAGTATTTGAATATAAACATTTACATATAAAGAATTGCCTCTATTGAAATCCATTACAAAAGTGATTGAAACTCTGTCATTTTGGAGGGGTTTCTATTTTCAAAATATCTTTTCTAAATCAACGTAGCTATTGAAATAGGAATAGCGTGTTTTATTTTAGGTTTTAAATAAACCAGAAAATTCAATCTTGTTTGCTGAGTAAAATAAAATCTTATTTTATAAAATAAAAAATAAAAAAATAATAAAAAAAGGTGTTTTACAGAGCCCTTGCTTTGGATAACTGAAGAATAAACATAATGATTTCATTTTTTTAGGGATAAAACATTACCTGAAGTTACACTTGATCAATCAGATAAGTCTGGTTTAAAACTTGAAAAATAAAAACATTATTTAGATTTTCCTGTGTTTTCAGTGTTGTTTTTTTGACTTGTTCTATCTGCTTGGAAAGTAACCACTAATTCCTGTTGGAGTATATCGAGAAGTTCAAAGCAACAATAAGGCACATACTTACACGGGTTTGTTCATGGGCAAAGACCATAAGGGGCAATGTGTTTCTCCGTGCCCTTTTACAATGTGAGTCTCAATAGTTCAGCAGAGCTGGGATTTTTGGGATAATTAGGATTAGTGCTTTAATAACATGTCATTTACTTTCCTCCATGCAGATTTTCTGAAGCATGGAATTTCATTTCACGCAGAATGTGGTGTTGAGACTGAAGGAATGAGAAGGTTACAGACTGTAGCTCATGCAGTCTTTAAAATACATTTCTAATTCAGAAATCAAACATTGCAATTAATGAGTTACTGATAATCTCAAAAACAGTAACACTTCCTTTCGTCATCTTCCCAATTTTCATGAAAGGGCGCTGCAGACAGTAACCTTCCTCCCTGGCTGAGGGCTGTGGTGCAGGGACTGTGATTCTTGTCCTGCTGAGCAACATTATACCATCAAGTGCTGAGCCACATGAAGTTTTTGGCTGTGCTCTTCTATTATTTTTTTTCTAGTTCTCCAGATTCCTATGCCCTGTTCTCCAGTTCCCAGAGGTAGGCATTTCTGTAATTTCGATTCACTTCCAAGTATCTTTAGAAAATGCAAAGTGCTCTTGGCTTGGGTTTTGTACACAGTCCAGTGCCAAAAACCTATCTGCATTTTTTCCCTTGTATATCCTAATTCTAAACTTAGTTTTCCTTTTACATTCTGCAGTACTATGCAATCCTGGGGGGAAATAACTATTCAGGGTAGCATTAACCCTGTGTGAAATACAAAGTGTGAACATTTTAGCTGCCCATCATCACTCAGCTGAACAAAATGGCTTTGTGGCTGGCACTTCTTCCACCTTACTTCTCCTCCCCAAAACTGCTTAAACAAAATCCGTCTTTCTAAAAACCATAGACTCACATTGTCTAGCCTGTCTAACAGCCCCCTAATCCAGTCAGAAAGCCCAACCTGTTTGAAATAACCAAATATGCATGTGGAATTTGCATTAGAAACATAATAGACCTACTAACCACGGTTATTACAGCCCGCTCAATTGTTCAAACATGCCTCCCACCTGTTGCTGCTTATAATGTGCTCAAGTGCCATCAAGTGCAGAAGTTACAGTGCTATTTATATGGAACCTTCTTAGACATGCACGAGGTGCAAGATATATTTACAAGAGCCTCCTTTCATCTCTTCCGCTGGGCACAACAGGGGTCTCATCTCCTCCCTGGTTGCATATGTGACTACAAATGTCATTACTGCAAATAAAACATTCCCACCATGCAGAGACTGAACCCCAGGGAAACCAGTGCAGGAATTCTCTTGAGCCTTTCATTTGGAGAAGGAGAAAGTGGAAAAAAAACCAAAACACAACAACAAAAATGCCCCACAGCTTTGCTGGTTTAATTGCTGTGTTGTGGATGCATGTGGGATGAAAACAAGGAAGGAACCGCAAACATTTGGGTGGGAGTTGTTCCAGATCCTACAGGAAATTTGTGTTGGTGTTGGGGGCCTGAAGCCTTCTGGAGTTAATGGAAAGATTCAGACTCACTCAAGTGTGCTCCGGATCAAGCCCTTAATACAGAAATGTGTCTGAAGAAGTCAGTCACCTCTTGGGCACAGCTACAAGGCACAGAACAGTGACCCCCTGGTTCTAATTAAGCCAACTAACTTTTTTTCATCATTATACGATAACAAAATATAAGATAACTTTTATCATTAACATACCAGAGCAGATTTTACCCAAAACTTCAATGTTTTTCAATTTCAGGAGACTCATTTCAGACTCCTAAGGTTAGGCCATGTCAGGATGGCCGGTTATGAAGTGAAGCACAGAACCATTGTGCTTCATTGCTTCATTCAACAACTAGGGAAAAAATTAAAATTAAACACCAAAACTGTTTCAAATGGCCCTGTAGAATAGATGAGATTTCTGTATTTACAGTGCTCTCACCCTTGATTCTGGAAAGCAGGAGTTTCCATGAAGATGTGGATGAAACTTCACAGGAATGACTGTTTCTGCACCATGCCAAATAATTACCCATGGAAGGGTACGGAGATCTGTAGGTATCTGACACGTCTGTGATGCTGTATAAAGAGACCTGCATAATGGGTTTCCTTGTGTGCCAGCAAATTAGCTGGGGAAACATGGAGCTCCAGACAAGCAGGCTTATCTTGTTCTTATCAAAGGCTTCTCAAACAGGGAGATTTTCAGTGGTTGAGCTATACCTAGGACATCCCATAATCTCTCACTCATTTACTGTACCATGAACCACACCTTTTTCCTCATGCTTATAAAGGTGGTGTTGTTATCCCATTACAAAATTAGATTATCCTACCAGCTTGGAGCTTTCAGAACCTCTAAGTCCATCTGTTGGTTTGGTGCCGCTGCGTGTATCTCTGTGGACCTCGGTCTGAGCAGCATTCCAGGCACAGCTGGCTGAAAAGCTGCTGTATAACCTGTTTTGGAAGGAAAATCAGATTTTCAGCTAAACTTTTTTTTTTTTTTTTTTTTTTCTCATGGATCGTCTGCTTTCCATGGTAAATTCCAGCTTTTGGCTGAAAACCCAAAGCATTTGCAATAAAATATCTTGTGTGATTCTGAGATAGTGCATGGTACAGGAAGGTGGGGGAACATTTTCTGACAAGTACTGCTGATATAAACTCATGTTAATGCTGATGCTTTTTCATGCGGCAAGTTGTTAGTGGAGCCAGTGGAAATTGCAGACAGATGGAAGATACAGGTTGTTGCATGAAGCTTGTTCAGCATGCTGAACACCACCACAAATATGTTTTTATACGCACTCTTCTTTGAAGTGTGATGGATGTAGCATGTGTGAGTTGCTGTCTCATTTTTCTATTGAATTATTAAAAAAAGCCCTACCCACAGATCTAGCTGGGTGGTAGCTCCATTTTTTCCCAGTAGCTTCTGACAGTAGTTACATTTCATTTGAAACATACGCTCACTTTTCCTGCATCCCCCAATGTAAACATGTAAGAGATGCTGGAATTTACTGAAGAAAAAGAACTTTGCAGTCCTGTGCTGTAGAAGATGGCACAGGAGGGCCAGAGAAAACACATCTGTGGGTGAAAGGTTTGCACGCTGCCTTTCACAGCCAGAAAGCTACAGGGTTTGCCTCGGCTGCCCACGGAAGCGCTGAGCTCAGCATTTGCTTGCTCTGAAGGGGATGGGGCTGTGCCCAGTCCCAGCATATGGCTTGTAGAGGGCCACGGAGAAGGCAGCTGTGCCCTGCTTGGAGAGCTGGGGGGTGAGGGCACTTCCACCGGCCCTGCCTTGCTCCTCTCCCCCGGCTAGCCCGTTATCCCGTTATCCAGGACCTGCTGTAACTGCGCCTCTGCCTTCCCACCTGAGCATACCCAGCGCTTCCAGCTCTCAGGGCCATACAAACAGCCCACCTGATGATTTTTCACACTAAAAAATAGGTTTGACCACCAGTTTCCAGCATCTTCTGCTATCGGAGAAAATGCAGAATTTTTATTTCCCCCCACCCCTCATTTATTTTAATGGAGAGTTCCGTGTCTCTGGGTTAATTTGTTCTGGCTGCAGTTTGAAAGAATGCCATTTGTAGAAACCACAAGAGGCTTAAAGAGTGGAGCAATTACTGCATCCACATTCTTGGAAAAGTCTGATAACAGCGGAGACCATTCCTGCAGCTCAGTGGCAGGCCTGGCTATGCTGTGAGAGAGTACAGTGTGAAAATGACTCAGAGGGCAGCGCAGCATCCTCAGTGCTTGCACACTGACATCAAAGCCCAGGAACTCGAGGCCTCCCTTGAATGAGCTCAACTGCATTTAAGGAGATTCTGGTAATCAGTCTAAAAAAAGCACATTAGACATGTATAAGGAAGAAAAGCACACAATTCCTTTGTTATCTCTGGCATCAGCAGACCGATAGAGGTGTATTTTCCCAGGGTGTCCATCAGAGAAGAGCCCTGCAGGGTTTTTCAGATGCCCAAGAATGAAATTAGCATATATCAGGGAAAAGTACACACTGCCATCCTATTTGAAAGTAGAGTGTCTCATATGATTGCTAGATGTTGAATTACACTCTTACAAAATGTTGATTTTGTCAGATCCTGCAAGTTTGTCAGATGATTTGTTTTGTGATACTAACATCTTCACACACAGAGAAATGCTCCTTACCATTTTCTTTGTTCCCTAAATGATTATGGATTATCATCCCCCTTTTCCTCTACCTGTAACAAAACCTAAGTCATTTTCCTCCTGAAACAACAGATACCACTTTTTTCTGGACAGCTTCGGACAGCAGTGTTGATCCCCTTCATTTCCAAAGTCATTCAACGTTATTCTCTTACTTCTAGCCCAGCCATTTTTAAATTAAGCTAATCTAATTTTATTTTCCAATGGTAAACAATTGTCTTATTTTCTTGTTACATCTGCATTTAATTTCTCAATAATTAAACTTAGATGCTAACAGTCCCGATTCAGTTTCACACTGGGTAGTTGTATGATGACAGCTCATTAACTGGTACTGGTGCATAGATCTTTGTAGGTTTATTAAAAGTCTTGGTGCTCAAACAAACCGGATTCAATCCTGTCTCTGCCCCAGACTGCCTTCATGACCATGGGTAAGCTTCTCTTCTCTATGCCAAGGGTAGGACAGCTTTCTCTTAAGTGGGCTAGCTCTCCCAGTGTTTCTTTTTCCATATTTACAAGGGGTAGAACAGTGTTTCCAGGCTGCCACGTACCAGTGGTTTGGAGTTGGTCGTAGTTTCTGGCAAGTATTAGCCAATATGTAGCCCAGTGGTGCTCTAATCCTGGCTCAATCCTTTTGTAGTGATCATTTAGCGATCAAACAAACGTCAACAAAGAGCAAAAATACTGCAGGTTCAGTCTTTAATAAATGTTACGTCTTCGAGGCAAAAGACCTTTTAACACCATCTGCTAGGAAACCCCTGCTAAGAACAGGATTCAGATTATTCTTTCTTTAAATAGGCCAAATTCCTCAAGTTTAAATTGACTCTTCTTTTTTTAAGAGTGTGGGGTGAGCAAAAGGAGAGGGACACAATAACATAGTCACAATACAATGGGGTAATTATAAAACTTAAGGGAGAACACATAGGGGGAATTGTGACTTCAGAATAGGCAGGAAGAAAGGTGGACTTGAAAAGAAAGGATTTTCTTGTAAACATTCCATAAAACAGCAGAATGACAATTTTTTGACTTATGAAGTCCATTGTTTTAATACTAAATTTATGATGAACACCTGTTTTGGCATATGGCGAGTCCTGTCATGCTCTTGTGGCTAGCAGCAGCATAATTGTCCGTATATGTGAGATTATGGTCCTGCTTTATTATTGCCTTGCAATACTGGGGACATTCCCACACTGTAGTTTCAGATAAGCCTGCATAAGTACTCATTGTATAAAAGAATAGTAGAACTGGTTCAGACTAAGAAGAAATCTCATTTCTGCAGAATGGGACAACTACTGAAACAACAGATACAAGTAGTATTGGTGCATATTTCAATAGCAGCTCTTTGGCACAAATACACATTTCTTTGAAGGCTACCAAATGTCCATTCTTTACTAGCTGGTGACCTGTAAATTTATACCTCTAAGGGAGTGCCTCTTTGCCCAGGCTGTATATTTTTTGAAATGGTCAAGGTTCTCATTAACTCATATTTTATATTCCTCTTCCTGCGGCAGTGGTCTTTCATTCAGGTTGGGTTTTTTTTGTTTGCTTTGGGTTTTTTTGGTTTGGTTTGGTTTTTTTTGAGGGGTGAAGATGTGTGTTTGGTTTTTTTGTTTGGTTGGGGTTTTTTTTGGGGGGGGGCAGAGACTGGGAAGGGTAGCATTAATAATATAGGGCTCTTCCTTAGATGAACTTCAGGCTATCATCTTATTGGTTAAAAATGTTTGTGAAATACTTAGCATCATGAAAACGAGAATTTAGGCAAAGTTGTGGGAACATCTCCTCTTATCCCGCCAGTCACTCAGCCACTATCCATGTTAAAGCATAAGCCCTTTCTGCTTCTGCACAAAGTCAGGGAAGAAATGAGGAGGAAATAATTTCCCCTTTTTTCAGATATCATTTCTTAAGTGATAGTGACCAGCTCTGACAGAAATGTCAGAAACTGAAAAATCAGTTACTCCTTTAGTAATGTTTTTAGGACAGGCACTAGTCCAGCCCTAGCAAGACCCTTTGGCCCTCCCAGGAAGGGAAAGAGACGGAGGAAAAACAAACATGGAGAAAACCAGCAGGCTGTGGAGCAAATAAGTACAAAAGACGAGGGCTGTGGGGAGATGCAGGATCAGAAATGGATGGATGTGCGAGCGGAGGAGGGACATGGAGGAGAGCCTCATGCTCACAGGAGGGATGCAAGAAGCTGGTGGTGGCTACCTGGGGGTGCTCTGCTGCTGGGGCTGCAGGGGAGTGGGGACAGGACCCTAGCAATGGGGCTCCCCCCACCCCATTTTGCTGTTGCTTCCTTCTAGTGATGTGAATGGCCAGTTCAGCTGTATACAGGAGAAAGGTGATGGAGAGGCTCTGATGACTTGCAGGGCTTTATTCTGAAAGGTCAGAATCTTCTGCTTTCCTCTGGTTATCAAAGGTGGTGCTCCAAACTGGGCTGGGAGAGCAGCTTTGAAATAACTTAAACCATAGTGTCAGACTAGCTTGTAACGTCCCCAGCAGAATGGCGAGAGACTTTCACCATGAGAAAACAAACAAACAAACAAGAAATCAGAGAAAGGAAGCTGTTTTCCATATTTTGCTTGGAGGCAACAGGCGTTTATCATACCTCTTTTGGCAGGACTAACTCTTGGCTCAGAGCAAAGCAAAACTTTCCATGGAGAGTGAATGGTGCTACTGACCCAGACACAGAGGTGTGGGAATATATGGGCTAATCCAAGCTGTCTCCAGCAAGGATGCTTTACTGAGGAGGCAGCTGCTACTTTGTCAGGTCTTTGTGGCAAGTGGTTTTTATATATTTATTTATTTATTTATTTCTGTACAGAGGGGTTTTCCTCCATGCCTGGGTCTCAAAGGCATAGCCACCACACGATTTATAAATGACAACACTGATCATTCTTGAAAGCACAGCCACAGCCTGGCTGTGGAGCCTCTGCCAGCACTCTGAGCCATGGAAGGCCAGAGGATAATGTTGGCTGAGTCAAATGGCTCTTGAGGGATTTACAGAGTGGATTATACTTGAAAAGGGAATCCTCTTTTATGTCTATTCTTGGGAAATAAATGCTAGACACTGCTCAAGGTTGCTCTGAGTTGGAAGAGTTCTCTGAAACTGAAAGCAGAACCAAGCTCTCGCCATTCCCCCAAGGTACTTCAGCGAAGCCCCAAGCACCTGATTTGAGAGAAGTGAAAGAAACCCAAGCTGTTTATCTAGTTTAATGACGCAGGGTGGAACCACGCCCGAGTTAAACAGGGAATATGCTGTTCTTGTCTGCATTCATCTTACTACATTACTTGCCATTGAAGTATCTGCATAGCTTTCAGCAGTGCATCTATAATGTGAACATTGGTCCTGTCATTCTTTTCTATATTAATCTTCTCTTCAAGGGAAGAGATATTTAAAGTAATGTAGTTTTGGCAAAAGTTTGCTTTAAGGGCAGTAAGGAGAAGGCAGGGGAAAAGAAAAAATATATATTTAATATACCTGCTTCTGTGTGTTTGTTTCAAAGAAGAAAAGGGCTAAACCCCCAGATTTTTGTATTTAATACAAAACACGCACAAATGAATTTTATCTGGAGAGTACAGCAGAAGAAATCATTGACAATGGCTTGTATGTTTAGATCTTTTAGATACCTGGAGCCTCGATATATGAACATCAGCAATAACTTTATATATTTGGATGCCACAGAACTGTGACATAACTTAAAAACACCTGAAATCAAACAAGTGAGCTGCTGATTCTGAAATACTTAAAATTTTCATTAGTATATAAAAGTAATCTTCAGTCTTAAGCCAATCGCTTTCTCTTCTGCTTCTAAGTTTGTCACAGTTTTAAAAAAATCTTCAATATTATTTATTGTAAGAACTGCTTCTAAAAAAGTCATGTTCAAAAGTGTGATCTTTAAATTGCTTCAGGGTTTTTTTTTTGTTTTGCCTAAGTTGCTGCTTTACTTTTTTTTTTAGCAAATGTGAGTTAAACTTTCATAATCTTTGTTTTCAAGAAGTACTGCATTCCTTCAAGTCAATGAAATCCAATGATAGAAAACTTAACCAGCCCTGACACAGCTGCTTTACCTGTCTGCCAAATGTCACTTGAATATATCAGGACTGAGCTCAAGAATCGTGTACTTCATCCAGTTCTGATAGATCTATTTGGCACTTCTGCTTTTACATGACATCTGACTATACGAATAATTTACCCAAAACACTAGGGATAGTAATGAATTTAAGATCACACCTGTGTTCAAATGCCTTCCTGATTGAGTGTGCAAGTAACTGCTTAGTTGCATGAAGCAAGTTTGTGGATCCGGGAATGAATCTTTTAACTTGCAGTCACGTTTTGTTCCCACACTGCTATCCTACCTCCCCTACAGAGGCTGTTATTTTATGTTAAATATTTATGTTGTAGCGTCATACATGTAGGATGTAACTCTGATACCTAATATGCAAGCTCTCCCTGAAAAACTCTATATCCTGTACAATATTAAACGTCTGTATTTTGTTTGGTTCAGGTTCTCACACAAGTGTGAAAAGGAATTTGAAGCTATAAATCACTGTCGGTCAGTCTTTACCTTAAGTGCTAACCACATCCCTGAATCAACAATATGTTTTCCTTCCTTTCCACAGATGGGTTGACCCTGTGGGTTCACCGTGCGTTATTACACCTAGAAATTCCAGCCGCACTCGCCGATTGCATCACTAACCACTATTCATTGCTGTGCCATGGAACGTCTTCTCAGATGATTTGCAATCACACAGCTGAGAGCTTTTACTCTCCTAGCAGAGCTTGCTTTCAAACAGAAAACCCCAACTCTGTTAATATAATCCTAATAGTTAAGGTAAAGTATTAAAACACTTTCTAATTACTTCCTTCCCATTTCCTATGGCTTTTCTTTTAATAACATGGATTTTTTATTATTATTGCTTGGTTTCAGACTCATTTATTTTCTGTAATAGGTCTGCTCCATTTCCTTGAATTTTGAGCACGAGGGACCTACATGTTCAGCTCTGCTGGTGACTTGAGACAATATGAAAATGAGATGATCTAGAAAAGCTTTAAAATGTCACTTGTTCATGCAACGCTGCTACATGGGTTACTAGCACAGCCTGTTCTCCCTTACAGAGCAAGGAGCCTCCAAATAATTTTAAATTGCAGTTAAAAGCACTGCAATGAGTTAGTGCTTCAGAATGAAGAGTGTCAAATATTGACTCAGCTGATGGTTTCATGCAACATACATGCATCCCTCAGAAGCATCCCAAATTAGTACTGGCTCTCTGAAATTCAACCTCTTCAAGGAAAGCACAGTTTAGAGGGGCAGGTTGAACAGGGCGATGGTAAGACACGCAGGAACAAGAATTTCTCAGGGAAATGAGTTTCCATGGGAATAATGCTGGCTTGCAAGCAACTGGACAGCCTCAGAAGGATTACCCTTCCTAAGCAGAGCAGGGACAGCCACCAGACACTTTATCTGAGGCCAGACAGACAAACAGACACAGTTTCCACTTACCACACTAATGGCAGTAAGTCAGTTGTTTTCTTCCTCAGAGCTTCTGTGAGTGAATAATACAAAACACAAACTCCTTTCATCACTGATTTAAGCTCTTCCTCTGCAACTCATTGGATAAACCCTATCTTCAGCTGGTGTAATTCTGTCTTATCTCATTGATTTCAGCTGAGATGAGGACCTGATCTTTGAAACATGAAGTTTCTTTTCTGTTATTTCATTATTTAACTCTTGTATTGTAATTTTAAGCTTGTATGTCTCATTTTGGAGCTCCTTACAAGGTATTTTATGTTTCTGACTATTCAGTCAGTCCCTTTCTTAACACACATCACTTGCATTAAGCTACTTGGTAGTTCCTTTCATTAAGGCTCTCTAGCCCTAACTCTTCCCTGCATTCTCCTGAGCTGCTTTCATCATCCCCCTGACCCTTGGCAATAGTATCTTTCCCACAGTACAGTCATCACTGGATTCTGTAGAGGCTCTTGCAGGCTCTTGCAAATGGCTAACACAGAAAATGCATTGCCTGTCTTTGCCCTCCTATCCTTTGCCTACTACAAACTGGCATTTTGTTTGCATTTTGCAATTTTTTATTTATTTTTTTTTTCCTGGTCATCTTCATTTTAGCACAGCTGTGTAGCTGGCTGCTGGCTTCAATTATTTTTCCACAATAACTTCCAGGTCTTTTTCCAGAGGACGGTGCTGGATGACTATTTAATTCAGCACATACAATAGTTTTTGCATCAGTTTCTTGCTTGCAGACAAATTACTTGATGTGCTAATATTGAACTGAATTTACCACCTGCTGGCTCAGATCATCTCAAATGATCCAAAGTCTCAACTTCAGTTCCACCGTTCTTTGTATTCTGTCTGCTTCTAGTGCTAGTATTATATTCCACTCCAGAGGTTTATTTTTAGGACACCTCTGCCAAATTGTTTACACATGTTCATTCCCTTAACATTTCCTCATTGCCAACAGCTTTTGACCCCAGGGACAAACTAAAGGTCTCTGTATGTTAGCTCAGAATGGTATATAACCATGACAAGGTAGAAGTCTGAATACGGAGCAGGCCATACACAGGTTTTCCCCTTTGAAAAATTAAAAATGAAGAGGGCACAACCTTCAAAAGGGCTTAAACCCAGATGAGTGAGGGCAACTGAAGAACTGCTGAGAGCATGGTGCTTAGTGGTCTCAACAGGAATCTACTTTGTCCAAGTCATTGGAACTAAATGATACCGGAAGTGTTGGTACATAAAGACAATGGTACATAAAGACACTTCACCTCTAACATGTAAATGTATTTTGGAATTATATCAGTCCCTTTAAGTACTCTGAAAACTATATGATCGATGCCCAATCTTTTTGCACGCCAGTAGAATGTTACGGAGGTGCCTACTGCTTCTTACAGCAGTTTACATTGAAGTCAGACCTTATCAGGTTGCATCTGTAAAGAGAATGACAGTGGGTCACAGCAGAAGGCCTCTCAGATAAAAAAGCGGTGATGCCTATTCCCTAGGGCACCTTGAAGGGACGCAGCTGATCTATACGCTTCTTTTAAGTGGGATCTGGCTCTTGCCCAAAAACTAAGAGCCCCTGCTTTGGTTTTTGCTTCAAAACAAGCCAAAACAATCCAGCTTAGGACTATCAAAATGTCGAAAGTATGAGGGAAGAAACATGAAGACTGAAGATATAAAAAATTCAGTTGGAAGGGGAAGTTTTCTGTAGAATTACTTGTCTGTCTGAAAATAAAGCCACCATTTCAGTCAAGTGACAGTGTTTTAAAGGGTTATGAAGAAACAGCCATCTGTGACTTTAATATCCCAGTCCATCTTAGACCTTTTCTGGCAGTGCTGTGAAAACATTTCCTACATACTTTCACCCTTATCATGGAAAGTCAGACGGCTCAGGATCACATGGGTTGATAAGTTTTCAACCAAATAAGAGTCAGAAATGTAAAAGCAAAATACCCTGGGAAAGTTTCCTTCAGCTTGTATGTATGAGAGAATATAGTACATTCCCCTGTGCAGCCTATAATTAAGATGAAAGGCATATTTCCATATAATTTGCCATTCAGTAGCATGGTTTGCATTCCATGTGGGCTGCATCATCTTGATTTTTCTAATGCAATGAAACAAAACAAAAAATAAAATCGGGCTTACTAGTTGAATAGGATGTGTTGTTACAGTTCAGACTATTTTTAAGTCTCAGTAAACAAAGCCATTTTAACTGCTTGCTTTTCATAGGAACTGAAATGTATAGGCTTTGCAAAAGTGTGACTTCTTTGTATAAAATCAAGAAAGTACCCTGGCCTGAAAAATTAGCTTTTATCTGATTTTTTTTCCTCCTACCAGGTGGACAGAAGAAGGCAGAAGAAATGTAGTAAAGATATCCTTAACCTACCTTGTCTTCAGCTACACTTTTAGCCCTCAGTGGCTGGCTGTGGGTCATAACATGGATCTGAGGGATCGTCTTGCAGAGCTCTAGGGCAGGTTTTACATTTATACACACAACCACACAAGCATTCAAACTTTAGCTCTGTGCAGGTCTGGCTCACCATGCCTAGTCTCAAAAAAAGTGAATTAGAGCCTTTTTTTCTAAGGTCAGAAATACATGATGAGTGATAAATGCTTGGTAGCCCTGACCAACTGGAAAAAGTTTACAAACTGATTCTGCTTCTGCTGCAGTTCCACTGACTGCAGTGGAGTTCAGGAAAACCTGAACACTTAAGTAAATCATAAGTAATTTAGGAGCTCTTGAGAAGTTCTTCCCGTGTGAGATCTCTAGTACTTCCTAATTCCATCTGTGCTAGAAATGGCATAAGAACAGTCTTTCTCATGGTAATTCAGCATCTCCATATTTTGTCTAAGCTGGGATGAGGAGAAGCAGAGGGCACACATAGGTAAACAACTTAAAAGAAAAAATAAGTTGAGATAATTTTTTAACCCCAAACACAGTTCAGTTCAAGTTTTAGGCTAGGGCCTGCACTGATTCTTCTAAATAAACCTGCTAGTCCATCATTATTAGAGTCTGAATCCCAAGGAGATACATGTGTAAAGTCAGATGTCTGGCCATAGATCTATGAAAAACACAAATGCCAAACACATCTGGAGAAACTGTAGAGCCCTTCAAATGCAGATACATCATTTATACTGGGGGCCCAGTGAAACCATTGGGAAATTGCCAGTGGGTTGATGACAAGGCTTTGCCCCCATGTCCTCAGCTGGGTTTAAAGCTGCACTGAGAGTGGAGAGGAAGGAGGGGACCTCTCTCCACGCTCCCTGTTGCACAGACAGAGCAAGTGCTCGGCGTGCCTTTCCTTGCCTGCACAGCAGCTGTTCTGGAGTTTTAACACTCCATTTTGGCTTGGCAACAGCCCCAGCTGAAGAAGTTCTCATAGTTTACTTCTTTACTTGGTAGTTATGCATAACTTCCTGAATTTGCTAATGCGTTCCCTCATTATCCCTTCTTCTGAAGCTTCTGCATCAGTGGTGGGCTATTACCACCAGGAGAAAATGTTCATTTAGTATACAGAAACCCCACAGCATTTATTAGGAGACAATGCAGCGGTTTCAATTGGGTGTATACTGAGTAGACATTTCCTTCTGCTGCTGATAGCCCACCACTGACACCAAAGCACTGGGAAAAAGGGGCAGTGGGGAGGGGGATGCATAATTCTCTGGAAATCATGTATAACTAACACACCACCACCTGCTGGGTCACAGGTGAGGGTCAACGTGTGGCTGCACAGCTGCAAGACCAGGCCAAGAGCATGAAAAGTTTTAGCATCTCCCTCTTCTGCAAGAAAGACCAAGTTACTGCACTTCTCCTCTCTTCTTGGGGCCAGCAAGGGTGCTCTTATTCCTCACTTCTTTCTTATCCTGCCCTTCTCGTGTTTGTCAGGACCAGGGGGATTCAGGCAAATGGTTCCTGTGTGCTCCCCTGGGAACAATTAGGTAGGCTCAGGAAGGAGAGAGAAGGCAGGGATATGGGAATGGAGCTTCCTGAGGAAATCTAGTTTCCCACGTCAGACCACTCATGGCTCCACCAGCACGAGCCAGAGAGCCTGAGTCCCACTAGACACCCTCTGTGTATCAGAACAGCACCTGTGGTCTCCGAACTTATTTCTGATGAAGAGCAGTATAAAGGAAGAATAAATGCAGGAGCAGAGGGCAAGAGAAGCAATGATTTCGTGGCCATTAGCACATTGTTTTGTTTTGTTTAGATTTTACACCGTGTTGGCGTCTGCGACAGAAACTTGAGAAGTTTCAGAGTTCGGATTCAGTTTGTGTAAGTATCCAGAAGTTTAGATGTTTGCCTGAACCACATCTGAACTATGCAAAGTAACTTCTTGAGACCGCTCTGTTGGGCTGGAAATCTTGTAAGAACAGGTTTTCTCGTGACATTTCCAATACTCCTGCTTCCTGTCATGGCAGCGAAACAGCCATCCTCATGGTATTTCAACAATTCTTCTTCTAAATGCAAACCAGAAGTGGAAGGGGGGGGTGGAAATATAGAAGAAATATAGAAGGAAATATGGAAATATAGAAATCCTAACTTTGTAAATCTGCTGCTTGAGTTTCATTCTAGAAAATTTAGGGTTCAGAAGCTTTCAGGTATTTTTTTTTTTCCCCAAAAAACTGTTCTGCTGAAGAGAGAGCAGAAGAGAGGAATTGGAAGTGCTACTGGCATAAAGGGGAGAATCAAGCCATCTCCCTTTTTGTATTTAACCCCCCCAGAGGTATTTTATGGAGTCGAAGGATAACATAATTAAAAATAACAAAAGTAAACATTTTTTCACATAGCTTATACTACTGTAGCACATGGCCACAGGATATCATGGAGGCCAAAAGCTTAACAGGATTTAAGAAGTGATGGGTCATTTATATGGATAATAAAAATATTCACTGTCACTTTGGATACAGTTATATTAAAATATTTGCAAGGGATATAAACTCATCTGCCTCATGGTATAAGCCAGATTCTAAGTGAATGGCATTAGGGAAAAAATTGTCTTACATGCCTTTTAGTAATTGCTCTTTTATTGCATGTTAATGTGACATGTCTGGTATTAAAGGGAGGATATTGGACTAAAAAAAAAATTATTGTATGATTTACTATTGCTTTCTATAGCATTCTTCTGAATGTGTTGCATTAGAAGACTAAGATATGGAAACTGCACGTGTTGATACAGGGGTCATTTCCTCTAGCCGATGGGAGGTAAGGCATAAGCCCTTATTTACAATGAGTACAACAATCAGTAGAATACTTACCTCAACAACTTTGTAAGAACTGTGTATCCTTTTGTCTTTAGCACAGATTTTTTTTTCAAAAAACATGTACTTTAGTTCAACCTAACTCAGTGTTTTACAGGAGATCAGATTAAATGATCATAGTGATCTTTTCCAGACTATAATATTTCACTCCTTCAAAGGGCACTGCAAAAAGTAGCTTTTTAACCTTCACAATAGCCAGGTGATATATTATCTTAACTGTACTTGGATGAAATGAAACGGAACAATTGATAAGTTTATGAAGAGCTTGTGGTAAATCAATAGAAAAGCAGAATTACCATCGTGGTATTTAGGATTTCTATACCTATTAGTAAAACACTGAATCATAGTATCCCTTTTCTGTATCTGTAGATGCATATAGGTGTGAACATCTGTAACAACGATTCTCAAAGGGCTAATCTATTTGACAGCAAGAACTGGTCAGAAAAACAGAATTTCTATCCCCAGTGGAAATTTCATATTTCAAAACTGGTTCTCACTTGAATCAGGAATAAAAAGTGAAATATTCATATTTCCTCTTGAACAAAAGTTTGCTTCAAAATCACTGAAGTGTTTCATTTTGATAGCATCAACTTCCTGTGACATTAATTCCCTTGTCAATACATTTTAAATTGGCCATGTTGAAACACTACAATACATTGCATTTTAATAATTCAGGTATTGTAATAGTATATAATTCACTGAACACACTGGGTAGCTTTAATATTAAAATTACAGTCCTAATACAATTTAAAAGTCAGAACAAAATCAGAGTATTATCCTTATCTAAATGAAACATTTTAATATGATGTGCAAAATGAGACATTCTCAGATTTCTCATCAACAAACATTGCTGATATTGCGTTTCCTCAAAAAACCTTCCAATTAAAAAAAAGCCCAACTGGTATTTTCCATCAGAAATAATTTCTACTGAAAAATTTTCACCTAGCTTTCTGAAAGTTCTAAGCCATGTTCCTCTTGCAATTACAACTGATATAACTCAGTGGTGAGGAAAGCTACTGCTCTCGTTGTAGTAGGAGCAGGAATGGAGAAGCATTCATTAAAGCAAGAGAAAAATGGCAATGATGATTACAGACAGCCTCAGGTTACTCTCTGGTACGACACCACAGTTCCTCTTTGCACCGTAATGAGCAAGCCAGATGTATCCTGTAATGAGGAGAGTAGGAATACAGTTTATTCAATAACATATAAAGCTGTGTCTCAGTTACCCAGAAAGATTCTGAACAGAAGGATATTTTCTTTAGGTCTAGCTGATTGAATAAATCTCTTTAGATTACGTATTAACATTTGCAGCAATAATAACACTCTAATAACAATTTGGGGTTGAATCATGCTCTCATCCTTCCCAAGCGCTCTCTCATTCACAGCTAGTCCTGTCTGGGGGCTGAAAAAGCTGTAGCTGATGCAAATCCCTTGCCCTAACTTTTCTCCTGCCCTTTCTGTGTCTATATGTCTATACCTAATGCACATCTATCAATCTACCTGTATCTCTGCATGCCTACACCTCCATCTATGGTAAATCTATGTGGAAGTGTTTGCCCCCGTCTCCTTTTTCCTGTGAAAGGACGCTTGACACAGACAGACTGGGAAAACTGAGCCATTTTGAAGACTCCTTCTTAAAACCCAGTTGCTCCAGGTCCTCCTGAGGCAAGGCACGCGCAGTTTTGGTCCTGAGTGGTGAGCAGCAGATGTGCTATCTCATGGCTCACTGTGACGCAGCGGCTGGTGCTCCGTGACCCTTCAGCCCTTTCAGGGTAGCCCGAAGGTGCCTCTGCAGGGCGTGCTGCACAGCCCCCCATCTCTGCAGACCCTGGGGTAGCGCGGGTGGTCTGAGCAGAGTGAGCCTGGGCTTGCACCAGGGGAGGAGGGAGGTGAGGGCTATCAGCAGAGTGAAGGGCTGGGCAGAGGCAAATCCAGTTTCGTTTATCATTGCAGCCCAGTCATCTGCTGAAGTTAATTTCCTTGTGGCCATTGGCCATGCCTCTTTTTGAAAAAAAGAAAAGAAAAAAAAAAAAAGGAAAAAAAAAAGAAGTGACATACGGATTTATATAACTGGACTAATCACAGCAATATAGACTATATTTTGTATAGTACTGGGCTGCATCAGTAACAACAATTTGTACCACAGTAATCCCATGCTGTGAATTAACTTTGAATTAACTATTCCCTGTGACTGGAAAGCTTTTAATTTCATACTTGCTTTGTCATACACCCCTGCCATCTAGCAACTCCTGCTGTCCTTCACACTCATTTTTCCATTTGATTTCCACTGGTGGTTCATCTTAAATAAGTTATGCACTCGCCTGCATCTATACGTAAACATTTAACCGTCTGTTAAACAACTGTGTTCTCACGATGACATTTCAAGAGATAGATGGTAAGCAAAAGGAAATGCCACTGTACGATTCTGTATTTTGTATTGCACAATAAGACTAATGTGTATCTGAAAACAGTAAAATCCAAATTGGATGAGGGAAGTGATATAAGAACACTTATACATACAGATGTCTTTCTTTGGAGCTAAACTGAATTTTGAAGGTAGTTTGATGGTATTAAGTGGGATAATGTCAATATGTACAGGAAATAAAATCTACACTTTTTAAAACTTCTGGCTTTTAGCATTAGTAAGGAGAATAGATTCTATTGAAATAAATGTAGCTACATCAGGAATGGTCTTCTGTGGTAATGATATTTTTTAACATTTCAGTGTGATCACTCCATAAATTAAAAGACAAAGCAATTGCACCATTTCTCAAGTCTTTAAGATGTGAGAGCAGTTCAAGGCTGATCTTTATTATGGCAGTGAACAGAGGCTTCACAGTTAAGGCTGAACTGAGATTTGCAGTCATAGCAAGAACTTAATCTTCTCGAGCAGCATAAAAGCACAGCATACACACACACACAGAGACAGAATTACATCACTTGCTCTGAATGTGTTCCTTGAGAATTTTCTGTCATATCTGATAATTTGTTATTAGTTAGAAATATTTTTAAGATTTTCCATGAAAAGTATGTTAGCCTTTCTAATAGCCTTTCAAAACACTTCCCAGTTACGGATCTTTAAAAATAAAACAGCTCCTAAAATGGAACGAAATCTAGAGCACATATTATCTTATTATCTTTTAATTTACTCAAGCAGACAAGACAATCCAAGCTCTTCAGAAGGACTGGAGGGTCCAGTACTATGGCAAGTATTTATACTTGCCTCATTGGAGACCAGCATCCCAGTTTGTAAAGTGGAGGGAACCATCCCCCCCTTTCTCTTGAAGTACTAGGAATACATACAGTTCTCAAATGTAGTTACTGGTACAGGGTTTTCCTAATTACCCAACCTATTTTTTTCCCAGTTGTAGATAGGCAACTTGTCTAAATCTGTAGCCATCTCTAACAAGTTGTTTAAGGCACCAGGGGCATCTCTTGCCTATCTGCAGATTTACCTTCCAGTTTAGTTCATCCAACCACTATTTCAAAGTACATCTTTTCTGCTGTGCATCTGAACCCTGCTCAGCCCCTTTGGAAATGTTCACTACAAGACAGCCCATTCATTCTGTCTGGCTCATTCAGATGCATCCAAGTCAGAAACCAAAACCAGCACTGAGCCTTCCCCAGGATGCTAAACCCAAGGTCAGCACTAGGGTTGGATCCTTACTTGGTGTAATTCTCTTTTTTGGTGGCAGGTAGTGAACAGCCTTTCTTTTCTGAAACCAGATCAGGAGTTGCAGGACATGATGTGCTGGGGCAGAAATAATGTTATGCCTTGGCTACTTATTGCTGTCCCATGTAATGAGTTACATGGCTCTTGGTCCCTGAAATGGAGTGGCAGCAGCAGAAGTGAACATCTATACATTGAAATATTTTTGGAAATGGGGTTTTAATGTTTCAGGTCAGTTTGGAAATGGGAGAAAAGTAGGTGAAACGGGAAATGAGAGGAGAGGAGAATCTGGCAGGTCTGAACATACTGAGTTTCTTTGCTAGGTTATCAGCATATTGTCATTAGGTTCAGCTGTACGAAGTTCAGCCCATCCCTTCTGTAGGGGAACCAACCAGCCAGCCAGCCTGGGTAGCTTGATTGATAACAAAAAGTGTTGTACCGTGGCTAAATATTTTACCTATCTATTTAATGTTTACTGATAAAGTCTACAAATAAACTATAGATTCCATCCCTCACTAGGAATGCATCATAACTGACCAAGACTTTCAAAAGCAAGAACCCAAAAGTGAATCTCCAGAGGCCATACTCAGACACGCAGAGGGTTCCCATGCAGCAACACCCAGACTTCACAGTTCTGGACACCCTGAAAGAAGCGATCACCCCCTTTTATTGAGCACTTGCTAGATACCATCTAGAACATTGCGTCCAGTTTTGGACCTCCCTGGTACAAGGCAGACACTGATAAACAGAATTGAGTTCAATGGAGGGACACAAACATGCTCATGGTGCTGGAGCACAGGCCCTGGGGACCTGGGGCTGTTGAGCTTGGAGGAGAGACACTTCTGAGGGACTTGGTAGCAGTCCACCATTGCCTGTGGGGAGGTTATCAAAAAGACACAGTGAGGGTTTTGACAGTGGTCCAGGAAGGTGAGACAGCACGTAAGTGTTGAAACACGAGTGTTCAGCCTGGTTGTAAAGAGATTTTTTCACTATGAGGACAGTTAAGCAGTGAAACAAGATACCCAGAAAGGCTGTGCAGTCTCCATCTCTGTAGATTTTGAAAATCCTACTGGATAACCCCCTGAGTAACCCCATTTGACCATATCAATGACCTTGCTGCGTGCGGGAGGTTAAACTAAATGATCTCCTGATGTCCCTCCAACCTGAATTATCCCATGATCCTATGGCAGTATGACAGAACCTGCTATATTTTAGAACCATTTCTTCTATGCTTTGAGAAAATACTTTTTGTAAACTTAAAGTCATATAAACTTCATTGAATGATGAATGATACAGGAAGAAATTAATTTTGCCAAAATAATATTGCCTGAAAAGGAACTGCACTGGGGCGGAGGTTGCTTTGATTTTATTTTTTTTTTTCCATGGGCTGTTTCCTTGCCACCTGGAAGCTTGCAGTGCTCTTCTTCTAGCTCACCTACTTGACTGACCATGCAGGATGGCACAACGTATAACGTATATATAGCAACTTGCAGCTAAAAGGCATTGTGCAACCCTGCCATAGCGTGCCTCAGTGCGTTTTGTCAAATGACTACAGGACTTTATAAGAAAAGGTAAAGTCAATCTCCTTTACGTGTGTCTCTTTTTCTTCCTTTTCTAGATGCTCTGGACTATTTTCATCTAACAGATTTCCCTGCCCCTTCTGCTTCGTCAGGTTATATTGATTTAAAGGAATGTCAGATTTAGTTTCATACGTGATATTTGGCAGCTAGTCTCAAGGATGTCACACTCGGCAAAACCAAAACACACTGCTCTTGTTTACTCAGGATGCAAATCCTGGACAGTTATATTCATCTGAAAACTCCACTTAGAAAGGAAATTATTGTACTACTTTGACTCTGCTTATAATTTTTTTCTAAGCACTCATTTATCTAAAAGCCAAAAAGATGTTGAAACTCATCAAAGAAAGGTGTGTTGTACTCACATAGTGTGTTCAGTGTGTTGTACTCACATTTCATTTCAGATTAGTATTTCCCCCTAAAACAGGTAGCTCCCCTGCATTCCAATTCCTCTCATAGATTCACATAGAAGTTTTGCACACATTTTATACAAGCTTATGTAAAAAAAAGAACCGCATATAAAGATGAAGCGGTGTGCTGGTTTTGTAGCCATTTTCTTTAAGTTCTGGCAATATCACCCAATCTCTATCTGAAACAACAGTGTGAGAAGTCCTAAAGCAGAGCTTTACAGGAAAATATAATACTCTGACAGAGAGAAAATGGACCCAGAAGAAGAAATGTGCAAACAAAACTGTTGGTTTTTCGAGCTTGCAGAGAACAGAGGAGCATTCAGAAATCACGACCTGTTTTCAGCCGTGAATAGCTTGTAAAACTGGAGGGAGACATGTTATCTACAAACATGTGAAACTAATGATTTTCTAGTGGTGCTTTCTTCTCAGCAATGGAGGGAAAACTTGAAAAAGCTAAAATAAGAAATAATAAATCAAGTTGCAAGTTGAAGAATAGAGTAATTGACATTTACTCATTCTAGCTGATAGCTTTTTTCTTCTCTCTGATTATGGCCAAGAAAAATGTCTTTCTCAGGACTTGCCCAAGAGTAAGTGTAAGCATCCTTTGAGCTAAAATAGCCCAAACCCCAAAAAGTCAGTTAATTTGTATAGACTGCTTTGTAATGCTGTAGTTTGTTTATTTAACTACAGTTTAATGTGAACTTATTGCAAAAAGATCCTTTATTGTCACTTTTCAAATTAGAAAAAATGAGGACCAATTCATCCCTGATATTTTGACTGGTCTTGTGACACAGATGTCTTAAAGGTGACCTACTGAATACTGAAGTGAGAATCTTTCCGTTAGGAATAACAGACGTTTGATTTGATGCCTTCTCCATATGCACCACACCAGGAAGAAAAGAAACCCTCCAGGTTCCTAATACAGTGGTGCAGTACTCCTGTTCTATGCTTTACAGCTCAGAGAGGGAGTATATCACACAGAAACACCATCCATCACCTCCGGGCTCCTGGGGAGCTGCACTACTCTACCATCTACTCAGAGCTGTGATTGTAAGAAACAGGGGAGGCTAAGAAAGTTAAAACCTGACCTTCACCTGGTATAAATCGACAGATTCTATTGAAATCCATGCCAGTTTCTCGCCTACGATTTATTTTGTTGATGTTTAATTTTAAACGGGGCATTTGAAATTCAGTGTTAAGTTTCAGGAACACATACCCATATGAAAATGCTTGTGTAAATTAGAAATAAACAATTATGCAAACTTGCCTATGTTCTCATCTGTTTGCCTTTCCATCTGTACATTTTCAAACAAACTCCTTGGGATTTGAGGATTCATTACCAGCTAAGAAAAACTGACACCCTGAAGGCTGATGTATTTAATCCAAAATCCATTATCCCAAGGAAATTTTTTTCTTTGCTTGCGTCTCCGCTAAAAAATCGAGTCTACGTGTCAGAATAGGTGCAAAGATTTTGTTGGTGCTGGTTAGGTGGTTTCAGTTTACAGAGGGTTGTTTCTAGGGAAATAGTGCCCTGTGTGCTCGCCAGCAGGCTCGTGTGGCTCATCGAGCAGCAATTCGTTCAGTTTAAATGTACAAGATTACAGCAGGGGGTAGTAGCAGAATTCAGAGAAGAACAGGAAAGGAGAAGCCACAGCAGAAATGACTTGGTACCCTAAGCAACACAAACAACAACAACCAAAGCGGAGCCAGGCAGGAATTGGATTGTCCAGGATACTCTCCTGATGCTGTGCACAACGATCTTGAGCACTCAGGCAGCAGAACGGTCCTCGTGCAACCAGGGGAAAAAAAATAACAACCACTTTTGGAAACTGCAGGGACACTGAGAACTCTCTTTCCCAGGGTGAGGGCTTCTGCCTACCACACCCAGCATCAAGTGTTTTGAAACCAACAACAAAGCCCTGCACAACAAAAGAACAGTAATAGCACTAATAATGCTAAAATAAGAAGAGTTTGGCACCTTCCACTGAGAATCTATACAACATGCAATGATGCCAAGCAACCGATCTTCTTGGCCAGAATAATCGATGGCAAGGGCTGAGTGAATCATTTTGCAGCAGAACACCTTCTGCTTACATTGGGCTCTTCTGTGGGTGTGCCAGTGGGATATCCAACAGCACATCACAGGATTCTTAAACGCTTTTTCTGTTCAAAAGTATTTTGGTTACTCTTTCTATATTAATCAGTTTTACTTGCAATCAGAGCTCTGTTGCAATTAGGCTGCTGGGAGACGTTGCATTTGTCAGTTCCCAAAGTGTGCTGCTGAAGTGTATCCACCATTATTAACATATTAGAAAATTAGCTGATGCAAATACCCACTCGTACAACTTCAGAACCCTTTTAATCAACTTGCACAGCCAGAGATTCACTTGTGTGCATGTGCATTTCAAGCAAGCGCACAGAGAGATGTTACTGAGGCTGAAGCAGATTAATTAAAAATGTAAACGAATGCCTAGCACAGCAAAACATATACATAACTATTTAAATGCAATTAGGTGCTTAAATTCTCTGTAGAATTCGGGTGGAATGACATTTAAAGCTAAGCCTATGATTCAGTATTTTGTTGAATCAAGGCCCATTTTCAGGAGCATTTTGGGGGGGACTTTATGCTTTTCAGCCAACTCTACTTACTAAATTACAGTTTCTGCATGGCCATATTTTTGTTTTCTGTATTTGGGTTCATTTTACAATGACAGACCATGAAAAATTTCATCTGTCTTAAAAAAAGTCCAAACCCAGCAGCTCTCAGGAGCCGTTGATTTATGGTGTCCTGCCTTCACGATCTTGCAATGAACATTTGTTCTGATGATGTGATGTTTGTGATTTCATATCCTGCTGTGGAGCTTCAGTGTGAGAAGGCGTATTTTGGAACTAAGATGAACTGGACTGTTGCCTCACCTACTCATGCAGTTTCAGGTCCAATGAATTGATTTAATCTCTCGCTCTTAATAAAAAACAGTTGTTATTTTTCTTACTCTCCACTGGATTCCTAGACCACATCTACAGTGGTGTCAAGAAAACAAATATGAAAATCACTGTTTAAGTGTAACTTTAAGTTCTCTGCGGCCAAACTGGCTTTCAACAATGTTTAACTATCAGAATATGAAATAATTTTAATATCTAGTCATACCTATTTATCTATGAATTGCACAAAGCATTATTGAAACTATTAATGACCACTAGAGTTATCTGGTCAGAATTTCCCTTGTTGCAGCTTGTGACCATTGACTCTCAGGCTGTCACTGTGCTCCTGGAAGAAGACTTTAGTGCATTTTGAAGAGAAATAATAGACATTTTAAAGGTGCAAAATCTGGCACCAGCAAGGGAGGAAGATGCTGTTCTGAACACCATAGTCCTTACGGACATGCTGATGGAAATAGCTATAAAATAAGGTGAGAATAAGAAAAATCTAGCGACAAAAATAATATCTACACCTTGATATACTCTGAGGCTGCTTAAGCCAGAACTGAATTTAGAGTAGGGCAGTGTCAACCACCCAGTAACTGATACTTCCCCTGCCAGTCCTTCACCTCCACCCTTTCTCACACCCCATGTATTACACTTTGTCTTCTCTTCATTCCCACTTTTCCCAAAGATGCACTTGGCTGCATTCGGCCATGAAAATTTTGTCTTTCAGCATGTATTAAATGACATCTGGAGCAGAGGAGAGAGCAACAGTTGATAGAAAATGGTAAGTGGTGGAGTAAGTTTGCTGCAAATCCATGCATGACATGCAGCGTGGCTCCTTCCCTTGCAGGCAGGACCAGCCCTGCCATACAGGTTGCAGCTGCCCAGCGCAGGGGCTGGCGAAGAGCGGCAAGTGTATCCATTAGCAATTTGTGCCCGTAGCACAAGGCTGTAGCAGTTTTTGTTCTCTCTGCTCTGGGTGGAAGAGCCTTTGATAGAAAGCATGCCTCCAGACTGCAGAGAGTAGCTGGATTCAAACGCTGCGCTGCTCTCTCGCGACTCGTTCTGCCCCGCGCTTTGCTGTGGGGACACTTGGCGAAGGGTAGGCACCCCGTGGAGAAAAACTCGTGCCATGTCGACCTTCACAGAACGGCAAAATAACATGTCGAGGACACACATTGCGCTCAGTCATGGCTCAGTCATGATCGACTTGCAAAGCGCTTCTGTATTCTTAGCATTCTAGAAATACTAGTTATTCTTGCTGTTGTTACTGTAATGTTATCTTCCTGTAAAGGAGAACCCTGAAGGGATGCAGTGGTTGACCTGAGAGAGTTTTCTGTTAACATCTATAGTTTCCTTACCATTCTGGAATACTTTCACTGTTTGCACTTGGGCTACCTGCATAGGAAGTAGCCAAAATTCTCTCTTGCTGTTCAGGTGTCACAAGTTTTATCTCTCATATTTTCTAACCATATTCTCTGCTGTTGAAATCATTATTTTGTGTAGGATTGTATCTGTACAGAATCAGGATATTACACTTGATATCAAAAAGCCATATTACACTAATATGTCCTGCAATAGGAGCTGTTGATGATTGCAAAGGAAAATAGCAGCATACAATGTGCTTCATTAATTGCAGGACTGTACATTCATATTCAGCTTGATGTTAAGCATAAAAACAGTTGTTGCTGCACCTTGTTATTTAAACTCTACGTAAGCAATGTGAGCTAAATCCAGTGATGGAGACTTGGCACCAAATAAACTTCACCAGCAAATAAAGCATTAATCGTAAACTATAAATAACCGGTTGTTTCCGTAGCATTTTGCAAACTTTTTAGGGATAATCACAGCACACAGCCTAGCAGCCTATAGGAGGGAAACTGCAAAGAAGAAGTTGCAGTAACATTTACTATGTACTTTTTTCAACAGTTACTGAGATGATATAAGGCTTTTCTACTGCTGTCTCTAGAATATTGTTTATACATGCTTTTAAAGCCAATTTTTAAATTTAACACATGAATATTGACGTAAAGAAAGATTTTTTAAAGGTTTAGAATTTATAAACACCTGTGGGTCTAAGACACTTTTATGTCTCTTGCACTTGTTTATCCCATTGGGTGAGTTAAACACCGCTTTGTTTTATTCTTGTGTAGAGTATAATGAAATAGAATAAAGAAAATAGAAGTTATATCTTTCTATCCTCCTCTTTCAGCCATGCCATCATTGCTCTTTTCTCCTTATACCCTTCCGTCACTTTGAAAGTCTTGTTAAAGCCTTGTTTGCTCCAGCACAGAACTGATAAGAAAAGCAAATGTTTACATTTTAATTAGATGCTGGGAAAGCAGAACTGCAGAAAGCACCGAGAAGATAGTGGCATCCTTTCTCTGGGCAAGTCCTACCTTATCACTGGAGAAATACCTTTGATTTCAATGGAATAAGAAACTGCTGATTTAGTTTATATTGGATAGGATGTAGTACTTTTAAATACACCTGCCAATAGAAAAAATTATAGTTTGAGTTTGTATTTTGAAATAGTGCCCAGTTTTTAATTTGTCATGAAAGACAATGAATCACAATTAATGCTCTCTTTCTATGAGCGACAAGGTCAGTTTGACACTGTGAATAGTTAAATCATCCTTGGCAAGAGTCCTATTCTGGCATAAAAGTTGTAATGAGAAATCCACATTACTAGCAGCCCTTAAAATGTGAGTGCCCAGCACTTAATCCAGTACTATTTGGTTTTGCACTGAATAGTAGTTCTTTTAATGCAGTCATTAGGGATGCCTATGAGTTTCATTGGTTTGACATTAGATATTTTCCTTTTAATTGGGCCTTTTAATATCTATTCTTTGTGATAAACAAATAATTGGAAAGTCTTCCCAGCTCTGGTTCTTCAGCTTCTTCAGCTCTACTGCTGCATGGGTGGGAGGGACTCGGTTCAGCTGGCTTCACACACCGATCAGTGAAAGTGCATGAACTGTCCCTAAAGACCTTAAACCACATTTCATTGAAGAAAACAGAAATACAAGATCTGGCCCTCTCCCCCTTAACGGTCCTTGGATTTTCAGTGATTGCCTAATTTAAGTCTTCAATGCTAAGATCATCGTCTGATGCTCTGACTTAATAAAACCTTCCACTGAGAACAGAATTAGAGGTACCACAAGGGACAGCTTATGAGGCAGAATGCTACTGACTGTGAGTAAGGGTATTAGTGTCTGGCATTCCGCTGTTTGGGCCACTTTCTCATCTGTGACTTGTGCTGCCCTGTACCTGCAGCGTCTGCCTCCATCACAGCCCTTGGAGTGCTGCCAGGGAAAGTGAGTTTCTCCACTGTCGCTGGAGCATCCTTAAACTCAGAAGCATCCCGGAGTCAGTCATGGTCCACCCAGTGTGCTATGAAAGAGTTTTGCTGAGCCAAGAGCAGCCCCATTTTGGCATACACTTGCCCCAAGTGACCACTGCTGCCTCGATGCAACCCTTGGCTCCATCTTCCCTGTCCCTTTTGCCCACCTGCTGCATTGAAGAGGTAATACAGCTTTGCAGAAGCTGTCACCTCTGCATGGGGGGACATGGCACAGGGAAAGGGCGGGCCACATGGTTCCCCTTATAACAGCATTGTGTGGTCTGGCTGCATTGTCATGTGTGCATTAAACATCAAGAATATATAGCTGGTATACTTAAAGCATTTAGCCTCAATAAAAAATGGCATTCTCCAAAGTCTTTGTAGCTGTCAACGTGCTTTCATGTTTTGTCAAAGAGAGGAAGAAGGAACCAGGAGGATATATGTCCAGTAAGGAACTGTAACTTAGCTGTTATCCATATCTCACACATGTAATATCTTGAAATAATTTGTGCTACTTCTTTCTTTCTATATTTCAAAACAATGCTGTACATATTGTTTGTCTTAAGGAATAAAATAATTAAATGAATTTATATACTAATGAAAGGCCAGAAAAGAATGCCTCTCATTTTCAATTTGACTCTCACAAAACAGATGTGATTCTTTTATGTTCTCATGAACCATCACTGTCTAGCCAACAAATTAATTCCTCAGTAATATGCTTTTAAGAATATGTCTAAAAATGTTTGCAGAGTGAAGGTAACTGTTGTCTAGGCCAGTCTTTCAAAGTTAAGATGGTAACGTTTCCCAAACGTACTGTCTGTTCACATTATACCATCTTCCAAAAGATACTGTCTTTAGGAATACGAGTGTCTAATCCAGCAATGCCCTGCTTGAGGTAATTTTTACTGTTGCCATTCAAAAAGACAGGAATGATATTGCATCAACTCTAGAGCTCCCTGAAGAAGCTAGAAATCGTAGGATGCGAGAGAAATTATAAACTAAAATGAGGATGAAGTACAGAGAAAACAGCTGACCAGTGCTCTTGCACCCCACGGGACTCCACCAGCTGTCATACTTAACGACTGCTGTGCCAGTAGGTTTTTTGGCAGTGCATCTGCCAGGCAATGGAGTTGCTAATTAGCCAGTCTAATGTGCATGCTCAGGCTGAATTCAATAAAAACGGATATGAGTAGAAACAGCAATAACGTTTTTTTGAAAGTTGAGAATTACATTTGTGATTTTTTTCAGTGGAGGTTTTCAATTTTTCATCTGTCTGGAAGCTGGTGACATTGCCCTCATCGTGGCACCTGCCACCAGCTGATCTTGTAAAGGCTTATTGCAGCCGTTTGACACCAGTTGCAGCTCATGGTGCAACACAGATCTGGCTCCTTTCCTTACCTGCCCTTCAATTCCATGCAAGCAAATGCCCTCTACTAGGATTTGAGGGCAGGGGAAGGGGAAACAGCAGGACCCAAAACCCAGCACAACATTATTTTACCTAAGACCATTTTGATTTCAAAGGGAACTGCTTTTTGTTGCTCACCTGGTCCTTAACGAGCTGCAATATAAACCTGTGAGAAAGGCAATGTGGTTTTCAAAGTGACTATGTTGTACATCCAATGTTCTTGACAAGACAGATTGCCTGGGGATAGATGGTCCAAAAGTGCTGGAAGCATGTAGAAGGTCAGTACATGTGTTTTATAGACCCTGAGCACACATACAACTAAACATAAAGAGATGGTGTCAGTGAGTTATTGACCTCCGTGGAGCAGCCAGGAGCAATCACACAGCAAAAGCAGATGTTCCGTGTGTGCAAGTTCGTAGGCTGAACTAAGATACTTCTCAAATTCTCTGACTTGTTTTGTGTTTGGGTTTTGTTTTGTTTTTTTTTACTGCTCCTGCAACAATATCTTATGGATTATTTATTTTTCCTGCTTGACATCTAAGAAATATATTCCCTTTCATTTTCCACTTGTTAATAAACATTTTGAGCTAAAAAGCTTTTAATTTTCAAAACTCTTCATGCTCATGTATGTGAGTGTACGGAACAAAGTTGAAAGGCTGTGGTAGCACAATGAATCTTATGAAGGCCCCCCACTAAATATGTCTCCTAATTCTGTTGAATTTTACCTATTTTAAAATGTTATCATTGATTTGTGACTAAGTAAGTTCTTGTGCTCAAAACATCTGACTCTGAATCAAGCAGCTTATTAAAAATGAGGGGATATTTGAAGTATAAATGGATGGTACCTGGGGTCTCAGCATCTTGGCCCTATGAATGCTAGTGATTGCCATAACAAAAAGATTAAAAGACAAGATTTTCTTGGAAAACAGCTTTGAAAATTTTGCTCAGGATGAAAAACGCCTGTGTCTCCTTCAGTGAGTATCAAGGCTTTCTCACAATTCCCTTCATGGTCACATCGCAATAGGAAAAATTAGTGTCAGAGGTCAGCTGTAAGTAACACAGCCA
>JAVJGJ010000032.1:25211835-25226066 GCA_035590215.1 Microhierax caerulescens | reverse complement strand
AGTAACACAGCCACCCTTTGGCCATCTCGCAGAGAAGTGCACAGAGGGTCTCTAGGACTAAGGTGCACACTGCTGTGGGTGCTAAAAAGCTCTGGGTTTTAGAGATCAGTAGGTCATTCACATCCCTCTGGGTGTCAGCAAAGCCAGGGATGTCTTTAAAATACACTGAGCCGTATAATGAAAGAGCAATATCTTAATACATTTCACAGGGAACTGGGAAATGCAGCTTACCACTCCATCCCCATCCTGCCCTGCTCCCCACTGAGGGTAGTGGGATGGTCCTGGCTGCAAAACCCTGCCTCATGGGCATCCCCCCCAGTCCCCATGCCCCAGCCTCAGGGAGCTGCTGGCCCACACTGTGTGCTGACAGCTTTAATCATACACGATGCTTTTTTAATCCAAACTCATCCAAACCAGGGTATCTCCACCCTTTCAGGGACCACACATGCAGAGTGATTTGCCTTTGCCCCTTCTTTTCACATCCTCGGTGAGCTCCCCCACCTCCCTGACAGCTGCTAACTCTGAAATGTCCCTGTGGAAAACGTATGGAAAAGGGAATACTGAAGCTACTCGTGTTCATTTAACCCATCACATATTGTGATTCCGCAGGTGGGAGCCAGCACTGCACCATCAAGTAGCTTCAGGCACTTTTCAAGCTGTAGGTGCTTTTCAATCATTTAGGGAACAATTGCTGTCAAACAGCGGGAGGCAAGTCTGGGCTTACTGAGCGGTGCAATATGTGTTCCTCGTTGGAGGATCTCACAGCATGATGGCAAAAATATGAATATGTTTTACTTATGATCCTATAACTGATGCTGCACGTATATTAGGTATGACAGCAGTAGTGGATAATGCTACTTAAGATCCATCCTAAGGTGGATTTTGAAGCCGTCTCAAAGTACTTGAAGGTGATAAACACCACGCAGGGAGACAAATTACCTAGGGTAATGTAATACACTTATAACAAGGAGAACTGGGATGCAATGGAACAAAGTAAAATTCAGGCTGCATATCAGGAAAATTTTCCTAACAGCAAAGTCTATTAGCCTGTGGAATAGCCTCCCAGGGGAAGTGGTGGAAGCCCCACAGCCTGAGTCATTTAAAGCTAGACTAGAAAACATTCGAGAATAATCCTCAATTGGCAGAGAATAATCCTACATTGGCAGGGAGATGGAAAAGATGACCTAATAGGTCTTTTCCATCTCTAGCTTCTATGATTCAACCAAGGTATGTTGCTGTGTGTTGTGTATCGGGGCATGCCCAGCCCATTAATTCCAAGTTCCACTTCAAAGTGGAAATCTTGAAATTTTACTTTGGCTGCAACTAACTTTGCCATTTCAGCAGACAGGGAGAGCTTTGTGTTCCTGAAGCATTTGCTCATTTTTAAGGCCTGCACAGAGAATGAGAATATTAACAATAAATTTAGAACAAGTTGTGGTTTCTTTTAAATGAGAAGGATATTTTCTGTTTCTTTTGATTTTTTTCCCCTCTTTTCTGGCATTGCACTGTGAGAGGCAGCTCTCTGACCAGATTCCAGTTCTATCTATATATTTCCACATCTGTTCCCATCATTATCATGTTTGAGTATCTGATGCATACAGTGTTGCAGGGAGCAGCACTTAGCCCACAGGCATGCCTGAATCTTGCAAATGGATGGGCATTTATAGGCACGAGTCCACATATAACATTGCTGTTGCCACAGCCATGCCAGTTAAATGTATTGATATAATATAATTTGGCATAAATATAACAACATAATAAATAATATTGACAAGCTCTCAACTTAGTGTAAATCACTGCAGCTCTACCCACCGAGGAGCTGACTGGCTTGTTTTCACTGTAATAGCGTGACTTTTGATGTACTGTTGCTAAAATGCACTGGAACAGATCCTCCAGCTGGCCAGGTTTACCTTGCATCCCTCACACAGCACAATGTGAATGTGATCTGCCCAGAAATGGCTCGTAGGGCATGTCCCCTGCCAGGAGAGCTCTGTGCTTCCAGAAAACTGGCAGATGCATCACAGCTGCTTCCCAAGCCCTGTACAGAGACAGGGAAGGGCCAGGGTTGGCATCAGTGAACAGAGCTCCTCTCCGGTAACACTCATGCAGTGGCACAGCACTTTGCTGTGGAGCAGTGGGGCACGGAAGGGGCAGAGCACCTAGTCCGTGAAGTCTTGTTGTTGAAAGTACTCTGATATTGTAAGAAATAAACCCTTTAACATCTGTTCCTAAGGAGATGGATCCAATGCCCAACGCTGGCTGCAGCCACCTCTCACTATTGGAAGGTGACAGGAGAGATCCTGTGCGCCATAGACCTCATTGTCTCAACGTCTTCAGTGTGGCAAAGAAAGAAGAGCAACTTTTGGTACCGATGCTCCACGCTGGCCTTATTTGACTCAATATAGGGCACTTATTATTCTTGGTGAGGCCAGCTCACCATGGGAAACACTTATCCAAGTGCTGTGGTTATTACTAAAAATTCCTGACATCAAAACTGGATAGCTTCCTAGTTCACATCAGAGTTACCTCAAAAGTGTGTCTGCGAGGCGGCCCTATGCTCTCACCCTTGTGGAATCCATGAGCTGCGTGAGTGTGAGGACACATAGCAATTATTTACAAGACTGAGTGTGTTGTGCCGGAGGAATGAATACCCTGATACTTCTCTAAGCATCCAGATCTTCATTTCACCCTTCTCAACCCATATGCTTAATGAATGACATCTGGCTCTTGCCTTTATAGCACACATTTCTCTCCCTCCCTTTCCTGAGGAGGCCCTGATTTTTTTTTTTTTTTTTTTAATAGCTTTACTGAAATCACAGCATTTAAAGATCCAAAAAGTATTGCTTCTGATATTGCATGAGAGAAAAATGGATGAAAGGGAGGCTGGACTAACATGAAATAACCTTCTTTTTCAGGAAGAATGTGTATCAGTTCAGAGGCCTGCTTAGACAAATTACTGCATGATCGTCCTCTTCACTCTTTCCCTGCTTCTTTCTTCTGTCACTATCCCTTCTACTTGTCTGTCAACTTATGTCACATTCAGACCCTATTTCCTTTTGCATCCTTGCTTCTAGGATGCCTGACGCAGTTCCAGATACTCATTATCTAGAGGAGAAAGAGGGAAACCACAGCCCTCCCAGGGGACTGCAGTTGAAAACATGTATTTTGCACCTGCTCTTGCATGCTAGTTTCTACAGGGAGCCAGGTGAGGAGTCCAAGCCCATAAAGAAAATTTGTAAAGGCACTGCATTTTCCAGGTACCAGCATAAACGTTACATCTGGCTCCCTGTTTCTTCACCAGCTATTTCAATGGCTAGGAAGGGTGGGAGCTTTTTCAACCTCCTCTAGTTTTGGCAGTGACTTCAGTGGGACAGGGGTTATTCCAGCACTGAGCCCATTTGGAAAATCTCACCTTAAATAATCAAATATAAATTAGATATCCAGGGTATTATCTGCCACATTCAACATCAGCTGCAAGAGGATCAAATTTAAGTCCAAAGTAGGAAATAGTAATCTGGAACACCGCTTGCTCTCAAAGCAAGCTTCGGTGCCAGGCCTTGCCTCAACTCCAACTGTCAGGTCAGGAGTGGTAACGCAATATCATTTAGGTCCCTGAATTACAGAATAAAAGCTTCTCCATGTGTTAAACTTTTACTGTTTAACCTACTGACGCTGGAAATGAGCACTTGTTAATGTCAGAGTGATAACTTGCACTTTTGCATGCAAGGAAATTTAACAACTCCAGCATTTAGACTTTAAAGCATTTCTGTGAACCAGCGATGCTTTTGGGTGTGAAAGAACTGTTGAAGTGAATGCAATAACACTCACTTTCAAAGTCTGGAAGTGAAAATTCTGCACAGGACCAGCATCTTACCTACACCCAGATCAGTTGCAATGACAAAGTCACAGCACCAGATTGGACTCCGATCACGCAACAGGGTAACATTGATTACTCATAAATAGCTTTGGAAAAAAAAAAAATAAGAATGAGTATCATACATTCCTGCTGCAATATATCTCTGCAAAACTTCTGTAGTGTAAAGCATTGTTACCTGACAAGAGAACTTAAAGAAGGAAGAGCATGAAGTCTCCTAATTTTTAATTGCAATGTTTACTGCTAATTGAAAACCATGAATGGTGGTTTCCATAATACTAATTAATGATAGCAAGCCTTTATAAACATAAATATTTCATTGTTCAATGAGGACATAAAAAATTAAATTGTCATTTTGGCAGTCATTCAATGTTTTTGGGATCTATTTTATAAGATATTTTACTGATGAAAATGTGTCTTAAAGCCTTAGCAATATGTTTGGCTTTGGTCTTTGGCAGCAAAAAACCCAAGAATCTGAAAGCCAGAAATGTCCCCAGAGCATGCATCTATATTTCTGCTGTAGGTCTTTAGAGTTATCCTTTTACAGGCAATTGGAAAAATGTTTCAGTGGCTGTTTTCTGATACATTTTGATTTGTATAGGAGCAAATATGATGTTTCTACTGTCAGACAGTCCTATGTTTTATCACATTTTTCTTAAATGATTTTAAAGAAATTGCATTAGCTCTTCAAGTTGACAGGAGAAAATATTGGCATAATAAAAGTTTAACACTGATTTCACAGACATCACCATCTATTAACTTTTTTAGCAATTTTGTGTTGACTAATGAAAAAACAATCACTTTTAATCAAAAATTTTTAAGTTAATTTTTTGGAAGGCATCATGTATAGTTACAGAAAATACTTGGAGATATGTATACACATTAAACTTTCTTGAAACTTTCTGTATCTGAATATGAAAAAATAAGGACACATTAGATAACATCCTAATTAAGCACATTATTGATATATCCCAGCACTTTCTTAAAGGCTTAATATAATACAGTGCTAACAATGAATGGCAAAAGATTAAGTCTGTACACTAGATGTGTAAGAAAAATTTTCTTCTCAGAGATACTTTTTCCAATACTTTACTTACTTAGGAGAACAGCTTTCTGTACTGTTAATAAAACCTTCTCCTTAAGTTGAGGTACATTAACTGTAGTATAAAAATCAAGAAAGAGAACTAGCACATAAGAGTCATCAAAGCAAATGCAGAAAGGGCAATGGGTCAAAAGTCAGGAGAGCTCATCCTGGTTTTAACTCTGCATTGATGTAGTGATTTGGATTCTCCATCACCCATATTAAGATTTGGTAGGCAGGTCCACGAACAGTAGGTGTGCCTGTTCCCAGACTTCTAAGATCTCCTATATTTTCCTGAGCAAGTCCAAACAAGTGTAACTGTGGGTTTTGATTGCTTATTACTTTAATTGTTAAATTTTGTGGCAGAAACTGTCTTCCACCATGACATTCAAGTTTCTGGCACCTAATTGCCTAATATAGTTGGGCACTGTTATTCAGAATTCTGCTTAAAGCATTTTTTCATCACTTTTTTCCTGCTAAATAAAAATCTATCTAGCTAACAGCTTAAATGAAATTCCCTGGCTCTTTTGTTTGCCTTCCTTACCTCTGCTTTCTGACTTCTGCTTTTTGGGGGAGAGCAGTGCTCTTTAAATTATTGCAAGACCATCTTTCCAATCTCTTTTCCACACACAGTCACCCAGGACCTTAAAGCCTGTTCTGTAACAGGAAAGGAGAGTAGTGACATCTCTTTAATTAACAATAATATTCTAACTACTAAGGTGGCACAGCACTCTCCAAACTATCAAGCTGCAACAAGGTCTTTTACCAGCTCATACTGGCACACTCTTCATGCTAGTCCCTCTGCTGCCTTCTCCTCATCCAGGGCATGCTCTCTCTTCTCTTGCTTCTTCTACTTTCTCTTCCTCGGCTGCTCTCTCATTGACTCTCAACCCCTTAACAGAACCATCCACACCTGCACCTTATCTACATCAGCCAGCCCACAGTTGTATATTACCAATGTTAATTAACCCAGCTTCTTTCCACTACACTTCCCCCTTTTTTCCTTTTTTTTTTTTTTATAACATTTCATACCTTATGTTTCTAACGATCATTGCAACCTTTTTACAAATAATTTTTTCATACAGTCCTCTATAATTCCTCTACACTAAGGCATGTGCTTACCCTTACCACTCTGTTTCCATGTTACACCCTTTCATCTCACAGTTCTGTTTATTTCTTGGACAGTATATTCTCTGTAACACTGTCTTTTCCTGTGTTTTGAAAGCACCTATGCCATTTTTTTGCCAGTCATGTAATGTAAAGAATTAATACTTCTTTTTCAGAAGTAAGTAAAAAGAAAAGCATTGGCAAGAAAGGGAGGTGGAAGGCTATTTCTGTGTGCTGGAGTGGCTTGCAGCCTGTAACAGATGTTATTGTAGCAGCTGAGAAGAAACTAATAGCTAAACAAAGGGGTATTTAACTTCACACTGCATATGCTTGGACAATAGGGCCTTAGGCTTCAAGTCTCCAGATACTTGCATGCATTTAAGCAAAACATTCCAAAGGATGCATTACATATAATTTGAATGCCAGTCAGAATGATATACAACCTCAGGCTCCCCTTCTCTAAAAGCTGAAGCAAGGTGTCATGCCAACGGTGCAGAGCTGAGAAATAGCAGGTGACTGGATAGGCAACCTAGCACAATAAACTCCATTCTGAAGGAGGAAAAAACATTCCTCCTGGAAAATACTAACTGTGCTAAAATCTGCTCAGCCAGCTTGCTATTGCTTGTTAGAGGAGCTCATGAAGAATATTAAGATTTTCTTTCTATTCTGGTATTAGCTTCGGACAAGAGAGTTTGAGCAGTGCTCAGGTGTGCACAGTCTGTCCTTTACCTTTTCCAAACACGTTGCAAAACTCTTAATGGAGACATCTCTGTACCATACATGAGTATGACATTCCTCCTCAACCCCAAAGCAGACAGTGCCTGGGGCATACAATGTCTGTTTTAGTAGGTGTGTCCACCAAATCTCACTCAAAGGTACTTTTCTCCTTAAAAACATAGTTAGGGCATCCTTTCAGAGTCTGTAGTTATCAGGTATGGGATCTCCTTGGCTCGGAAGAGGTTGTTTTATCTGAGAACTGTGCTCTTTCTGAAGCGGGTCACTTATTTTTACAACAAGCTGAAAAAATGAGGAGACTGTAACAACTGCAAGAAACATTGCTTACACTGTTCTGTGGTGTCAAGCACGTTGTTACGACAGTTTCTGTTTTATATAGTCATGGAGTAGAAGCGAGGGTGAAAATGAAGAAGCAGAGTTGTGCGCCAAAAAAAACTTTAATATTCTTCAAACGTACATGATCTGAAATGTGTCATCATCTGTGTCATTAAGTGCTTGTGGGAGACTGCAAATCTTCAAGCAAGTGCTAAATGCTGTTTTCTATTTTCCTCTAAGTTAGTTATAAGAATTCTCTGAAGTGTGGGAAACGTAAATCTCATTTATGTATGGTAGGAAAATTTGTATTGGCTTCTGTTTCACAGAACCACAGAATTGCTGAGGCTGGAAGGATCCTCCTAGATCGTTCAGCAGGGTCAGCTGGAGCAGGTGACCCAGGCACATGTCCACTCAGGTTTTTAATACCTCTGCGGAGATATTCATGTAAATAGTCTCAGCCATAAAATGAAACAAGCCTAAACCTGTGGAAAGCAAGACACCTGGCAGGAAGTGTGGTGAACTAACAGAAGAGGGAAAACTACTGTGTGCAGAAAAAAATATCTATTCTATTGTCATCGGTAAGGGCAAGGGCAGGCAAGTGCCTGAGAGCTACATCTATATCTGTAAAGAAAAGCTGCAAGAGACCCTTCATCTTATAGGTGCTCTGGAGATCCTCATGGAATGAGGTATGGCATTGAATGTAGAGACAGAAACCCTGGAAATGCCTAAGGTCATGGTGAAGGCAGGATGCTCATCGGTGTTTTATTAGAGTGGCATGTTGCTATCCAGGGCTTGCAGCCTCTCCCAGGAGATGCTTCCTTTCACTTACCTCTTGCACCAACAGCGTGGGCTTTTCACAAATACAGAGCAGGTTTGTGGGCAGAGGAGGCGACGGCAGCTGGGTTGAAGATAGGCTGTTACTGACGAAGTCTGCAAGGCCTGAGGCTGTGACATTGTCCGTTGCTCCCTGCATGAGCCTTTACTGTGTAGAAGCCTAGCTGTGGAAATGGTCACCTGTGCAAGCAGCCATCACAAAAATCCTGCTGTACCCTGAACAGGTTCTTCAGACAGGAATAACAATGTGTGTGGGTGTTTGGTTGGTTGGGTTTTTTTACTCTGAATGTAAAAGCATTTTAGAATTAATTCCCTGTGAAGGACATTTTCTCTGGAGAAAAGTCTTCTTATATTTTGTTTCAATAAAAATCATGTAAAAGTACATGATCTCACATTTCTGCAGAAAGTATAATACAATGTCACAAAGAATTTTATGGAAGCAATGCATCTATGAGTGAGGGTTGTATGAGGGCACACAAAGGGTTACAAGCACAACTCCCTAGACATGTGAGTGAATAGCTTGTGACATTTGACTGTAAAAATGTGAGCTGCCTAAATACCTAAATACCTTTATTGAGTAAAGTCAATAAAATTATTGACTTTCAAAGTGTACAGGCTCACAGATGACATCTAAAGGGAACTCCATTATGTTTGAAAACTGTCTTACAGCTGGAGTGATGGCATCTATGGCATGATGCTTTCTACCTGAAAGAAGAAAGAACTAAGAAAAGGGCAATAGGAAAGTCCTTCCTGTCAAAGCCATGAAGGAAGGGCAGTGTTACAATGGAAAATAATATCAAAATGGTTTAAAAAGCACTAAATTTCTTCCATCACACAGATTTCAGTAACCATGAGTCATACTGTTGTGCAAACATACATCTGGCATTATTTTTTTCATTACTGAGTGCCCACATATGTCTGAGTATATGACACTGTGCTGGTCAAAGGTCTTCAAATTTTTTCTAACACATCAGTCCAGTGACAGCACAATTGGCTGAAAAATAAGCATAATTAACAATGGCATGTTTAATATTGTTTTATGATTGCCTCCTATTAAAATAGGATCTTAAGAAAGCATGACAACACTAGCAATCATAATTACCAGCTTAGCTGGCCGTACTACAAATGCTGGACCAGAGAGATCACTTCCAGGTGCAATGGGGGATTGCATTTCTTACTGACTGGGTGAAGAAAACTGAGGTTCTGTGTTTTTCAGGAAAGTTGCATGAAAAACTATAGTGAAATTTCTGAAAGAGCACTGAAACCAAATGTCTTTGCAGGACTATGTTTTTCACGAGTACGGGAAGGCAGCAGCAGTAATTTTTGTAAGCATGCTTTACACGATGACACAATAAAAATATTGAACAGCTCCAGCCTTAGAAGAGGCAATATGAATATGCAATACTTCACTAAACTGGTTCCCTGGAAGTGTTCGGGGAGCTTCTTAATGGTAGACGGGGACAAGGGTAACTAAAGGACTTACAGGCTATTTAAAGCATCATACCCAGTTCCTAGATGCTAACGGCTAGTACAAGACTTCTGGAGATGAGGGACTATGGGGAAAATAGAAACCTCATGGCCACATGTCATTGCAAATGAAAGTGGCTTAGAGGTGAAAGAGAAGGATGAAAACTATAAAGTCCTAATTCATTATATTTTTTTATTTATGTATGTCTATCAAATACAGCTTATGGAATCAGTAGGAATGACTGGAGGTTTCTCAACTGCATGAAGTCACTTGGGTTTCTGCTGGTGGCCCAGGGGGGAGATGGGTGAGTGAGCATGAGAATGCTGAGGAGACAGATGTGATCCACAAAGGCATGTGAGGAAGTAGCCCCCAGGGCAAAGAAGGAAGGGGGAGATAAAAGGGAAGAGAAGGGGGAGAGAAAAGGGAAAAGAAAGTGTCATAGTGCCATGATGCCTGACACTGTGGAGAAGAGGGAGAGGTGGAAGGAATGTGGGTACAGAGAAGAAGAGGGGGGGAAGAGGAGGCAGCAGTCTCATGGAAGTTCGGCTGCTGGGATTAGAGGGCCAAGCCACCCTTCCTCCCCTCTTGCAGCAGCCACTGTGGCTCTTCATCCCCATCCTTCCTCATGTGCAGGAGCAGCAGAATTTGAGGGAAACACACAGAGATACTTGTTCAGTGTAGCCCTGTCATCTTGGGCAGGTTACATCAAGATGCCACTCTTGGCAGCTGCCTCCACGGCACACAGCACTGCCCAGGGAGCTTTCCTGCTGTCTGAAAGCCTTTCTGGAGTACTGCACCACCCTGCAGCCAAAGAACAGCAATCCAAAGATCTGGTCCCTGTACCCGTGGAGGAGCTTGGATATGAGCTGTGGCTTGTCTGCTGGGCAAGTCCCTTCACTCTTCTGTTTCCTGGCTTAGTTTTCATCTGCCAAGTCTATTCAGACAGCTGTGCTTCTGAGTCAGGGACCGCACAGCAGCACAGTCACCTCAGTTCAGGCTGGGATAGCATGGGGGAAAAAAAAAGCATTCTCCAGCCTGAATAAAATACATAACATAGCGAGTAGGTGTGGAGGTCCCTGCCTTGTGTCATCGGTCAGAACTGGGGTCCGTCAGTTGGAGTCCTTGCTAAGATGCAGGTAGGAATTCGCTAGTCACTGAGATAACAGGGATTTAGCCCATGTAGAGCTTTGTAGAAGAGGAAAAAGCCTCTTCAAGTGGACCCTGATTGCCATGGCAGGCACCGTGGCATGGGAACACTTGTGTGTGACGAGTTCCCATCAGGGGCTCTGCTTTGCCCTTCGCAGCTGCACTTGCAAGAGAAGATTGGTTGGCATGTGTGTATTTTACACATTAACACAATGCAAGAACTGCCTGCGTCCTGTTCCAGTACCTCAGGAGATAAAAAATTACTGCTGCCAGATAATCAGATAAACCAGGATGCCTCAGGTAAAAGAAGATAATTGTGTTAGGAGGTAAATTATACATAGACAAATCAGGTCAAATTAGATACCCATTAACAAGTGTATTTGGCATCAATTAGCCAATTTCATTTTTAAGATATAGTGTTAACTTTAATTTACAGCCACAGAGTGTTATGTTCTTATCCAGTGTTTATATGCTGTCTGAAGTTTACTGGCTGTTGACAGAGGAGACGAATACATAAGCTTGTGCATGGTAGGCTACAGGATTTGTCCTGTGCAGTGTCCCGAGAATGTTTTCATCTCTTTTCAGTTCCTTTCTCTTGAAAAAAAAAGGTCACAAATTGCCAAAACTCTATGCATTGCTAGAAAATCCTCACTTGGAAAATTTTCAAAAATACAGCTATTCCCACTAAAAGTCCTTCTGGGCTGAGGAGGATGGATTTCCCTGGAGGTAACTGATGCTGGCTCAAAATCTAATTGTACCAAAGAGACACCACATTAGCATAACTCTTTCAGAAATTTTTAAATGAAGAAATGAAAAGAAATGAAAAACCCAGTGTGTTTATGTTGAGAAATTTGTCTTTTAAAAAAAATTAAAAAAAAAAAAAACTTGAAAACTTTTAAAACTCTATAACAAGAAATTTCCAAAGAGCAAATCACATTGTTGCAGGAAGGGGTATATTTGTGCATCAGCTCCACTCAGCAGGACACAGCCAGAAAAGCTCCACAGCGTGTTGTAAAGCCCACACCATCAGCAGTTCCTGAAGGTTCCCAGTTAGTCAAGGCCCTTCATTCTTGGAGCAGAAGAATTCAAATTCTGTTGCATATATAACTGCAAAATAGCTCTTGTGTACAGCACAGTAATCATAGCTCCTGCAGAGCCACAGCTTTATTAATTGGCTGCAGACTTTTTAATTTTACTTGGGTTTAATAAACCTTAAGGTCTGATTCTCATCATTATGACAGATCCAGTATTAAGCAGACACAAGGCATGTCCACATACCTGCCAGGAGCAACGATCCTGGTAATCCAGTTCCAAATTCTGGCTATGGCTGCGTATCAGTGCATGTATCTATACACACATGTCTACATCTATTTCTACATCTGTCTCTGCCTCTGCCTCTATCAACTATATAGCTATCTCTACCTGTGTCTGTATCTATCTATATCATCTGTATTTATATCTATTATCTAATCTACACATACATATGAGTACATCTCCACTACATTGTTTGCAAAAGCAAGTGTGGCTTGGCCATGTAGGCCACTGCTGAGCTCAGGCTCACTAGGTCTTTGGAAAGGTCTAGACAAGGCAGTCACGAAAAAAAATGTGATTCCACTGACTCCTTAGACACCTCTATTCCTGAACCATTAATGTTGTTTCGCAGCCGAAAGCAATGGAGTCAGTGAGTTTGGACATGAAGGAATACTGCACTGCAGTTGAATTTTAGATCAACAAATGTAAATACGTGAAATGTAGCACAGCCAGGACACTAGGGCTACTGGCCTTACTTTCCAGAAAAAGGCAAGGGGTACATACTCACAGTTACTGGTCAGGGTGCAGTTTTCAATGTCATGAGCACAATGTCACCTGCCCTGTACTGTGCCCTTGTACCACCCTGGGGCTCATTCATCAGTGTCTCCAGGAGGTGGATGGTGCTTCATGAGCCACCAGCAGCCATCCCTTCCAGCAGCACCTTCCTCACAGCCTCCGTGCCAAGCCCGGACCCAGCCGCGCCGCCCTGGCTCACCGGCTGCTCTGGCCACTAGCCACCCCGCTCCCTACAGTACACGGATTTGTTTCAAGGGAAGCAGACAGCTGTCAGTCACTTCATGACTTTGAACAGCCTCTTTAATATCTCAAGTAGTCTGATCATGTGCAAAATCATTTCAGGACATGAATCTTTATGACAGAAAATATTTGTTACCATTTAGAGAAAACTATATGACCGTTAGCTTACCTAGTTTAAACAACCGAGAAAGAAAGGGTTAATAGAACAAGCTAATAATTCATTAAATGTTATGTGCAATTCTTTTCCCTACAACTTTAGCAAGACTTCCAGTTCTTCAGTTGCCTGGCAGAGACCAGAGTTCCTTGTGTATAATGTTTTGTGCTCTGAATATATTACAAATTAACTGTTAGGTGTTTAGAACTTGCAAAACAATCTGTTTGAAAGAGATCCTGGCAACATGAAATGCAATTTGGGGGCAGGAGGGAAAGTTATGAATATTATGTTTTTAAACTGGAATCTTGTTGGCTTTTCTTTAAAGTCAGATAGTCATAATGACTTGACTGAAAGGATAAATAATATTTGTACTGCATATTTGGATACAGAATGCCACCCACAGATCAAAGATTACACTCACACAGATCTGCAAACCTAAATATAAAGTTGTATTATGGACTGAGAAGACAATCTACTCACATGTGTGCAATCCATATTTTGTAGATATCAAAGTTTAGTTAGATGAGAAATGTTTTGGATGAAACCTTAATAAAACAGCTAAAAGGCTTTGACTGCAATAAGTATCAATGCTGAGCTCTGCCTGTTCTTTGGAGACAGGACATTACAAGACCTTGAACACGCAGGACAAAATAGTCCCCGTGCTGGGGGATGTTTAGCCTCCAGAAAGCTTTGTGTGTATGAGCACATCGTGCTGTCCACCACTGGGATTTAACTGAGCTGGAAATAAAGACAGGATGACAACTTGCTATGCAATCCTGTAATAATCAGAGGGGGCTAAAACTTAGCCTTACGTATTATTCAAAAATTAATTTAAATGCATTTGAACTGAATGTGGAATTCTCACAATATGCTTTTCCAATGTGATAGAAGTGCCAACGGCTGATGAAACCTAGAGATACACAAATACAAAAAGTAAAGGGAGGTGGTGTCCCAAAGACTAGACTGTGATGATTGAGGGGGGAAAAAATTAAAAAAGAGGAGATGGGATTCCCTTTCACATACAGTATGGATTCTTGAAGCACTCCCAAGCTGTCCAACTGGCTGAAGATTAAAGAGGACTGGATGGAAGCTCAGTCTCTGCAGAGTTTGCCTCGGGTATTATTTACTTCTATCTGTGGGAGCTAAAGCCACAGCAGACACAGACACAACAGTGTCCAGTTCACTGGCACCCATTAAATGGAATGTAATATGAAGGTGCGTACTGCTGCTTGTCAGTTTTAGGTTTGGATAAACCACATGATATGTGATGGCAGCAGGGAGTCTGTGTGTATTTAACATGTAGAGATAGATACATACATTCAGAGCACTGCTACCAGAACCAAAGCTCCTTCTGGAATTGGCAGGAGCACAGTGTAAAATGACTCACCTAAACCCCCAAATTTTCTTCCTTTTTTTTTTTTTTTTTGGGGGGGGGGGGGCTAAACTTTCC
>JAVJGJ010000032.1:25170402-25211825 GCA_035590215.1 Microhierax caerulescens | reverse complement strand
CCCCCCCCCCCCCCCCCCCCCCCCCCCCCCCCCCCCCCCCCCCCCCCCCCCCCCCCCGCCCCCCAAACTTTCCAAAACTAGAGGAAAAATTTTTACAGTCATTTGAACCTTTTTTTTTTTTTTTCCAAGTAAAAGCCTTAACAAATTCTCAACATAGATAAAACTCCAACATTCCTTGGACTTGGTAAACTAAGGTGGAAGTTTCTCAAGAACTGTAAAAAATTATTTCCAGGCTGGCTTTTCTTATGAAATTTCAGTAATTCTGTTCAATAGGGCTGTTAACACTAACTAGAAACAGACACTACAGAGTTAGATGCTTCAGAATAGAATGACAAATAGTTTCAGGGAAAATGTTCTATCACGCTTCAGATTTCTTGGAGGATAAAGGTGTGATGTTAATGCAGGGTAGAACGATCTATATAGCCTTCCATAACATCTATGCATAAAAAATGAATGCAAGAGTCTGCTGAGGGGTTACATTGTGGTGCTACATAGACAATGTAATTTCTGTGCATGTGTTTACCTACATTAAAGTCTAAATTCCTTTCACATAAAAAGTAAAATATGTTATACTTAGGGCATAGCAGATAAATTATCATCCATGTGTAACAATTTTGTTTAATACTTATTTGAGTTCTTGGCATTATCTTATTTATCAAGCATAAAAAAATCATTCTTTTGTCCCTTTTTAGTGAACTACTATCTGTTTATCTATCACCTTTGCAGAGGTTTACACCATAACCAAGTCACTGTACCTGCCAGCTGTTGTTCTGCATTGGTTTTTGTCTTGTCTTTTGGCTCTTGGGCAGAAGGAGTGATCCAGCGCCAAGGCATTCAAACAATGACTTTAGTTTCTTTTCAACACCGCTAGCTGCTTCCCCAGGTAGCTTTTAGGTTTCTTCACTGGAACTAAAAGCCCAAATAAGTCTTGTTGTTTCATGGTGATGAGAGTTGTAACATATAAGGAGTGACAGTGAAAGAAAAACAGCTTTCCTTTTGGAGACACTACAAGATCCAAATGGCAGCACAAAAGAGCAGAAGAGAGACTTCTCTATGGCATTGGTTAAACTCCACAAACCTACAAAAATTTCTTTTTGTGCATGGCTTCTCCAAATGTTACCCCAGCGCAAGGAAAGCCAGCATGGAGCTATTTACAAATTACTGAACTAGATCATTGCAGAGTGCTTTCCTTCTTGAGTACTTATTTTTAATTACTAGATCCAGAGCAGCCTGGGAAAAAAGCCACCAAGTCATGGAGTCATGGAGCACTATGGAATTCTACCTACGTCCCCTGGGTTTGAGTTTAACTCTCTCCTTTAAATGTGCAATGCATAGTAAACAACTAGTAGCAATATGTTTTATTTAGATGAACAGTGAACAGTATAAAGACTTTTGGGGGCACAAAGGCCCTGGTCTCCAGAAGACACACTTCAATAACTGCAGATATGTAGCCTAGCATATGCATTACCTGCTGCAGCAGGAAGGGAGATGTTTGCCTAAGTATGAAAGCAAAAACACTTGCCTGTTCGTGGCCACTGCAAATGCTGAGATGCTCATGGACATAGACACACACACACACACGACACTGCTATGGAGTTCAAAATTTCCTTAAACATTACCAAAAGGTAACACTTCAATTAATAGTAAAATACAGTGTCCCATCAATACAGAGATATTAAAAGTAAGTAGTGAACGAGGAAGATGATGTCTTATGAGTACGGTAAATTCCAGAGTTTTAAATACACTTTGTATGAGCACTAGAAAAGCTGAGACCTAAACGTTTTCCTTGTTGCTAAGAAAGAGATCGGAATTAGGCTGCACACAGTCAAATAAATAAATAAATCTACAGCTTTTCGCTGTGGTCCCCAACCAAATGAATTGCCACCCCTGTGCACTCTGACAATCTGGTGCAGTGCCTCTAATGAGTCACTGGTATTAGCTCCACATGCGTAGAGTGTCCACAGTCTGCACCCAGGGACCGATCCTGCAATAGCACCGCACATCTGCGAGATGTAGTGTGCCTTCCATTATCACGGTTTTAATTGGCAGTTGAAAGTACACAATTCTTCACAGAACCAGACCCGAACAAGTGTTTATAATATAAAACATGGGAAAGCAATTTGCCTCCAAAACATTAGCATGAATTGCTAAGTAATCTATTACAGCAAGAACCAGAACATTAGCATATGTTGGGAGGAACAAGCCAGATACTCTGTACCTTTTAAATCAAAGCGATAGGTTCTTGAGGAATGGGGTACATATGCAACAAGACTCTTCACTTAAACCTGTCATCTCCCCAGACATATGGCTATCTATGGATTGCATGGTTCAGGCTGTATTTTGTTAAACAGTATTATTTTGTATGATTACTTTTTTTTCCCCCAGGTTAATGTACATACTAAACCACTGGGGTGAAGCTGTAATACAATAAGGGGTAATAAGGTTCAGGTAAAATATGTTGTTCAGAAATGGCTGACAGACAGTATGAATAGGCCAGTCCAATTTTTTTGTTGTTGTTATTGCTCTTCTAACCATTGGCTAGGAATCAAGGTAACAGTAGACATATGTCTGGGACTTGCTTGACGGGTTGGTGTCATTTCTCCACCCCTGATCAAGTCATGACCTAACCCTGAAGAAGAGGTGTTTAAATGTAAGGGCTGTGAAGAGTGTGGTGAAGCCGGTAATGAGGGGTAGAGAGAAGAATTCATACTTTTACTAGCTCCTTTCTCTTTCTTTTGTGCTCCTTATTTGAAAGCTTGGTACTGAAATCAGTTTATTGTATTTGTTCTTGTACAAGCACCCAAGGGAATAACCCAGGGGAGAAAATGTCTGGGTACATAGTGAAAGAATATATACTGTCAACTTTAAGAAACTGAAAATTATGAGCTGAGCCCAAAAAGTCATGAGATCAGTGTGGAAATTACATGGGCTTTTGTCTGTATGTTAATAATATGTTTGGATTCGTTGCATTTGATGCCTTGTTTTTGAGATTTTAAAATTACTTTTTCAGACAACTTCTCTCCCCATGCCCTCCAAAAATACTCAGCTCAACTTCTGTACATAACGTGATATGCATGAAGCAGAGCTCAAGACAAGTAGGCTGGCAAAGGACAAAGGCTGTTGTTACAGTAAATCGTAGCACAAGCATACCGCTCAGGCATGCACTCCACCACAGTGGCCTCCGTTTTCCGTACGTGCTTCCTGCAGCACTGTTGCTGGAGGTCAGTCACCCCCTCCACCCTCTTCTCCCTGGCAGGTACTGAGTTTGCCAGGATGCCAGGAATGCTTTGAAGCCATAGATGAGAAGACAGATTCCTGCCTGCTTCAGCAGCTGGACTTGTGTGTGTAGAAGAGCTCCCAAAGATGAGAGAAACAGAGGCTTATTCCAGAAGTGTTTATATCGCAAGAGGTGGCTCTAACCATCGTCCCTTAAGATACTTCATGTCTGTGATCCACACCCTTATTCAATGGCACAATGCCTATGGGTTAGGTATGCCTGTGGTATAGCCTACGAGTTTTGCAAGAATATAGCATTGTCCTTGAAATGAAAGCAAAGGTTTTCATTCAATTCCATGATTCCAGCACCTGGAAAGGGAGTCAGTATCATGAAACTCCAGATAAAACTGAGACTAGGAAACAAAGCAATACAGGTGGGGATTGATCATCAATATTCAACTGGGGACATAAAAAAATTCATTAGCACTACACTGTGACAGCTAGGACTGCCACCACAGCATACTGCAGTCCCTAGGGATGTATGCCAAGGGGGTATTTCTCTGAGGTTCCACTGGCATGTGCTGTTCTTTTCCTCCTCTGTAAGGGTGGCCCTTTAAAACCAACATATACTGGTAGTCCTTGACCTTTCCAGGATCAGCCACGATGGCCAGAGGTTGGGAAGGAGCCAAGCCTACACCCATTCCCTGACCTTCTTGTACATCTGCTGTGAGGAGAAATCTGCTCCCAGCAGTCAGGGTCCAAGGCCAGTTTAACACACACTGTGTAATAAGGACATTTCCTAATTTTTCTTACTCCTGCAGTCTTTCAGGTCAAGTCACAACTGAGTCCCAAGAGTTTTATTAGAAAGCTGAACTTATTACTGACATTCCCTTTACTTTAAAAGTTTAATTCAAATAGTTCTCTGCAAATGACAAGCTTTCTCCCTTCAGTGTAGAAGTGATACAAAGTGCTGCAGAACAAAAGAACTAATTTTACAAAATGAAACACAAGCAAAGGCTCATCCATGTGACTTCTGCATAATCCAGCACATCAGCATGTTCTGATAAGCAGAGCTGTGATCTCAGGTTTTAGTCCCATTCATTTTAAAGACTAAGCATTTGATTCCTTCTTGCTGAGCTCTGTGAAGAGATAACTGACATCAGTTTTCTTTGTGTCTTTGCAGTTGTTGTAACCTCATTATTCTTTGAATTATCTTGGCAGTTAGTCATTTTTTAGGTTTAGTTGGTGCCATCTCGTCTGTAGAGCTCTACAGTTAAAAGTACAGCACAAAGAAAGGTCACAGCACAAAAGCAAGTTAGTCCCCATCTTCTAGCACTTGTAGGACTCCTTTTATTTCATAATTGTTCATTTTCTACTGCTTGCTTTTGTTTCTTGGCAATTGCATGATTTCATCCTGCCCATGCAGCTCATGTGAATGTCCCGTGAATGCTAGAAAAGTTCCCTTTCTTCCTTCAAGCTGCCTGTTTTTACCATTTCTACTGGAGCTCTGTAATTGGGGTGAGGTAACACACCCTCATGACTCAAAACAGCTAATCTCCAAAAGCACAATAACCGAGGAGCCTAGCGTACACTGGCTTGTCGCTAGAAGCTGATATTCAGCAATGAACTATGAGAGGATTTTAGTAAAAGATTTTGCCCTCCTCCCCCCACCCCTGTCTGCCTTTAGAAAATAAATGTCTGATTCATGCAAAAATAATGTATGAACCATTTGCACTGCATTAAAAAAATCTGCTTGTTATTCTGAGACAATTCTGCCTTCTTCTGCCTGGAATCACACTGCTCTGCTTCAGATAACTTAGGGGTGAGCCAAAAATATAGGGCGGTATTTGCCAAAATATAGAAGCTAAAATTACACAAATGTCAGGATAAAAATGGGAAAACGCAGTTTCTAATAGGCTTTAGAGCAACTGCAAGCGCAGGAGCAACATTCCTACAGCAACTGCTTCCCAGTGGCAAGTATCATTTCTATACATGCAGTAACTGCCATTAAATGTTATGCTATCACTTGCCAACAGTCTACAGAGCGGTATCAGCGTGACCGCAGCATTCCACTGCACTTAAAATAGAAATTAGCAGCGGTAGGTTCATTCTTATGGTCTAAGGGTGGGTAACAATTACTGGCCATTGCAAGGTCATTCGATGTGAGATGGCTTCTTTGTTCCATGTCCACTGGAACAGGGAGGAGGTAGCTGCACTTAAGCTCTCAGAAATTTGCAGCCCTGCTTCTCTTTTCGTAACTGCTGCCTGTCAGCTGGAAAGCGTACCGTCAGAGGACTGGTTAGTCATCAATATTTGCGAAGCACTTTTTTTCTCATGAGATGCAAGGAACTCCAGAAACATAAAGTATTAGTAATGCAAATTACTGAGTAGACATGCTCGACCTTCTATTGTTTTCTGTGTTTGATTTCCACCTTCAGCTGAATTCAGTGGGTTTTCAGCATATGCTTAAGGTTAAACAGGCTTAAAGGCCACTTCTAAATTGTGATGCTTTCTAAATTAGGAGCACCATTAATTTCTTGTCTTGCAGAATGGAATTTAATTTACTTGGCATATTCTGAATCGCTTTCCAGGAATAAATTAAATTCTGATTACATGCATTCCCAACTTCCATAAAACTCTTTTTGCATGGATTGCTGTCTTCTTTGTAAATCCCTATTGGATTCACGAGTTCTTATTTCATTTCACTTCTCTTCATATATTTTTAAACCTCTGAGGTCTAAGTTCACTTCTGAAGTCAAATGGTTGAAAAGCTGTTGACTTTCTGGCAATTCTGAAAGTGACAATTTTCTCCATCACATAAATTACTGTATTTCCTGTTATTTATTTTATGATACTGGTATTTCACTCACACAGTTTTTTCTGTACCCATAAAATTTTCCATCTGGGATATAATTTTCTAATCCTTCTGTAAGCCTATGTATTTTGTTTCACCTCTTAACGAAATTTAATATTGTCAATCTGCAGTATTCTCTCTTGGAGACAGATGATCTAAAGTTTACTTCTCAGTAAAGAAATCATGAGCACCCGTCTGCACACATACCACCTGAGAATGAGGAAGGTGCTACAGCTCAAGTCATTCTCATATGAAATCATTATCATCAGATGCGTGAACTTCTTGCAGTTGAAATAGTCTTTTTTTTCTATGCAAAAGGGGAAAGTGTAGCTACCTCTGGACTTCTTTTGCAGGGTTAAGAACAGAAGCCAGTCATGGCCTGACTGAGCAAAAAAAGACAAGTCAAATATTTTTTTTAATAGCTGAAAAAAGTACAAAGCTTGTGCTTTTGCTGTTTTGCCCCAGTGGAATAGTGAAGTCTATACAGCCAGGGACCATGCAAGATCAAAAGCAGAGGCATCATGTGGATGAATTTACATGCTGATAATAATTTGGGTGATGTTATTTTATTATTGAGAGAACAAAATGGGAATAATTTCTCTTAGTTAGGTCAGTATCTCCAGTAGTTTTATGATACAGGTGTTATTTTTCCCTGAAACAACTTTGCAGTTCAAGTTGTTCTGCATATAGAAGTCTATTTGAAATTTCCTCCCCCCCCCAACAACAACAAATTTCTGGATTTATTTCTCTTTCTTCCTTTAGAAAATACTAGTTATTTTGCCATTAATCCTCAAGACTTTTATGTCATCCTGAGAAATGTTTGTTTGGAAAAGTCTCTTGGTGGTGGCAAATTTATTAGCCTGATATTATAAAACTGCGAGCATTCAGCTAACAATGCTCCAAACATGTTCTTTGTCAAGGCTACAACTCACTTAAACAGCTGAGGCAATGAAGAGGGAAGGCACAGAGAGTCAGGATTAGGAATGAAATGTGTTCTTGAAAGGGCTGCCTGCCTCCACTGCCTCCTGGCATATTATTATAGGGAGCTGTGATCGAAGTGCTGAGTGCCACAGAAGTGATATATTTGCATTTCACCAAATAATATTAGATACATATGGTGCCCTTCACTTTGAAACTTTACCCAAAGACTTCAGAAACTTTGTGCCAGGTTTTTTTCCTTAGAGAAGATACTGCACACTAGTTTTACTGTACTAATTTCAGAGGAAGAATTTCCAAATTGTTCCAGGAGTGAGGTTTCAGCCTGCTCCTTGAATATTTCTGCCTGATGGACTATGGAGATACTTAAGGTAGCTTCTATTGAATTATCTCAGGTAATAGTAGTAGTCTAGCCAGAACAGCATGCAGCATGGTACAGGCTAATTCACATTTGCAAAAAGCTAGGGTTAGCAAAATTTTTTTTTATTATTTGGTATCCGGCACTATAGAACATTTTGCAATTGATTAAATGGAGCATTTTAAGATTATGCTAAATGTTTTGCTCACTTAAAACCCTGACAGCATGTTCCAGCTTTCAGCAGTTTATCTAAAGACAGTAGTGTGCAGAACAGAAAGGTAATAAAATGCTGAGATTCAGGGAATTCAAAAATCACCTTCAAATTAATGTTCTTGTTGATAAACAATTTTAACAAAATGAACTGGGAAGGATGTTTTTTATAGAATAAAAAATATTTAATTCTGGGAATTTTTAACAGTTTTGCTGGGGGTATGTTAACTTATTTATTTATATATATATTAAGAGTCTGAAAATTCATTGGAACACTCGATTTCAAGTTACATAAAGTATTTCCAAAGGACCCAAAACACATTTCTTTTTCTTATTTATGTGTGTGATTTGCACGTCGTCAAGATAGATCATCAGTAACAATGAATTCCTATGGTGGAGACGCCCAGCTCAGTCCAAAGCCTTTCTCACCTTAAGCAAGTCTTTGAAGCTAGACAAAAATGCAGAGGGATTTTACTGGAGAGGGGGAGGGAAGCACATGGGGCAGTAGAGGGCAGAGATTCTGTAAGGGGAAGGTCGGTAAAAGCAGGATGATGAGGGTGTTTCACTGGCTTCTCTCACTAATTCCTTAAGGCAAGTGCTATGTACATAGCACTGAACATAAAAAGTAAATAGCAATAGTTGCTGTTCTCTTAAACTACTCAGAACAGTCACTGAGACAATTTAGTTGAGAAATTAAAAAAGCCTTCTGAACCTGCAGCAAAGAAGTTAAATTCAGGAAATCTTCCCAACCTCTGTTCTTTATGGCTGGACTGTAGAAATATATATTTTTGTCCTCTGAGGCCTTAAATTGTCTTCTGAAGAATATTGTTAACAGAAGGAAATCATCTGTTGAATGACTTATAACAAAGCAGTATTTGGCTTGTGCAGTATCCTCAAAGACATGTAGAGTTTTCGTTGTAGTCAGAATATTAATATATGAAATAGTAATAATGATTTATTAATTAGCTGAGACTGTCATCACACTTTTCTATAGCTAATTTAAATGGCAACCACACTGGAGTCTGTTTTGTCTCATGTTCTCCCTTTCAGTAAAATCAAGCAGAGACACTTTGTTGGCCATCCGAGATACTTTTATCTTTGCCTTCAAGGACCCTGGGGAAATGGAAACAGAGAAAGAATACGGAAAGAGGATTTGTACCTCATGACTTTGAGACTTTCATTTAAGCGCTGCATTTTTCCCCCTCCCTTTTCCTGTTCAGTAAGATACCAAGAGAGAAAGCAAGCAAGGGGAGTGGGAGGGGAGAGAGAGACGAAGGGGCATTGGTTTAAACTTTTTCTAAAGTCTGAACACTCAAAACAAAAGAATTACCTTCTCAGTTTTTCTGAGCCAGGATTAGGGATGGATTTTTCAAACTATAAAATGAAGAGTCTGGTTTTCATGTATTTACATCAATCATCTCCAACCAGCAATTAAAATAAAGCAGGGGAAGGAAGGAGTTTTGATACACAGGGAAGCAGTGTCCCTAAAAACACCCAACTGTAGAGCAAAAGGCATTTGCAGAAACAGATGCTATGTCAATTAATTCAATTTCCTCCAAAATACTTACCATGCTTGCCAAAGTAGAAGACAAGGAGAGAGCTTATCATGTCACAGTTCATACCTAAAATATATTCTTAAAGTTTTCGAAGTGTTCCTTGGAGACTCAATAGTGACTCTTGTTCTTAGGTAGTTACTGAAGATATATGGAGGCAGTGAATGCTGAATTTCAAATAGGATCTACTAAAAGCTGGTCTATCTTGAAACAACTTAATAGTCTTTAAATCCAAGTGCTCCTTTAATTTAACTCTGACAAAGTCTAGCAGAGAACTAGAAAATTAATCAAGTAGATGAGTAGGATGAACAGAGAAAACACGTATACATTTACGAGTCACTTCCATAGACTTCTGCCTGCAAAGAAGGCAGCAGCTGCACTAATGGAGCTTGTTTTCACTGCTTCATCTACCCAAGGAGCAAAGAGGCAAATATTCATTTTGGAAGAAGATTCCCAGTGCATTTTTCCCAACAACATTCAAGACTGTGCTTACTTCCAATTAAAATGCGGAACTCCACACAGCATACGAGAACACTGATGACATTTTAAAATACATATATAGTTACTAAACATTAATGAAATATCTTGAAGTATCAGAGAATGAGTGGCACTGCACCATTGCATCTTCTCCCTGTTAGGAGCTAAGGCCCTTGGGATTGGCTCTTTTCTGTTACACAGTCTTAACAGACAAAATCGTATACGGTTAAAGCATCCCACAGATTTGTACTTTGTCCATAACCTCTTCCCACATTGTAGCAATTTGTTACTCGAGTGTAAATCTGATACTTTTGGCTTGAATACGAAGTGTTAGGCAATCTGCAAACATGATCTCAGCATTTTGGGCAAGGTGAAAAGGGTCTCTTATGTGGTATACTCATTTTTGGCCCCCAGATATTAGTCAAAACTCTGAAAGGAAACCAGTCTTTAACATGGTGTCTATTTTCCTTTTTGTTAGCCTTTTTTCCATCTCTGATTCTTTCACACTTTGGTATGTAGCCACTCTTTCCTTTCTCCCTCTCTTTTTGTTTATTTTTTTTATTTTCTTGGTGTGTGTTACAATTCAGACTTCTAGCAGGTATTATCAAGCAGCTGTGTCTTGTAGGGAGCCTGTAATAAACTTAAGTGAGGAGGGATTTTATTTCGCCATTTCACATACTCTACCCTTGCCTTTTCCTAGCTAGACTAGTCTTCTAAAGGAGCAAACATTTACAGATACTGTGGAAAAAAACAAATATGGGAGAGAGAGCATTAGGCAGCAGGAGTTCCTTCCTGTTCCTAGGCACAAAGCAACTACTCCAGGCACTGCTGCAGTTTGTTGCATGAACCTGTCACAGCACTCTCCAAACCATCCAGCTGCAACAAGGGCTTTTACCATCTCAAACTGGCACATTCTTCATCCTAGTCCCTCTACTGCCTTCTCCTCACTCACTACATGCTCTCATCTCCTTCTGCTTCTTCCGCTCTCACCTCCTTCTGCTTCTTCCTTGGCTGCTCCCTCTTCACTGACTCTCAACCCCTTAACAGAACCAGCCTCACCTGCACCTTATCTACATCGACCAACCCATCGCCCCTGAAGCCAGCCCACAGCTGTATATTATCAATGCTAATTAACCCATCTACATTCTTCTACATGAACCAGCCTATACAATCACTTTATATATTGCTATATGTTGAGTGCTTGCACTCCAAGATGGAATTGGGAAGGGGATGGGCAGCACTGAACATCATATATGTGTATGTAAGCAGGCTGTGAATATGGGGCCTTTGGTCCTTGTGGCTGCCGAGTGGAGCTCTCAGTGTGATGCAAAGACAACCCCCAGTCCTTTTGGAAGCCGACCTTCCCTCTGGCAGGCACGAAGCGTTAGCTCTCCCTTACACGTGTGGTTTGTGCCCCTCCTGCTCTCCCTGTGTCTGTGAGCAGTTAGCACAGAGCTCGTGGTCTGCAAGCCACTGGCAAGAGGGAGCTGGTATTTCAGTGCTCCACTTTTGCACTGCACATTTTAACCTAGAAATGCTGTTGTTATTCACCACCAAACTTTTTCCTGAGGATGACAAACACACAAAAGCTAAAATTCAGAACAGCTGCAAAAGAACGACATTTCCTGAACACAAGAATTTTGGTGAAACCGAGTTAAATTCTCCTCAGGTGATCTACTAACACTCTAGGTCTTTTTTCCACACATCAGACAGTGCAAAGTGTAATAAATTCCATCTCCGACTACAAACAGTACAAGCTTTCTTAAATCATCCTAAGGAGACACACAGATGCACAGATTCAGGTATCCAGGCATAACTTATGGGTTTTGACCAAAATTCTAGAGCAAAGAAACCTCTTCTTTATTCATGGGTTTGTGTTGTTTTGTTTTGTTGTTTTTTAAAAAAAACAAGCTAACAAAAAAAAAACAAGCAAGCAAATAAACAAAACCTTAACATGAACTTTGAGTTGGAAAATACTTTTCTTTTTTTTTTTTTTCAGTTTAACTCAGCTATTTCGTTTTTCCCTCTGTTGTACCTTTTTCCAGCCAGGTCTACAAACTAAGACATCTAAGGGTGGGTTTTTTGCACACAATACAGCTGGGAGAAGAAAGTCTAAACTTCTTATTGGAATCCCATTAAACAAGACTACTGCCTCTCCGCAGATTTGCTATACTTGGGTTCTTCCTCACTAGACTCCAGGCTTATAAGGTAGAGAGGACAGCCACAGCTGGCCAGCCTGAGGTACACCAGTTAGCAAGACATCTTTTTGACTGACTTCCAACTTCAGGCTCAAAATGAAGTCGTCATTCTGGCAAACTGGAAGAGAGAAGATCCTAGTGTTAACAAAGCTCAGCTCTTACTAAGATTGGAAAAGTCGGAGAAAAACTGAAAGTCAGCAAAGCCTCAGATGTCTTCTATGGAGACCTCTAAGTAAGGAAGATTGCTGAGACAGAACTACTCCAAGAACTACTCCAAGACACATGAGTTGTCCTAACCTGTTTACTGAAAGCCAGTAAACTTGGACCAGAAGCCGGCAGTAGACACCCTTACCCGTTAATCATTTTCCAGCACCTTGAAGCACAATAGCATGTCACTAATAGCACACATGCCCAATGTTTAAAATAGAAAAAATAGGAAACACCTGTGGTAACTCTGTGGGACTTGGCTCTTGTATGTGGACCGCTGCAATAAAAATCATTGCAACAGTATAGGGGTTCCCCGTAAAACCTGTGGGATCTGGAGGTCCACTGTCTCTGTCTTGGGGTATCTCCTGCTTAAAAGTGTGTAGTCCTGGGAAGGCTACGAAGGGGAAGGTAAGAGAGGGAGGAAGCCAGGAGCTTGAGCTGTACGGCTACCTATAATGAACTGTTTTTAAAAATGGTCTTAAATTGTCAAAGGAATGGCTTAGAGCGAACACTGTTGATGAACTGGATTTTTTTTCCAAAGCCAAGTACAGCTTGAAGAAAAAGAGTGTGCTGACTCTGCTGTGCAAGTAGGAAATGGCCTAAGGGATCAGGCTGGAAAGAGACTTGCAGAGAGGTCCTCTCTGTCAGCCTGAGTCCAGACTGGGAATGGCAGAGAGTCCTACTAAGAACTGGGGAAATTAAAAGAGAAACAGAATTGAAATTAAGCCCTAAACCCAAGAAAACCTACAAATTATAGAAAGTAATCATCAAAGATTTTTTTTTATTATTATTTTGTGTGTGTGTGTGTGTGTGTGTGTGTATGTGTGTGTGAGACCTTTATGAAAGCCCATTATTTTACAGCTGCTGTGTCTGCAGAGGAGGAGGAGCTGCAGGATGGCCGCAGTGCAGCACCACGCCACAAGATGGCAAGAACCAGAAGCTGACCTCAAACCAGAATACAGCTAGAACAATGCAACTATTAAAATCTGAAGATCAAACTAACAAAATTATAACGTTAATAAAACTGGAGGTTGTTTCAGAAGATTTCTGGTTTTTTCCTTGCTCTTTGGCTTTTGGCTTTTTAGACACAATCTAATCTTTACAACACATCACACACAAGTGAGAAATACCCACTACAGTACAACCTCCTCCTCTGTGTCCTAATTATCTGTTTCTTTTTTTGAAGAAACATCGGGAAAATCTTGTTTTCTCTGTCACCCTTTGTCTTTTTAGTTTCTTTCACCTCTTATTTTTCTTTTTTTTTTTAAAAAAAATAATGTCATACTTTTTCTAGCTGTCTCATGATCTTTAAATTTAAAAAATTCTCATCCTTTTTAACAGCCTTCTCAAGTCCCTGACCACATTTACTTGCTGTGTCCCAACATTTTCCTTTTTCTGTCCAACACCAAGTGAAAGACTACTCCTTCAGTTTTTAGGGGATGCTGAGTCTAAGCTAAGGGCAATCGTTTGTTGTCAGATTAGAATTGGAACTATGAAAGTTCCAGGAACATTATAAAAAGCCACAGTCCCATTCACGGTTTCAGTTTAGGTCTTTGGGGACAAATGTCTACACTGCAAACACAGCAAGCCTACATAGCATTAAGGTTCTTGGTCTGCCTCAATACAGCTGTTGCATTAGATCATCTCTTGCAGTCTTCTTCCAGTGGTATGGTTCTTTGATAATTAGCAACTGTGTTGATAGAGTCAACGCAGAGGCCAAGCACCACAGAGGAGCTGCTCTCTTCCCCAAGGGTTGGATTGTGACTGAAATGAACTGACAGGCCGGTGTTAGACGGTTTGCACAGTTGTATGTGTTCTATGAATAAACAAAGACAAGAGATACTCTGCAGCTGGCAGGTTTTTCCAGCTCCACATTTACATGCAAAATACTGTTCTTAATGAGGTTGGACTATATGACCTCCTAAGGTGTTTTCCAGCCTCATTTATTATATGAGTCTATGAAAATTACATTAAAATTACATTTGAAAAAGCAAGGATTCCATAGAAAGCTTTCATTTCATTCAAATGACTGATTTCTTCTTAATAGCCTCACTGGGGAATTTCTGAAAATGTTGAGAATGAAACTTTCCCCACCTCTGCTTCAGCAGGTGACAAATGCTGGCGAAATAGCCCTCAAGCAGGAACAGGCTGTGGCTCTCGCCGTGCCTGACTTTGCAACCCTGAGCTCATGCTGAGCGGTGCTTGCTCCTTAGAGTCGTTTTGTCGAAGCCAGCGCAAGTCCAAAGTACACTGTCCACGCTGTGGGTCAGGTCTGCGTGTGCTGTGTGTAAGGGCTGAGGAATCTGGCACCCAGCACACGCGATCCGCTGTACAGTCAGTCCCAAGCCCAAAACAAATACAATCGGTGCACTTTAAACATCTCGCCCCCTTTGTGAGCATCTAGCGACTACAGCCTTTATTTGTGTGCCAGCCTTTTCACATCGCCTGAAAATTTCAAACAATTTCATAGCCATGGGAGTGCTAATTAAAACATTCAGCAGTTTTACTGTCTGAGCAGTGTAAATATGATGTAAAAAGAAAATTAAAGAGCATTTACACAGATGCATACTTGTTCATTGTAGCAATAAAATCTAGCTGCAGGGACCTGGCAAGAGCAAGAGTTTCTTATTCTTCAAAAGAAGTTATTCAGCAAAAAGTTAGACACCAAACTTTAGTTTGGAAGAGTTATTCTTTGTTAGGTTCATTTTTAATTCATTCCTCCAAAGCCACACTTCCCTACTTTTTTCCTGGTGTATAATACTGGTCAGTCAATTTACTGCTGAAATGGGTTAAGAGATGATTCGAAACAAAATATTTGTTTCACACCCTTGAGGTCACAGTCCACACACAAAACTTTTTTCCCTTTTACTCATGCAACAGCCTCTTTTGGACAGTGAATCCCAGTCACAGGGAATAAAATCCCCTGAAATATCAGTGACAGTCTATGCCTAGGATAGGGAAGGCATTCTGGGGAATCTTATTTTCCAGTGCTGGTTGATGTTTCAGTCTGGGATTTCAAGAACACTGACTACAGTTGTTTATACTGCAAAGAAAGGAGCTTTTTGATCAGGGGAAGCTGAGTCACTACTCCCTGTTAGTTTTATCATTTTGCAGAAAGCGAGAGCTGATGCCTGATCTTTCTCTGACCTTTTATTCAAACTTCTTTCCTACATTCCCAGGCTGTTATATTCTGTTTAATCATGTCTCTTTGATATTCAGAAGAATCAGATACTTTTTCACTTGGTGTTACATGATGTCATAGGCAAAAACAGCATAAATCCCATGAGGTTACCCTCCGGTCAAGACAGTTCACTGAGAGGATGAGACTCAGTCCTAAAGCTTTTTTCTGGGTCCTGAGCTATTTTGAGGGCTTGGTGAGGGGGAAGGGGGGGAGCTGGTTTTTTGTTTTGTATTGTTTTGTTTTCCCACAGACATCATAAGACAAACAGACCATGGGTCAGGTAATGTAAGCAACAGACTGCAAAAGCATTGCCAAAAACTTGTAACCACCTAATCGTCTCTGAAGGAGAAAAATCATTTAAGTGACACATGTTAATAGCATTGAAATCAAAACACTTGTTTTGACATCCAGATGTTGGAAAGTGCCATATCCTGATTAACAAAAATATTTTTTGGTCTTTCAGATCTTCCTTCCTTATTTTGATCACAATTCAAGTTTTGGAGAAATTCTTTCCCACTACTGTCCACTGATCACATCGCTGAAGTATTTCAAAATTTTAACTTGTTTCCTATAAGGAAAAAATGGAAAGCATAACCACAAATATTTATGTTAGTGTCAGTGGTTATTATTGGAAGCTTAGTTCAGTCTGCTGCAGTGCCATTGCAAGAGCATACCATCAGATATGGCATAGAGCTCCTCCAGGCATTTGAGAACAGCATCTACATTCACAATCTTTATAACCTGGGAAAGCCAGAGTATCCCAAATGGAAAGGTGTGAGCAACATGCAGAAAATGCCCCTATGCTTCTAATTGGAAAGCTTTGAAAAGGTATAGCAGTACTATCAACAAGAGTGAACTCTTGACATAAATTGGCTTTGGAGTGCCTTGCTCATGGAAAAAAATAACAGCACAAGAATTCTATGTTAACTCCTTCAGAGTGGGCACCACCACTAGCGATGCTCTGCAGCTAGGTGGTTCCTTAGCTGTCTGCTGCAATATCAAGACACAGAATTTTCCTGTAAGATGGTGGTAAGGAAGGGGGGAATTTCAGGCAGGGGGAATTTGGGCCACCATACAGTAAAGCCCATTTGGCTTTCAGTACTTTCTAAGGATAGAGCGGGTAAGTGGTGAAATTCCCAAGTTTATAAAACTTTATTGACTGATAAGATGGGATCTGTCTTTTTAAGAGAAAAACATCACCAGTGATCATGATGCCAATGCAGAGTTCTCTTTCCACAGCATGAAGCCTGTGTTTGCCTAGCTGAGGGCTCTGCATTTCTTGTAGCTCATTGTAGTCTTACGCTAACTGCACATGACAAAGTCCTACAACAGTAGCGAGGGTTTGATGCCATGTTCTAGCTTGCCTTTTATTCACTGTCTCAGACTGCTTTACAAGAAAGGCACAACACTCCACTACTGCAAGAAAGCCTTCTCCCGCTCCTCCTTCCCAGGTGGATAATCTCTTTTCAGATGGGAAAATAAAGGCCTTTCTTTTGTCAGTGGTTTTCAAATCTACCAACAAAGGGAGCTAACTGCCAGGAAGTTATTGAAATATAAGAGCAATAACAACAACAAAGACAGACAGCATCTCAGTAGTCTAGTCAAAAGCCAAAAGAGGTTTGGGGCACGGTCAAGAGCAGAATTCGAGTTCCCCCCCATCCTCAGATGAGAGCCCATAACCACAGCCATATTCAATTTCCCTATTTAATACATTTCAGTACATTTGCACCTATCAACCAAGCAGCCTAATTTTCCGGAATTTTAAGGTTTATGGCCCATTTCAGTTTCTTCCTTTACTTTATGGGAAAGACACGTTGCAAATACTGGGCAACGTCTGCACAGTCTTGTCCTAACCTAACACGACTGAGCAGTGTGGGAGGAGGAAGTAATGACTTCCCCCTGACCTGTGTAGCTGACATGAAGTCTGCCAAGAATCACAGCCTCTTTGCTCAAGGGAACACAGGAGCAACTCTTCAGAGAGGAGGCAGGGAAGAGGGGGATGGGGAGGGGGGGGGGTCAGAAGCATGTCTCTACCCCCTCCTGTGCTCCATGTGGCAGAAGAGAGTGGCTGCACCACTTAAAACGAGGTAGTAAATTCCTCTCCACCTTTTCCCCCCATCAGCAGTTTGCTTGTGAAAGGTGGGGCAGTGTAGCTTTGCCCCGCCACTTCCCAGTTTGGTACAGTTTTGCAGTGCCCACAACGAGGGGTAGCATATAAAATGCAGTCTAGCCCATTTGGAAAAGAAAACGGTTTTCCTGCATGGCCAGAAAGACAGAACAGTGCTGTAAGGATGGAATTTCACAACAAGGAACTAAAATAAAGCACAGTGCTGTTCCAGAGTTTCTCGATTCTTATTCTAAACAGTAATAAACCCACCTCCCAAACCCCAGTCCGGACGAAATATTAGCATTCCCTCCACTCTGGTTACAGCTCACATCCCTCTTAATACCTCTTGCTCTGCCATGAACTATTTGTATAAGAAAGGCTTATGTTTGAACTGGAATTGGCACAAATAGTTACCCATTGGATATTCCTTTTCTGCAGAAATCCGATCTCTTTCAGTGCTTCACAAATCACAGAATCCACTGAGGACAGAAGCCTGTGTTTTCTTCTTCTCCGAAGAGAATAAAAAATCGTCAGTAACCCTGACAGCTTCCTGTAGTGTGGCTCTCACAGCTTATTCCAGATGAGCCGAACATTAAACTTGCCATAAAAATGTTATGATGGGAGGATGTATCTCCCACAGTACTCAGAAATTATTTAGTGAGTTTTACCATCATCACCCTCAGGCTGTAACTATTTTCCAGCTCTTCTGAGAAGTGAAAACAGTAAGAATACACTTAAAACCAGGCCATAACAATGACAAATAATAGCAACAGTTATCATAGGCAGCAAAAATGACCCAAACCAAACACAGAAATGGCCATTGCTTCTGTGTGCTTTGTGAACACCTTGACCTCACCTACTTGGGCACGGGGAAGCCACTGAGAAGAAGTTTGCAAGGATTCACCCAAGTGTGTGTGCCGGCAGGACTAAGCGGCAGCGTGCTTTAAGGGAGAGGATATTTTTTATCCCTGCCTTCACACATTCTCACTGTGAGGAGATCTTAGTGACTCAGCTGGCCTGGGGTTCCTCACCGCATAAAGCAAGGCACGCTCTCTTTACCCGCTTTAAGCTCGCTTTACAGTGGTGTGCACTAAATGCTCAGCAGAAAAACAAATATTTGTAGCCTTTATTGATTGCTGTGAACAATCAGCCACTGATATCTGTCAGGCTGCCTCAGATTTTACCCGTGATTGCCAGCTGAGGATCTGCCCCCTATGGTTTTCTTCTCCCTGAGCAGCTGCTGCTCCTTTATAGTCTATTTGGTTATGTCATCGTTAGCTTTTTAAATATGGGTAAGGAACTTTAAAAATGTTTTGTGCTCTCAAGAGATCTGGAATTTCTCAAAAAACCCAAAAAGTTCTGATGTTTCTCAAGCCTCCCTCCCTTTCCCTTTCTGAAAAGGCTTTAAAAATGTGGAATGTTGTGGGAAATTACTCAGAATGTAATAAAAATGTACATGTAAAAAAAAAAAAAATCTAACTCACAGCTTCCTTGGCTGGAGTGATGTCCCAGAGCTGGATCCAACTCAGCAATGCTCTTTGGCCTTTCTCTAGTTTGCTCTTTCCAGGACCACATCCCTCATTTAGTCTCTGCTTCCAGGACCCTCTCTCTCACCCACCCACACCACATAAATATACAGACACATACAGCTCTGACACACATTTCTTCCTATGGCACAGGATACCCCCAAAGCTTCTTTTGTCTTTTACAAAGTTCAAGCAGCCCTGTGCAGAGCACCTCCCTTCTCTGGTCTCCAGCTAGATACATACAGTCCAAAACAGAGTTTATTTACTGCATCTGCTTTTTTAACTATTTAATCACTGAATCAGTCATTTCTCCTCTAAGCATATCCTATAAAAAGAAACAAAATCACTTCTGGAAACTACCTGCTGTTCAGGGTTCTTTTTATATTTTGCGATGTTATTTTATGACTGCTCATCTTACACATACACACTTATAACTCACCAAAATTTCTCCAACAAATATCAAATGAAAATAACTTTAAAAAGTGTGGATGTTAACTTTAAGAAAGCTCTTACTAAGGATTAAAAAATATTTAAGTATATAAAGGGGAGTTACTTCAAAGTTTTGCAAAATAAAACCAGCTTCAAATTAACAATTTGAACTTTCTTATCCAGAAGTCACTTCAAAAAGTATGGTATTCAGAGCTATACATACGTGAGTCATTCTCTCCACTTCCTCTATACCCCTAAATATTTCTGCTGTTACCATTTACCAAACTGCATGCTGTTTACGCCTTTTCCATAAAAAAAGCAGAACATTTTTGTAATTGAAAGATGTATTGAAGACAATAATTACTATTCAAATGAATATTACAGACTTAAGCTTGCTGACTTGAGGCTTAGGCTAAATTAAATGACTCACATGTGATTCAGTGGTGTAGAGATGGGCTTTTCAAAGCCAGTTAAAAGCATGAATTGAGGAAAGCATTTCATGATGAGACTCAATTCTGAGCATGTAATAGGAAGTTGATTAGAGTGCTTGCATGCTTAAGTACAGGCTTTAGTACCTTGCTTGGTCATACCATAAATGAGTATAGCTTAGATACGTAAATAGTTTAAAAAACACTGTGTGCCCAAAAATAACATTTTACCCTTTAAAAGCTCTTGTCCATTTTAAATTTTCCATCTCTTAGGCGGTATTGCCATTGAAGGACACAAAGCTGAGTACTTTAAGTCCCTGGGGCTGCCCAGCCGGGTCACTTCAGCTCCTGCAGTAACCCACCTCAAGCTGGCCAACATGCCCCTTCCCACCACAGTGCATGGCCTGTACTTGCTCTTAGTAAGTGAGATTTTTCCCATTGCTAAATTCCCACTCAGCTGTGTCCTGGGAGATTGAAGTGAGGAGGTTAAGGAGGGACCATTGCAGAGGATGTTTCACTCACTAAGTGCTTCTGGTTTGCCACTGCTACTGCAAAGGCCATCTTGCCACCACACATGGCCGGCAGCCCAGGAAAGGGAACTCCACAGCTGAACGCAGCAGCAAAGGCAGAAGGTGTCCCAGTCTTGCAAGTCGTATTGTTTGCAGTCATTTATTCAAAGTTTGAAGGGATTGCTTTAGGGAACATGAACAGTTCTGGATGCCCTCATAAGTCCTCACAAGTCTCCCATGCTGATGGGAACTGGAAAGAGGTCATGCTTTCTCTGCACTGTGCTAGATTTTCCAGATTGACGGCCAATGCTGACACTATCTGTTTGCCAGGATAGGTATTCTTCAGATGAACACCTCCCCAGTAATGCTACAAAAGCAGTCGCAAAGAGAAAAAGCTGTAGTATGTCTCTCCTATCCTATCACATCATAATGCTGATATATTTACAAAAGTGTGGTGTTACACTCAAGCCCAAAGTGCTGCTAGGCATGCTACCAGGCTGAAGCAAACTATCTGCAGACAAAAAGGAGCCAGCAACTGCCCGGCATGGCACGGTTTCAGCAGAAACCCTCTCCTTGGCACATGGGAGCTGCCTGGGGTCCAGAGCTGGGGACAAGGTGGAGCTGAGAGTTGCCTCATCCTCTGCCTCTCCTGCCCTTCACAGCCTGACGAGCTCTGTGCACAGTGACATGGTGGTGGGGAAAATCTCTTCATGTGATATTCCTGTAACCCACAATTTCTACAGAAGCTGTCGTTTTTTATTGTGAAATGCAACAAGACTACAGTCAAAGCAAATCAGTACTGTTTCCCCTCACTTTTAAATTGTCCATGTATCTAGGAATGTTTAGAGTCTCACTGGACACTTAGGGGAAGGGCGTTTTCACACAGGGCCCTTACTTTGTGGCTGCCTTGCTGGTGCAAGGGTTCATACAAGGTACAAAATGCTTCCTAGCAGGGAAGAGTGACCTTTCACTGTAGTGTGGCAGTAAGTCTTTCAGAGATGCTGACGTGACCATGGAGGACTCAAGAGTAGCTACACATGGGCACCTTTTCAGTTCTGACCAAAGAAGCACTTCCCAGAACTCAGCACAGAGGGATGTAAATTGCTCTTTCTAGTCCCCATTTGTCAAACCACCCCTCATAAGCCTTGATCTGGATAAGTACTGCAGCAATGGAAAATCACCAAGGTGATGAGAAACCCTCTATTTTTGCATCTGTTTTCCAAAAATTCCTCCAGCAGAAGAGATCTTCCCAAGACCAGAACCACATAGGCTGTAGTAGAGGTGCAAAATGGCAAGAGAAAATTCCGAGATCAGGTGTCCCAATACCAGGGGAGTAATTTCAGACCTACCCATACATCTGAGAACAGCATTTCATTCACTGTTTTCCTGATTAGAAATGCTTCCATAATTTTCTGGAGACAGCAGTTCCCTTAAAAGCTCTGCCCCCTGAGTCCTTTGCTCATCCTTGCTGCCAGAGCAGGGCTAGCACTTGCAAGGGAGGTTTTAGGCACCCAGTTCCTACTGTCTTCTAGGGACCCTTGGAAGCCAAACTTCTTGAGGTGTTTCTTCTCCAAGACACAGTGAGTTAATTCAGCATGGTTTGTATACCAAGCAGGAGTGGAACAACTGATATCTCTGCTCCTTTCCTGTGTGCTGTTGAGTACTCTGACACGACATCTAGAGCACTGGGCAACTACTGGTGCCATCGCTGGGAAGATGTCTTTTCTAACAACTCTTTCTGAAGTTCCTTGCAGGCTGGGAGTGTGCACCAGGGTCTTATCTGCACTAGAAGCAGCTTGGTGGTGTCCAAGATGTTGGCTATGCATATTAAAAATACAGGCTATTTCTGCCCCTAAACTATTACAGTCTGAGAGAGAGGTGCTTTACGAAACCTATTTGTACTGATAAACTTTTATGTTTATGCAGCAAAATAATTCTCCGGGAAATTGTGTTGAGGTTTGACTGCAGCTGATAATTTAAATTTAATCTAAATAATATTTGCAGATGAGAAAGCATGAAAGTATGCAAAGGAGTACTACAAAGAGTTCTCAGAGCGGCCACCCAAAACTATTATGGTTTGCTGGTAATGCCATGGGTGCTTTGGTAGTGCAGGTCTAAATGTGATATTGGTGGGCATTCTTCATCTGCCACAGCTTGTCACTACCACAATATATGACACAGAAATCGAAACAACTCTGCACTAACATCCAAGAATCTCAGTGCTTTCTACAAATACCAGCTACATCTCAGATACATAAAACGCTCAAAGCCTCCCAGAGAAGAGCTGGGAGTGGAGGACAGCTGTGCCTGTCTTTTTTAAAATTCCAAGTTTGGGTTTTGGAGTTTGTCTGAAGGAATGACAGTAAGCAATCAAAGAAAAAGATGGGTAATTCTATAGCTGATTGTACTGGAATGTCTTGGGAAAAGAAACTCGTAGAATCACTGAAATGTCATTTTAGCGCCAGTGAAAAAATTACATCCAGATTACTTCACTTGAACATTAATGACACTGGAGAGACAGGCAACATTAATTGCAGTTTGTGCTATAACCTAAGGAATTAGTGAATGCACCTGCCTTACATAAATGGCAGCACTCTGCCTGCTATGAAATTACCTCTAAAACAAACATAGGCAAAATTTACTGAGGCTGCTTGCATGTCAGAAAGTTCTGCTCCACATGGCACAGGGAACTGAACTGCACAAGGTGGCTAGTACTGCAGCATTTGAACTTTATAGCGGATGGCAGACAATCTAATGGGTAATTAAGCATAGGGCTGTTCTACTACTCAGCTTTAACGAGGACCGTATTCCAAGGGTTGAAATTATGGAAAAGTATTTAGATACGATTTGCTGAGAGAATTACAAGGAATCTCAGTGCACACATAAGGACGATGCTGAGATGGAAGAATAGCTGACCATTTCATCTGAGCAAACTATTACATAACAGCTAAGCTATAATAAAACCATGAATCCAAATCAAATAAGTCTCCCAGACTGCTTAAAATGAGTCACCAACAGCTTTATAAACATACAAAATACTTGACAAGGAAGTCTCTGATAATTTTTTAGTAATTATGTCTGTGAATTGTTCTCTGTTGACATCACTATTAGAAATGGTTTCCCATAAGTTTGCACTGCCTGTTAACATCTGCTCATTAATCACTGAGGCTTTGAATATTTCTTTCATTGCAAGTTTATTAGAGAGTTTACACTGTTTGTTCAGAAAGATGTTTAATTAGCACAGGAACAATAGCTGAAGACAATACAGTTTTGTTTTGTATGGATTTTTATGGCTTCAAAAGCCTCTTAACAAGACATGATTTCACCAGAGAGTCACAGATGATGAAATATCTTTGCATCTCAGAAATCTGTATGGAACAGAAAACCATTTTTCATGGGCTTCAAGGACACTTTCGATTCTCATCTGTGGTCTGAACAAAACAATAGAAGTTTTGCACTGAAGTATGATTTGAAACCAAATGCAGAGCCAAAGCTAGGAGGTCAAGCAGTGTTTTCCTAAGACAGTCCTACAGGGCTGATACAGTGAGCAGACAAAATTGGCCTAAAAATGAACATGAAAAAGGAAGGATATAATCAGGGCCTGAGGAAAGAAGATCATCCCTGGGAATATGATTTTTGAGGGGAGAGGAGAGTCTAACAGTTACAACACAGTGATTTGGAGGCAGGAAGGTCCTAAGTTCAATAGCAGCTAAAGTATCACCACAGGCAGTTCACTTGACCTTTGTGGTACCTCAGTCAGCTAAGCTGCAAGACTGGCTTCCATGGATATCCAGATGTTGCCTCTGAATTAAACTGTCCTGAGTAAATAAGTTACCAGAAGAACTGCATATCTGAAAAATGCCTTAGCCAGAGGTTACTAAAGGATATTACTAATGACAGACAAATGAGGAACATCAGAGACTGCCATATTTGTAGATACTTCAGCCAGGGATGCTACTTTATGTAATGCTTGGAGGAAAATAAATAATGAGTTTCATTTTGCTGTTAAGAAAAAAAAAAGCCACAATGCAAAGACAGATGCTACTGTTAAATGAAAGCTAAAATGCTTTCAGAAACAGCAAACATATAGTGGTAACTCTCAGTCATTTTAACAGGCTATAAAAGAGCAAATGAAATCTCAGGCAGTCTATCTTGCAAGACACAAAACTAAGGCCACTTGCAGGCAAAGCTTATGGAAAGAAAATATTTCAAATGCCCAGTAAAACTCTCGATTTGCACTACCTACAAAGAGGTAGATGCCAGCCCACTCCCACACAGACAGAGAAAAGGAATCAGTAGAAAATAACCATGAGAAGCTGGACGGGAAATGGTGACTGTCCCAAGACCCTGACTCCAGCCCAGCTTCATGCAGCAAAGGGTGTATGTGAAGTCTTCTAAAAGGTAGGTCAGGTTGTGTGCAGATAATCCTACTCAGTTTTGCTTTTCTTAGTTCACCTGGCATTTCAGCCTAGAAATTATGGCATGGCAGCAGCAATATTTCATCTAGTCCTGCAGGAAAATACAAAGAAAGTTTCAAGCAAGTGGGAAATTGGAGCTCTGTTTTCCTTCAGTATCTGTAACCTGCTGGGTGGGACTAAAGCCACATCATGGCACAGTGGGTGCACTGCTCTCCGCATTAGCACAATTAATTACCAAGCTGAAATAGATTCCTAATAAAGGAAACAAACTACAGGGCAGCAATCAAGGCTGTCAGAAGGAAATGTTCCTAGCGGTAAGCTCTTTATCCTGATGTGGATGCATTGGTAAAGGGATGGGGAGTGGGGCTGCCTGCTGTTTGCTTCCTCTGAAGAACAGTTTTGGAGGAGAGTGGCAGTAGAGGGTAATAGATGATGACAGCTGGATGCAAGGGACTGGCTATATTAAGTTATTTTTGTTTTCATCAGGACCAATGCCATAGTACAGTACTTTGCAAGAATAACTGCTGTGACAGTCACATTTATACCTTGTCCACAGCTGAAAACTATATGTAAAGTAATTGAACGTTACTATAATGTCCACAGTAGGAAGAAATGAAGCCAATGGTGATCATAAGCCCAAAGACAATGGGTAGATCTCTGGGGCTTATGATTATGTTTTTCAAATCCTCACTCTTGCTTAATTTTTATTCTATTTATTTTTCTGTACCATCTCCTTCCTTCAACAAGCAGAGTGGCAAGAGCTCCACCTAGGATGGGTTGCTATACTGGAGTGGGATGGACTGGTGTTTACACCTTTCTTTGACACAAGCAGCTTTGGTTTGAAAATAGTATCTAGAAACTAACAGGGATTTTGCCATTTTTTTTATTACGTGCAAAATGCTAGGAATGTTTAAAAGTAACAGTAACCAAAGTAACAGGGAATAGGAAATAGGAGAGACATTTATCCCCTTAGAAACAGCTTTATTCCCCTTGCATTTCTACAGGAGCATAGACATTTTCTGTCTGCTTTGGCACCAAAAGCAACTTTTTCAAACATCAGGAATTTTTCTGCCTTTTACAAGGGCTGCATATATTGAATGTGAGAGCAGGAAAATGGACTTTGGTTTTAAAACACTTTATCACTGCTACCAGTAGGACAGTGTAACAAATACAAAATTCTCTTGAACAAGACAGACTGCTGAAGAAATATATAATTTCACAGCACTCCAAAGTCGTTTTTTTTTTTTTTTGCTTTACAACTAGTTCAGATCCTTTTTCAGATACTTTGTCAGATCCTCTCATCTGAAGACATCAAAGCAACTGAAAAAAGTGGACTAGGTTAAGATGAATGTATGCGTCACTTGTATTCTCCTGGTTGGGAGGTAAGTACAGTTCAGCATTAGAAAAATAGGCATTTTTATTGCAGGAGTGATCCCGCAAAATCAGTCACAATGGACTTCATCCAAAGTCCATTAACATCCACAGAAGATGGAAGGTTTTCCACTGATTTAATAAGCTTTTAATCAAAACTACTGCCTTTTCTACAATATCCATCTACTTCAATTTTTCAAAGAGAAGTACAAAGCAAAAGATGTACACGCTGCCATAAAGGTCATATTCACTGATCGGCTATAGCATATGCTGTAGACAGAATTTCATGCACCTTGAGTTGACATCAGGAGCAATTTAGAGTTGGAGGAGGGTATTGAATAACAGTCTTTTAAATACAGTAATTATAAGGTCTTTGAAACAAATACTAGCGTTGTGATTTGGGAAGCCTGAGGAATTTAATCAGCCATTCTTGATCTAATTGCCAGTGTGATTTTCACTCTATCAGATGTGAGTTGTAATCAGTTTTGAGAAGTTTGACATATGATAGGCTTATGGGTTCTCCTTACTTAAATGCTTTACTGTGCTTTCTAAACACAATAGGTAACCTGGTCTGAAACTCTCACCCTTTTTCCTAGGAGACAGTGAAGTAGGTGCTGAAATGACCAGGAGAATGTCTATGGAAAGTTATCATGGCTAGCAAGGACTGAGGTTTTGATAGTTACAAAGGGCCAGAAATCAGTTTTTGTTAGCATCCAGTATTTCAATGGAAGGAAAAATGAATCTTTGTCTGAAATCCCACCATAAGGGACAACTTCAGGAAAGTGCTTCTTCCCAGAGTAGAATTCATTGCTGCAGGAAACACTGGAGTCAAATACTGTGTCTGTATTCCTGCAGGAGTGCAGTGGCAGTACTAATAACAACTGTAATTTCAATTTATAGGCTCAATCCTGCACAAATAGAGTCCTTGCAGGATCTGGGCTTGGATATGCAGATTCACCAAGGCTGGAACCTGTGTTCAGAATTATCCATGCAGACACTGGAAAGAGATAAGGAAAGCTGAGCTGGCACAAGTGTTGTGGGAGTCTCCAGCCGAAGTTGATGCTTTCCATCAAAATATGACGGGGTATTGCTACCTGGATTAGGCCAAATCTTTCCTTTTTCAGGTGTGGAAATTGCAAGTATAGTTGTGATTTAGGGGTAACGCATCTCAGTCTTCTCCCCCTCCCAAATTCAGCATGATGCAGGGACTTTGGAAAGAGCAGCAAGCCAGCCCCATTATGTGGGTTTGATTGTGCTGCTGTGCCCCTTCCTACACAGCTGAAAATGGGCAAGTGTTCCCTGTCAATGGAGGAGTGCAGAGAGGGGAACGTAGGGAGGCTGTAAAGAAATGTGATGCAACACAATCTGGGCCTGATCCAGAGCTCAGCAGAGCCGATGGTAAGACTCGTAACGAGCCTTGGATCCCGCTCCGGAGGGATTGTAACCGTGCTTCGCAGGGAGCACAGGACCCACCTTCACTGGCTGCACAGCCTGCCCTTGTCTTCACGCCAGGCAGAGCCAAATTGTGCCTAAATGTTGTTTGTTATTGTTATTGTTATTGTTATTGTTATTGTTATTGTTATTGTTATTGTTATTATTGAAAGAAGTATTTTCACAGCACTGAAGGTCAGCTACGAATGATGACTCACTCGCACCGCAGATCTACACAAATAGCATGTGCTAAGATTACCATCTGGTATAACAATCTACATCACAAGACACCACATTTCCTGTTACCCAGGGTAAGTAAATTTCAAGCATGAGGGAAAATTTTAGCAAGTTTCCCCAAGTACCTTTGCAGAAAGAATAATGTGGCTTACACAGAGGGGGGAAGAAAAAGGGAAATTATGAGGTAAACGCTATTCCCCTCCCTCCTGCCCCCTCATCTCCCAAGAAGAAAAACATATTAAGTTTGCAGTTCTCATTTCTATCGTATTTAAAAAGTCAAATCTATGTAATGAATACCTGCCTGGAGGGAGTCCAGCAGGATGCTGACAGCCAGGCTTTCTGGACACTGTGAAATGGAGGGTGTAGGTTTCACTCTCTTGCTCTCTCTCCCTTTCTCTTTCTGTTTTGGTTTTTTTTAATTATTATTATTATTTATTTATTTTATTATCATTATTATTTGTTTAATCTCAGGACGGTGCTGTGCGTGCTGCCGCCGTGCAGGGCGTTGGATCTTGGTGTGGCTGATGGCGCTCTGCCCTGCACCCTGCGGGGCCTATCCTGGCAGGGGGAGCACAGGTGGGCCCATGCCGCACTGGGCCACCCCCAAAATGGAGGAAGGGCCCACTCCTTCCCCCTGCCACAGCCTGGCTGCAGGGGATATGCACGCAGGAGGCCCACCTCGCTGGGGGTGTTGGTCGAGCAGCTTCCTAAGCAAGGCACAGCTGAAAACAGAGGTGGAGCAGGCTGGCATGCTTCCATGAATGCCAGTGGCCCAGCTGGGCAGCAGCTGAGGGTATTGGCCCAGCCAAAATGGCACCCGCTGGCATCGCATCCACCCAGAGGGAAGAGGCTTTCTGCCGCAGTGCTTAGCTTCTGCATGCAAGGTGCTGAGGGTCAAATCTATTGCCTGGTAAAGTTTCCCAGTGCCATTGAACATCGCTTTTCCATCTTCCCCATCCTATGTGCCCTTCCTATCACGCCCATGTGAGAGGAGGCCGTGTCCCTGCTGGAAGCCCAGCTGAGGGCTAAAGCCACATCCTGGGCTGAGGCTTCAACCCCACAACCTTTGCGGGTCACCAACCAATGCCACAGCTCTGACCTGCCATCTCGCCCTCCGGCCGCGGCTCTGCATCCCTCTCCTCATGGGTCCCAGTCACCTCCCGCGAGCTGGCGGCTGGCCAGTCAGCCAAGGAACAGGCCACGGGTCAGAACGGGACACGGGTCGGCTCCTCCTCCAAGGAGGCTCCCGAAACACGTGGCTCTGCGATTTGGCAGGAGCTGAAAGAAAGACCTGAGCCACGGGAGGAGAAATAGATAAGTCTTTTCCAGACAAAACAGAGGTGAATAAACCAAATAAATAAATAAAGCTGGGCAAGCCACCGGATGCCAGAGGCGCTGCGCACGAGTGAGGTGGCTGGGAATCCCCTTCGGGATGCTAGCAAGGCTTTCTTTGGCCTCGGGGAGTCAACGCCGTCTGTGATTGTGACTCAGTGCTGTTCAACATCTGCTGCAGAGGGACAGGCCTCTGCAAGGATGAGAGAGATTTCGTCTCTCGCTCACATTTCAGCCAAAATCTAGCACTCAGGAGAAGGCTTCTTTCTTTCTGTGCATTTGTTTGCATGCTAAGGGCTGCAGCCAGCACTGTGGTGGAAATACCAGAAGAAAGGGAGACAGCAGGGCAAGAAACACAGAAATAAAATGTAGAACTGTAAGTGCTCTTCTTTCCCAGCCATGGGCACCCTGCCTGCCTGCCCTGCCCTGCCCTGCCCTGCTCTGCCTAACCTGGCACATCCCTTCCAAATTTCCCATACAAAACTCCTTTCCGTGACTCACACATGTTTTAAGCCACCTCAGGGTCAGTGCTGATGCCTAGCCATGAGCAGATCTTCAGCCAGGGCAAGCTGGTATAGCTCAGTAGCTCTGTTAAAGAAATCTGAGATAATGTAATCCGGGGAGAAAACCCTTATAAGTGAGAAACTTATAAGTCTCAGCTTTCTCCACAGCTTTAGTTATCTATCTTGCAGTGAAAGGGCAAAAATCAAGTCTTCCCCTATGCTCTGTGTAGGTCTAGGACTACTGTAAATGCCTGCAAAATAGCTGCTGCTTTCTGAAATAAAAAAAACAGTAAGTAATGCAAAGATCACAAGTTAAAATTCTGCACAGCCTGCTTGCTTGCCATTTTAACCCATGGCATCAGCATAATTGGGATCTGTATATGATGCAATTTGGCAGACCTCTGTTTATCAGCTTCTGAATCTCCACGAAAACTGCTGCCCAGTGATGCCAAAAGGAGAGATCTCCCATTCTGATGCCCAAAGGAGAGATCCCCCCTTTTGCACCAGCCATTCAGTCCACACAGCCTACAAATGCAGCGACTGCACCTCAGACTAAGTAAGAAATTAACCAGCAAACAGAAGGCTCAGTTGTTGTACATTGGATTACAGAAGGCCATGGTTTTTTTTCACCCTGTGAACTAAAGGAGCCCTTACAGTAACTTCAGAGAGTGACATGCTCTGAGGAGCTAGCAATATACACCAAGCAGGGTAGCATTCCCTGTGATACACAGTGCCTACTGAATATATGATGGAATACCCAAAGCTAGTACCACCCAAAGTCAGGCCAACAACACTTTTGTTTCTCATTCTGGTTTATCAAGGTCTGGGTCGGACTTGCACTGACTTAAATCAGACCTCTCTTGAAACCAGAGGACTGGACTAACACAGCAAGTGAAGATCCAGCACAAAGGCTCAGCATGTGTCAGGGCAGTTTGAGATGTGATACAGTCATGTGTAACTTCACGTCTTAGTGAACTGAAGCAAAAGCTCCCAAATCCCCAATTAGTTTTCTATAATTACTTTAAAGGATGATGCACTGGACACAACAGATGAGAAAAATTTTAAGCAGGGCAACTATAGGAACGTTACATATACCTTGAGGCTGAAAATTTGGGAGAAGGGCTGCATTTTTAAAGGTATTTTCTTAGTTTGTAAAAACATTGCCGAAACCCATCTCTGAAATCTCAGTACCAAGACACAGATTTAACAAGCAACCCTGCAAGAATAAAACTGTGACTTCAGCACTTTTGAGTTATTCTTAACATATGAGCCATTTTCTAGAGAATCCAAACCTTTGATCAACTTTATGAGAAATACCTGTGACAGAAAGAAAACATTTAATGAGCCAGAGATGTCAATTATGAGCTTTCAAGCAATTTCATACCCTATATAATGCATATAAACCACTACATTTTAAAGGATATTTTACCATTCTATAAATGTCCTGAACTATCCTTTTTAATATTTCAACTTATTTTCATTCAAAGCATGAAAGATAAGCCCTCTTCACATGTTTATGGTCTTTTATGGCATAAGGCAAAACCAAAAAATAGGGAACAAACCAGCAGAACTGCACACAGATTGTAAATTTCAAATGAAACACTTCTGTACTTTTTATTTTAATCAGAAATTGTTCAGATGGATAAGCAACTGATAGTGGTTTTGTGCTTTTTATGATTTGCTGCTTTTTTTTCATATTCTCCTTTTTTGACCATTGTGCTTCAAGACCTGACCCTGAGTCACCAGTATTAAGGAGGAACTTACCATTGGCTTTGGAAAAAACATGTTCGTTGGTCAACATCTCTGAAAGATGATTTTAGACATTTTGATTGTTGTTAGCTATTTTTAGTGCCTTACAGTGCCTTGGTTTTTAGAAAATGCTGAATTCCAGTCTCCTGAACTGCACAACCATGATGTGACTCAAAGACAGACTTCCCAAATATTTGTTTGCTTTGGATAACCTCGCTCTTTAGTCTTGAAGTTTTACAAATCTGTCCATCAGCATGCTAAGAACCTCTGGCTGTTGGTATAACAAGGAGTGATAAAATAATTCTACTCCAGCCGTTCAAAGCTCATGTAGATGAAATTCTACTTTTTACCATTATCAGTACACTTTGACTGAGAAATAACAGGGTGTTTCCCTTATGCAACTAGGCAAATGTCCTGGACAGAAAAAAATGTTAAAACTTCCAAAATAATTTAGGTACTCAACCATCAGACAGGCTAAATCCAGCTGCTTTAAAAGTGCTTTCTCATTCCTTCACAGTCTCTGGGCCTATCTGTAATACCTTATGCTTCCATTTTGTGAGGTTTCTTGCAAAACATATTAGCCTCAGTAAGAGATCTTCAGTTCCCACGGAGAATTACATTTCAAAATGATGCTCCGTGCTAGTAAGTAATATTTTTCCTGGGCTTCCACATATGGCAATATTTATCTTCAAAGTTTTCCTCTTTGGCTTGTAGGCTAGCTTGCAAACCAGATGGTCTTGTGTGGCCTAATTGTAAGATGATTTGTTGTGTGATTCAGTAGCATTGTTTATTTGTACAGTGGTTTGATGGAATTTGTAAACTGCATAATATTGTTTTACTGTGTTTTCTTTTATGAAAGAGCCACATCTTGCTCTGGCATTTGTGGCGGCGATTATAATTAAATGTAGTTCTCAAGATACTTTGATCTCTGTTTGCTTGCTGCATTAAACTAGTAACATAAAAACATGGTATTTCTCATTTAAGTAGGGAACCAGTGCTGGATTTGAAGGCTAAGTGAATGCATCAAATTTTATCTTGAAAACCCAGAAATATAACAATCAAGCAAATAGGATGTTAATTGAATGGTAGAAATTTGATGGCTTTTCAGCAGTGTCAACTTTATGGTTTACTTGGAGCTAATGTTTTTGTCGTCCTTTTAACAAGCCTCTTTCATATAGTTTCTGCAGAGGTGTCTTCTTTGCTTTTTTGAGAAAAGAATAGTTTTGCCCTACTTGATCACTGCATATGGTTGCCTGTATTCATGTAAGTATTCCTTAGCTGTGAATATATTTAGGCTGCCAAGTCTATAAACAAATCTAAGAGCTTTCTGGCCTTCACACTCTGTTTCTGTCATGGAAGGTACCTTCAGTGATCTGTTTGGTTTCTGGTAGGCAGGCTTGTAGAGGTAGAGGTGTGGAAGTCACTGGGACTGGGACCCCAAGAAACTGGAGAACGGGGCTCCAAGATTAGAAGTTGGGAGGCTTCTTTGACTCTGAGGAGCACGGCTTCAAGCCAACCCACTTTATTTGAAGTCACATGTATGTCTCCTAGCTATCAGTGGCCTATATGGCAAACAGATAGACACGGTGCTATGGCCTACTCTTTTTTTCAAGAGAAGTCCACACCTGATACAAGCAAATCACCACCATGCGCTCATGGTATTGATACAGCCAAACCTCAGAAGACAGGCTGCAGAAGGAAGAGATACAAGGATCAGAATTGTCACTAAGCCCCTGGAAGCAGCTCCCTTAAAGCAAATAAAAAATTTTTGGTATGGATTTGGAATTATTTTATTACAAAAATGCTGAGTATGCAATCTCTAGTGAAGTAATTTACAACAGATTTGAAATAAAACAGAAGAATCATAGTCTTCTAAACAAATACTGTAATTATTCCAGCAGGAAATATGGGTGCAATGATGATTCACACAGAAAAAAGTCTGACTTGACCTTTATTTTTTTATTTGGCCACTTGCTTTTTTTTTTTCTCTTCACTTTATACAAACACGTTCTGTGGCAGATTACTCTTGAAAAGATTTCAAAGGAATAGATCGAGATTCACAGACAGACGCATACCAGCAAGTAACCCAAGTTCATGATGAAGCTGAAACTAGACTGTGATGAAGCTACTCCCACACAGTGCCTGGCTAGCCTAGGGATGCATCATCATTCTTTCAGTGCCTTGATAGAGATAAGTCACTGCTCTTGCATTTTCCTAAGCAGGTCTGTGTCTGGTATTAAACATTCTGATTCTTCCAGTTGGTCTCTGGAAATGTAGTTTACAGTTTTCTTCTTTGTGTCATGTTTTGCTGAATGAGATTCCTTCACACTTAGATTTTCTCTTAGGTCAGGCAGTGGTTGAACATCAAGATGTGTCTGAACACACTTGATCTTCTGCTGAGATCTACCTTACCTCAATGGGCCATCATAGCTTTATTTCCTTATCAGGTTGTGACTACTGGGCAGTGAATAAAAGCCCAGCTGGAAGTCAGAAGCACTGCTAAAAAATCCTTTAAGGAGTGTCTGACTTCCCATTAGCTGGTGGAGAGTATTGGTGCTGAGGTGCTTCACCCTTTTCTCACAGACAGAAGAGGACTGGTCTGTTTCTGAAGAGGCTTCTCATTAGGACACTTACGCAGTGGACCAGTTCATGCTACAAATATATATATATATTTTTTTTTTTCTGGAGAGGATATTGCCAAGGCTGGAAACAGTTTAGATGATTTAGATTAGTTCTTTTTCTTCAGATTTTTTTTCTTAACAAGAACCTGCAAATCTGACATTTTTGTTCTTGCTTCTTAAGTACCAAAGAAAGAAGACAACAACTGTCTTGCTTGGTAGACTTTTTTGCTGTATGCCAGAAGCATACGGGAGAGGCCATTCCTCTGAAGAGAGCATATTGTCCACGGAAAAGATGCAAAGAGCACAACTTAATTCTGTGCTTTGTTTCAGTTATTCTGCAGATTTAAGTAGCTGCCATGTTAATTCAACACAGCTCATGGTTTCAAGCACTTCTTTACAGTCAGGAACACTGGAAACTTGCTTTCATGTTTGAAATGAAAACTGATATACTAATCTGACCGTATGACTGCAACAACCTAGAGTGCGAATGAGTGAATTTTGCTTTCAAGCTGAGCTAGTAGTGAACAGCATTTCTGATGGGAGAGGATAAGGCAGATATTAAAGATATCTGAACAAGGTCTAACAAAACTTTGTAGATAAATTTATCTCTGGGCCAAATTCCAATATCAAAAGTTCAGTCTGAAAACTATTTGAGAAAGCTATAAGCAAATGAAAAAGGTAGTTTTCCCTAGCTATAGCCATATGAAGTACCCATGCAATAAATATGGCACAAGGCTTGAATACAGCATTAAAGAATGTTATTTTCAATATTGTTGAATGAGATAAAAAGGACAGCAACACATAGTAAAATATACCAATTTCAGCAGTAAATTCAATTGCCTTCTCTGGAAAATGGTCATATTCTTCATTTTTCTAGATTTAACATTTAAACTCAAATGTGTAATATAAATATGTAATATAGCCTAATTTCATGTAGGCTAAAGTGGCAATCAATGTTCAAACACTTTACAAACACACAGCCTTTGTGTGAAGCCTCCAGTAAAATGGCAAACTGAGCCTGACTGTTACTAGCCAAATGACTTTAAAGCCTGGTTTGTCCCCTGTTGAAATAGTTGTGCTGGAGTAAAGCTAAAGTAAGAGAGCTGGGAATAAGACCAGTCAGTTCAATTCAGTTGCCTCCAAAAGTAATTTCCTGCATTCAGCAACACGAGTTACAAAAACAACCTGCTATGGCTGGAGTAACCCAGAAGTGAAACAGTCTAAAATTTCCTTTTTTCCTCCCGGGGGCCATACAATAAGACTGCTAAGAATATAACTAGTGAAGTTGTTCAGAAAGTGCAAAGATACTTAGCAAATAGAGGCAGAGTCTTACAACTACAGAGAAAAACTATATAAACTTTGCAGTCCAATGCAAATTGTAGAGGTCCTTAAATTTGTATGCACTGCTTTAATCTACGCATCTACAAAAATGGATGAAGCATGAATTGATTCTTTCCTTTCTTGCTATCTGCATTCTTGTGTCCAGAGGGATTCGTACTTGCAACCTGTGACATATATTTTTGCATATACATATTCCTCGGCTTCTGAGGATACATTTCCCCCAGTGTGGATGAGAGTCACTGATTCCTCCTACACTGCTTACAAGAGGGTGGGGGGGAGGTCTCATAGTAAGACAGCTGTTTTGATGAGTCCATGAGGGTCTCGTGGAGACAAGTAGTTTTGCATTATTTACACGGTTAGCCCACTGTTGGGAGTGTGTTTGAAGTCCTGCTTTGTGTCCAGCCTGCAGCGCACCTGGCGTATTACAGAACTGCTTTAAGGGACCTGGCACTAGAGAAACCCAGGGGTTTAATGCCTGAGATCTCTGCCTCGGTCCTTGGGATACTTGCTGAGATTTCAGCTACTTGATAGACACCATCTGTTACTGCAAAGCAGAGACAGAGGCCAGGAGAGCAGTTAGGGGTGCTTAGCTACAGGAGAAGTTAATTAGCATCTTGTTAACAGCTCCTTTAAGTTGTGTCTCCTGACTGATACCGATCCCAAAATCTGTTATTATTTTCAGTTATTCCTAGGTAAATTCCTACCTCCCTAAAGATGCCCCTATTCCAAGGCAAAGTATGAGAAATGGGAACAGCCCTTTGTGCTATGGAATCACAGCCAAGTCCAAAGCAAAAACTACAACAAAAACCAGTCCAGTTTTCCTGTGGCTTTATGTAGGGCCTATACTTCTGCTGACACGAACCTTCTGTTGTGTTCATTCTTCGTGCTCTGCTTTCTGTGACCCAACTTTGCATACATCAGTTGGCTGTATTTGACACTTAAGATCTGCAGTGATTCACCTCCTGTGTTATCCATCATAGCTAGATATCAATGTGAAAAAAATGAAGTCAGCTCATATTCTTGTTTACAGTCTTTTGGATTTTTTTGTAGTTGAGTGTTTCATAGAAGAAGTAGAGGAAACAATATATTTCAGAGTATCTCCAAATCCAGCTTTCCCTCCCAAATGTTCACAAATTGATCCAGACCACCTCTTTGAGAACAGGTTACACACTGCAGAGGAATGCATAACTTGCCCATGAACTGCTGCATATTTTGTCCTGTGTATTTACATTTTTCCAAAGGAAAAAAAAAGCAGGTTTTTCCGGATAAAGATATTTTCTGCTTTTGATGGATGAAATTAGTCTGCATATCCTTGGAGACTGCCAACAAGTTTACATAGGAACTGGAATGAAGCCATCAATTCATTTCACATGGGTTCCATCAGATGGCAAAAAAATCACCACACAGTCCTACAATGCCGGTCTTTTAATGACTAAAGAATGAGATGACCAACAGTGTGGTGTCCCACTGCCAGTTCTCTGGGAACCACCTTGATGTCTAGGGACACTTTGACACTTTGACCTGACTGCCAATACTATGAATGGCAATTGGTTTTATACATCTTTGTGCTTGGGAAAAAAAATGCAAGACTATTGTGTGAGACTTGCTGTCTGGTGTGCGCAGAGCTATTCAAGTGCGAGAAGTTCTGGCATCTTAAGCAAAAAAAGCCTTACAGACCCCAGCAGTGAATTTGGTGATTTAAGTTCAGTTACAAACCAGTTGCGGGGATTGGACCTAACTGAATTTTATAAAAGTAGTTCAGGTTTGAACACTTCATCAGCTCCTCAAACATTTGATTTTTAACTTTGGTAAAACATGTACTCACGTGTTAATATTTTGATTTGATCCATTTCTAATTAGCTGGATCAAATAGCATGAAAGAACTCCTTTCTTAGCCTCATGGTATATTTCACTGAACAAAAAGAGGCTTGAGTCCCACTTGCCATTTGTATCTTCCTTGTTCCCTTTCTGGTGGCAAATGTTTTTTGGTATGAGTTGCATGGATTTTTTGATTGGGACCTGCCTACAGCATGTGCAAACAGTGCCGAGAGCCAGAGATCAGTGACCACTGACCCTGCCTCCATTCCTGCCATCACCTTGGTTTGGCATTAAACCACCCCATTCAAAGGAAATATTTGTTTCTTGGACCACCATATGTTTAAAGAAAGGCTTATACCCCAGGGGTTCTGTATTAGATTCCAGCAGGTTACTTCATTAAATGAGCATATCAAATTTGATTGGAAGTTCTCATCAGCTTTCTGTTCCATTTAATTTTATTTTTATACAGATGAAGAAATTACTGTTACACCCATACCCACTGACAAGCCAACTACATTACTTCACATCTACTTTATAACCACATATAATTACATAACCTCTTGGTTTATTTTCTTCCAGAACTCATGGCTCCTCATAGAATCTGTTCTGTCTGATCTAAGAGGCAGATTTTGGCCTAAAAAATGGTTTTCAAGACATTTACATGGTTTGGTTTTTGGTTGTTTTTTTTTTTCCTATATTAAATATTCCACATTTATTAACCACAATTTGATTCAAGCAGAGCAGCAAGGGCTTCACTGATACAGTCTGGAGAGGCTGCGTTAGCGAAAGGAGAAGAGAAGCCCAGCATCAAAATATTCTGCATAAATCTCATTATCGTGGGAGAGCTTCCATCTTTTCAGCCCCACGCTATAAAAATCTCTGTTAGCACACTGTGTTCTCTCCACTTGTTCCTCTTTAGTCACAGGCACCGCAACCATTTTCCCATCTAAACTTCCAATCAGCATTCCTGCTCAAACCCTCCTGTTCTTCACTGATTTCAGAAATAAATCAGACAGTACCGCAAAGTATTCTCACCTCACTGCATGAGGGCTACCTTGGATAAGAAGGGGGCTGGCAGATTGCATTCATGTCAAAGCACATGGCTGGGTAACTAAAAATAAGTAAAATGAAAATTCCTATCTGAAAATTTTGCAGGACCATTGTTTTCTGCTTATATAAACTCACTGAAATTAATTAAGGCAGATCACTGTAAGGCTGGAGCATAACTGTGGTGAAATGGCCCCTAAGATTGTTTTTAATGCTAATCCCAAATTGCACTGTTAAACAGATTCACAGTGCGCAGGGTCCGTGTGTTATAATTTATCACAACAGCACTAAACATTCTGGCATAAACATGTTCTTTCATTCATGCCAAGAAATGCTATGCACCCCTTAGATCCCAGAGAAGGTGCCAGCAAGAGCAGATAGTCACCCCTTTTCATCAGCAGTCTCTGGTCTGGAAGCATTTTCTCATATGATTTTACCAACTTTAAAATTAATGACACAACGCTGCAGCCCTTCCTTCCATCAGTTTTATTTATTTGACTAGAGCTGCAGAAAGTCTGACAAAGCAAAGCTGCAATACCAGGCTCCTTAATTCTTATTTGCTTAGATAATGCAATCACATATTGCAGAGTGCAGACAGAGAGACTTACAACAAACTCAGGAATCCTATTTTCTGTCAAAAATCCATTTCCACATGGCTACGTGGATGCTGCTGGCAAACTGAAACAGCTGAGGCAGTTGAGCACCAGAGTTTCTTGTGCTTTTTTAGCCAGTGACAAAATAATGGTTGGGTTAGACCACTACTGTTCATAGATTCATAGGGGTGGGCAGGGGTCTGCAGGGTCTCAGCCCAACCTCCTGCCTAGAGCAGGCACAGTGGAAGCAGGCTGCCCAGAGCCTCACCCAGACAGTTCTGAGCATCTCCAGGGATGGAGTTGTCATGCCCTTTCTGGGCAACCTGTTCCATGGCTTGGCCACCTCCACTGTAGATATTTTCCTTTCACAAAGCCAGAATTTGCCACGTTCCTACTTGTGTCTGCTGCCTCCAATACCCCATCTCATCCCATTGTACAGTTTGGTACCACATACAAACCCACAAGTTTCGCCGAGCTCTTCTGAAGGACGCAGCGGTGCGGGATCATTTAGTGTATGGGCATCATGCAACCCATCGCCTTCTCACCTCCCGCAGCACTACAGAGATGAGGAAGAAACTACTTTGAGAACCTCAATCGGTGAGGAAAGCCCCCAAAACTGGTGCCTGCAGTCACAGGACTGCCAGGGCATGGTTCTGGTGAAGGATCGGGCACAGGGAGGCTGTGGGCTACCATCGCTGCTGCCCAGGCCAGTACCTGTTCTGTACACACATGGGACAGCACTGCTGCTCCGAGCAGTCATCCAGAAGCCACTTCTTGTCTACAAACCAAGACATATACTGCGGTGGCAGAGGGGAAAGCAATCTTCAGAGCAGATGTGATTCACACTCACCCTGCATGGCTGTTCTTCACCTCGGGCTGTGCTGGACCGCGTCAAGGTCACAGACACTAAAATCAAACACCTAATCAAGCCTTGCAGGGATTAAGCTGAGCCAGAGCTGAGGAATCACCTATGCCAGATGAACGCTGCCATATGAAAGCAACACCAGCATATAATTGAAATAATTTATTTACCACTAGAGCACCACAAAAACAGACATACAATGTGTTAAAATACAGAGTAATCGATCACCAAAGTACAACACAGCTGTCCTTTTAAGTTCTTTTTTTTTTTTTTTCTCCTTTAAACCATGCCAACCGTACAATTGGATGCTAGACACATAAAAAATACTGTCCTACCCCACCCAGCTAAGTGCTAAGGTTCCCCCGCAGCCCCAGTCAAGCCCTTGGGTCTGATCTTTCAAGGTGCTGAACTTTTCCCACCAGTTCTCAGGGACTTTGCTCAGACAGTGGCAATTACCGCCTCATGACAAGGCCTCTAGCACAAAGTCCTTGAGCTCTTGCACCTGAACACCATTCAAGGGGGATTTACATCAGACCTGAGCGGTGCTTAGGACCCCACGCTGTAGAGGGGAATTTCACCCATGAGTTCCGCACATTGTAGGATCAACCCCAACATCCTTGGTAATTAAAAGGGAAATACGTGCCTAATAAAGAAACAAAACAAAAACAAAAAAAACCCCAAAAATCAAAACAAAAACACTTGTAGGAGCTTTATAATAGAGTATTTCAAATACTATCAGTGCATTTTGAGGAAAAAAAAAAAGTAAAAAAAAAAAAGGTAAAAAAAATGTATTCAATCTTCGGGTAAAGACTTACAGAAATAAGGTTTTATACTTAAATTTAAAGAAAAACTCCAAACCCAAACCAAAATTTTCAGCTGCGTCCAGCACATAGTCAGTATAGTTGGACAACTATGCTGTCTCCTATTTCACTTTTTCAAAACTGGTTTTGAGGTGCATTCCCACAGCAGAGAATTGCAAAAACATCTTTTAAGTTTTGTAAAATGTGTTCATCCTTGCCTCCTTTCCTGTCCAACAAAAATACAGTTCTCATACTGAACCTGATAAAACTAATTTTGCTGCAGTATACAGCAAAATCCAGAGTATTTACTACCCTGAGGAGTTTCACTGAGTTCAGTGCATCTTCTCACTGGAGTAAGTCTGGCTCAAGCAAGTGTTAGCAGGACAGATTTTTCACTTGTTCATCTCAACTCAGTAAATAAATCAGAAGTCTAACATACCTCCTCCTCTGCGCTGAATCAGCGGGTGGGATTAGATCATCTGTGGGGCTACGTTTCCATCTAGGCAATAAGTACAGGCTCTACCGAAGTCCTGAGGAGCTGCGTGTGCCAGCCGCTGCCGTGCTTCAGTTTTGCATCAGTGTTCTGCCGAAGCCAAAGAAATTGCACTTCTTAAAACTGGAGCTGACAACATCAAGCTCAGGAGCGTCTTCCCGACAGCGCTTGGGTCGGTGACAGAAAATGTCCTTCTCATCCAAAGTAGTATGTTTCTAACAGTTTTCCAGCTTTGCTGTGCAAAACCATTCATCATGTGAAATAAACTGAATGCACCTTCTTCATGATTTTTTTGCTAAATTAGGTTGGGGCTTTTTTTAAACGGCGTATTGTGATGTGGATTTTTTTTTTCTTTTTACTTCCTCTACAATATTTAAACATGTGTAATAACAATAAAATCCTAGGAACCCTGTGTTCTTTTTTTTTTTTTCCTTTTCTAAAAGAAGCTTTAAGGTGAACTCAATCAGAAAAAAAATTGGCAAACTTGCAAAAATCAAGGGTCTGATCCTGCAAATTCTTACACATACATCAACAGCCTAAAGGGTCCTGCCGTGCCACTGCAGAAGATGAAGGCAAACCTCCATTACCTGCAGTAGGATCAGGATCGGCCCCACAGAC